>CM040626.1:9214044-9583684 GCA_022817965.1 Solanum lycopersicoides
GGATGTATTGCGTATTTAAATATTTGTTGTATCGTGGGGGTGGAAATTAACTAGTTGTATGATTTTGTAGATGTCAAGTCAGTTTCTTCATTTTAACATGGTCACTAAGACGCCAGACATTCTCCGTGTATGGTGGGACAACCTCAAAGATTGTCAAAAGAGAGAAATCTCGATTCACCTGGGTCACTTACCTTCGATAATGGACTTCAAGGTTTGACCCACATTTATCGAGGTTATCACTCGGTTTTGGGATGACAAAAGGATGGTGTTTCGATTTGGAGACGTCGAAATAACACCAACACTAGAGGAAATTAAAGACTGTATAGACTCTATTGGGACATGTGGTAAGAGGAAAAAATGTCCCGATCATCATATCCTTCTGCCAGATAGGCCAACTGCCGGAGAATTGAGAGACATATTGTTACTGGTAAGGGCTAACTGGTTGGACGCCCGGAGTATACCACTAATGAGATTCTTCGAAAGATGGGGACACGATAGCTATTTCGAGCAATTTCCAAATGAATTCCATGATCACAGTACTTGGAGGCAAACTCAAGTCATTGCATTCTCAGAATGCCTTAAGATGAAGGAAAATATATCGACACCCGAGTCGTGATGGTAGTGGACGCCATGTTCAGAGGGATAGGTAAGAAACAAGAAGAAAAGAAATACTGCAGTTTGGCCCCGGTCATTTTGGCCGACATTTATCGATCTTTGAGTTTGTGCAAGAACGGCTTCCCATTTTTTCAAGGTTGCAACATTCTACTTTAATGGTGGATGACTGAACATCTCGGCAAAAGCGACAGTGCCCGACCACAAGAGTTGGCCAAGCCAAGCCAGACGAGTTCCCTTGATAATTATGAATTCTACCTAAGCATCCGCAGATTCCCAATTCATACCACCAGGGGTGCGTGGGCAAGGGTATTTTAAGATTGAGAGAAGGAGATATACAGTGGATGTTACCGAACTTCAAGTCCGAGAGGATAGCAGCACAAGGGGCCAAACTTCCATTTCTAGTCCTTCCCGGCATCAGAGGATTACGGCCCTACAACCCAGCTAGGGTGATGCGGCAATTTGGTAGAACACAAATCATACCCGTCCAAGGGGATGCTAGCTCTTTTATTGTCGATTACAGCGAGAGCAGCAAAATACCTTTCGCCAAGATCATCCTCCAAGATTGGGCCGGACGTGTCAATATGAAATGGGATATGGCTGAAAACAGATATGAAGCTGGGTATGTCGATGAATACAAGACATGGTTGAAGAATGATCTGTGTGGTGTAGTGAACCCAACACCACGCGCAGGTTGAGAAATTGAAGATGTACAGACAAGGTTTCAAATCCATGCATATCATTTTCATCAGGAATGGGACCGAAGGAAGCAAGAATTTCAGCAAAGGGAGCAGGAATTTCAGAAAAGGGAACAAGAATTTCAGCAAAGGGAGCAAGAGTATCAGTTCCGAGAGTTAGAAAATCAGAGGGTTTTGGCTGGAACGACACAAGAATTAGATGATACAAGGACTTGTTTGATACGCTTGGATGCGACCCTAGACGAGCAGATGAACACTCTACAAGTCGTACGAACATCTTCCAAAGTTGCGTTCGCTGAGCCGTACGTGTTCACAAGCAAGTGCATTATCCACGAAGAAGTAAAGAAAGCCAGAAGAGGAGCAGAGCCATCAACCTTCTAACCCCCTGCGTGGGATTGTTTTCTATCTGTATTCGCATTGTATTCCCCTCCCTGAAAATGTACCCCGTTTTGATTGAAATTATGTAATGAACGTTATGAGGATTAATTAAAGTTTATTTTGGGGGGTGCAACAATATGTTTCAAATGATGCAATACATCCTTCAGATTCGCTAGGCCTACCCTTGGCACAAAAGGGTCACATGCATGATTAAGACGCGATATATGTGCTATTTAACTACTTATGTGTTGTGTTGCTGTGAATGAGGATATCGAAAGCGTACTCTTTTTCAGAAATATCCAAAATATACAAACAAGTCACTATTACAAAAAATGTCCGACCAAAGTTTCCTGAGTCTTAAGTTTCTCACTCAAAAGACACCTCCCATACCACAAATTCTGAAGCGTTACTCTACTGCCTTAGAAAAAGCAAATCACTGCTATGGGAAAGGGTAAGAGTATCAAGAGAGATCTTACAGGAGAAGATTTACAGAGAAAGATAGAACAGATCACGCGTGAAATCCAGGAGGTTAGAGAAAAAAGACTCAGAGTCGAAGTTGCCACATCAGTCTACAGAGCTGCAACTGTGACGCTGGATGAGGATCTGACATCAAAGATGAAGAGGAAGTAAGATGTTGAGATGGAGACAGAGGACTTGAGTGAGAAATTAGACATGCTTCGGCTGAAGGTGCAAGAAAGGGAAGCGAGAGAGGCGAGGATAGAGTCAGAAACTGCCATTCTGTTATCCAGAAATGCAGCACTGGATGAGGAGCTGACATCAAAAATGGCGAAGTTCATCGCTATGAAGGAAATAATGTCCGCATTAAGGAAGAAGAACAAGGAGTTCCACCACAACATGATAGACAAACTTCAAAAAATGCGCGGGAAATATTCTATCCGCGAGCAAGAGGCTAGTGGTGTCCCAGATGACACTTATCCTGGAGAGATTGGCGAAGACGCTGACAAGGAAATTGTCTACAAGCCTCCATTTCTAGGCCGTCTGAGAGGAGGAGACATATGGATTACTCTTCCGGCCTACGAGCCGACATACCGTGTGGGAGCGAGCGTCCTGACTTGCGCTTTTTTGTGTGAGCATCTTGGATGGGCACCTGAGGAAGGGTCATTTTCATTTATTGAGCAAGGAAGCTATTCGAAAGTGTGCGCCTTCCACCCAAATTAGCGAGGACACACTATAAAGGAATGTGTGCGACTCAAAATGAGGATTTGCAGCCAGATCGACATTGGGGATATCCCGCACATGTGGGGTGATGATACCGTTCTCACTTACGATTTGTTAGAGCCAATTGAGCGCACTCAGTTTGTTTGTCACTACTTCACTCCGTTCAAGGAATCTATGTTGCATATCTACATGGAATTGGTTAAGAATGGGGTCTTAGCCTTCCTTCACGATGATGACAGAGGTCTCTATCCCGTTGAGGGGGAAGACTTCAAACCTTGCGCTTATCATGATGCCATAGATCATAGCCTTTCAAGATGTCTTGGATTTTGCTACGACCTCGAATCCCTCGTCAACCTGGGAAAGATTCGAGTCGAGTTTGCTCCTCGTGACTGATGCAGCATACGAGAAGAAAATGACCGAGATGTAGTCGTTATTTATCCTTAAAACTTTGTTGTCTTTCAATTTCCGTTGTATCCATCCTAATCGAATGAATGAAAAATCAATGTTTTATTTTCTACTCGAACTACGTTGGGCCTGATTTCTCCTTGTGAGATACGTAGGCAGCCTTCCAAGGCCCGGCCCCTATCTTTGAAATTTTTCATTCTTTATTTACGGTACAAGGAAACATGAAGATCAGATCAAAGGACGTCAAAGATTGGTTGCAGAAGATCATAGCTCAACGTGATTTAGCCTCTCTGAGACAGTGTCAAATTAAAAAACAAGCAAACTCCTGCTTGTTAAAAAATCTGTTTCCGTCCTTACTCGTGGATTGAAGATATTCCTCAAACATAGCAACTTGTGTGTTTATCTGCTCTATGTGTGATATTATGCGTTTTGTATTCTGAGTCCAAACTGACAAATCTGCCTTTGAGTTGTTTTCCTCCTCAGGTATTTTGAACTGATCTGTGTTGATTAAGCTGGAAGATCATCCTTACTTCACCAGATCAAAAGGTCCCGCAGATTCTTTCCCAAGGCAAAATTCTGATAAAGGAAAGACGATCATGGGGGATAACAACAAAGAAGCAAGTCTCACCGACGTTGTGGTGGCTCAACCCACCATAGCGGACCAAAACGAGTTGATTTTGCAGTTGATGCAGCAAATTGCAGAAATGAGAATAGAAATGCAAAGGAGACAAGATTTGCCTCCGCCGGGTTTTGCTGCTAATGCTGCAGATGGAAGGCCTCCTATTTACTTCCCGTCCTTGAACATGGATCCATCTCAAGGCATGCCGCTCGCTCAGAATCCCCCTGCTATAGACCCAACTACCCAAAATCCACAGTATGCTTCAGCCTCTTATCGAACTCCACCACCTCCTTAGAATAACCACCACCAAATGCCCTCTCATCTTCAAAATACCCAACCTCAATCTGCTCCACCACCGCAAAACCAAAGTCAAAATCTGAATCAGAACAATTCTAATCCTCAGGCATCCCACCATCATTTAAATCAGAACACCAACCCTCAGACTTACCCCCAAAATTACCAAGCTGCTCAAAACGCCCAGAGTCCTTCCATAGCTCCACCCTTGCCTAAAAGAACCACTTTCCAAATCCCTGTCCATGCTGAGCACGACGTGCACGGTTCTGAGTTGGACCACTACGAGGAACAGGAAAGAGAGTGGAGGGCAAAGGAAGAAACAAAAGTAGACATAAAAGAAGAGATCAAAAAGGCTATGAAAGAGCTTCAATGCGTCCCCGATGCTACCGGACTTAACTATGAAGATTTGTGCATTCACCCGGGTCTAGACCTTCCGGAAGGTTTCAAGATCCCAAAGTTTGATACCTTCGGAGGAGTGGGCAACCCTATGGCTCATCTAAGAGCCTACTGTGACCAGCTCGTGGGAGTTGGAAGGGACGAAGCTTTGCTGATGTGGCTTTTCAGCCGAAGTTTGTGAGGGGAGGCTTTGGAGTGGTTCACCTCCCATGAAACTCGACAATGGCCTAGCTGGAATGCTCTGGCAAAGGACTTCATCGAGCTATTTGCTTATAATGTAGAAATCGTTCCCGATCGCTACTCTTTGGAGAAGATGAAGTAGAAGTCTACTGAGAGCTACATAGAATTTGCCTATAGGTGGAGGAAGAAAGCGGCGAGAGTAAGACCGCCCATGTCTGAAAAAGAAATTGTTGAGGTGTTTGTGCGGGTGTAAGAACCCGAATATTATGACAGAATTATGTTGCTCGTTGGAGCAAAGTTTGCTGAAATAGTGAAAATCGGTGAGACTATTGAAAACGGTTTGAAAACAGGGAAGATAGCCCATGTAGCCGCATCACCTGGATCTTCAGGGTTGTTAAAGAAGAAGAGAGAAGAAATTGTTGTTGTTTCATATGAGGGGAAGAAAACCCCCAGAAGCTCATCATATTCCCGAAGTCGTCCTCGACCTCCCCAACATTCCTATCAAGCTTTCTATACGCAAGCTAGTCATCCAAATAATCCTCCAGTTTATCAAAATGTTGCCCCCTCTTATCCAAGTGTCCAATCTCCACTATACCAAAGTCCACCTCCAAATTACCAAAATCCATCTCCAGTTTATCCAAATCCCCCTCCACTCTACCAAACTTCATCTCCTCATTACCAGGGTGTGGCTCCCAACTGTGCTAATGTGCAATCGAGCTACCGAGCACCCCCTCCTGCATATCAAGTCCAAGCTCCACCATATTAAAAACCCCACCCGAACTACCAAGCTCCAATGCCAAACTACCAAACCAATTCATACCCAAGAAATCAAGCCCCTCGTCCGAATAACCAAAGTTACCAACAGGTGCCTCCTCCTCAAGGCAATTATGGTCCGTCTCGACCTAGGTTAGAGAAGAAGCCTTCGAGGAACTTCACCGCGCTCGCAGAAAGCCGAACAAAGCTGTACGAGCGACTGGCTGCGGCCGGATACATCCATCCTGTAGGGTCCAAACCCGTGAATGTCAATTCAAAATTCTACAGACCTGACCAGAGATGTGCTTATCATTCCAACAGTGTTGGGCATGATACTGAGGATTGTATCAACCTAAAGCATAAAATTCAGGATCTGATTGACCAAGATATAGTCTCTCTCCAACCAGCGGCACCAAATGTCAACACCAACCCGTTGCCGAATCATGGAGGCAGCAACGTGAATATGATAGAGACAGACGACGATTGGTGTGTGACAAAGGTGATAGCTCCAATCGTCCCTGAAGAGTTGGAAAGGTCTCTGGCTTCATTGACTATCAAAGAGAAAAAGGAGTTTTTTATATTGACACCCGCAAAGGCTGTTGCCTTGGTGCCATCAAAAGCTCTTATCAAGCCAAGGTTCGTTATTGAAACTGCTGCTGCTCAAGTCTCGTTATTGAAACTGCTGCTGCTCAAGGCATGACCAGATTCGGAAGATGTTACACTCCTGACGAGCTTGCTCTCGGAGGTCAAAAGAAGGATCAGACTAAAAGGCCAATAAGTGAAGGAGAAGCAGAGGAGTTTTGGAGGAGAATGTAGCCAAATGATTATTCTATTGTCAAATATTTGGAGAAGACTCCTGCCCAGATTTCTGTTAGGGCCCTGTTGATGAGTGCTCAATCACATAGGCAAGCTTTGATGAAAGTACTCGATGATACATATGTGCCCGTGGGCACAAGCAGCGATAATGTGGCCGCCATGATCCACCAGGTTATTCGAGGACATCACATCAGTTTCTGTGACGACGAGTTGCCCTTTGAGGGGAAGTCTCATAACAAGGCGCTGCATATCACTGTTGTTTGTCGTGAAAAGGTTATCAATCGGGTCTTAGTGGATGATGGATCTGGTCTTAACATTTGCCCATTATCGACGTTGAGGCAGTTGAAGTTTGACTTGTGGAAACTTGAGCAAAATCAAGTCAACGTGAGAGCCTTCGATGGGGTCCAGAGAGATACTTTGGGAGCTGTGAATCTTGTTGTCCAACTGGGCCCGGCAGAATTCAGCGCACAGTTCCAAGTCTTGGACATTGACACCAGTTATAACCTTCTTTTGGGAAGGCCTTTTATTCATATGGCTGGAGTTGTGCCTTCTACCCTTCATCAGATGATGAAACTCGTTTGGAAGAACGAAGAGCTAGTCATTCATGGCGAAGGTGGTCATTCTGGCAGACAGGCGCCGATTATCGATGAAGTGTCTCGAGGTACTAATTTCTACACGGTGGAGCTGGTAAACGCCACCGGTGAAGACTTGGCCCCACAGCCTCTCATGCCTTCTGTGTATAGGATGATTGCTACTGTGATGCTGCGGAATGGTTTTGAACTAGGTTTTGGATTGAGAAGAAATTCCCAAGGAATTATTGAGCCTATTCCTGTCCCCGTCAATGAAGCTAAGTATGGTTTAGGGTATGTTCCTACGATTGATGATTTGAAGGTGAAGAAGATGAAGAAGATGAATGATCAAACATTGACTAAGCCAATCCCTCATCTGTATCAATCATTCCCGGTCCGAGAGTACGCCGAGCCTGACGACGTTGGGGAAGGAATCTGCTGCCTTTTCGTGGAGATCGATGCTGTTATTGAGGAAGAGGTCGAGCTAGCTGGTATCCGTGATGCTGAGCCTGGGGAGATGCTGCAGAATTCGAACTCCACGCCTATCCTGATTCCCCAAACTCCTTGGTAGAAGGGCATCGTTTCATGCATATTTTAATCGGTGGTAGTCCGGAAGAGGCCCGAGGCCCACCATTTTGCATTTTTCTTAATTGCGTGCATTTTTAAATTCCCCGTGATGTTTGAAAAAGGCATGGCCCTTTGCCGTAGCCAAAGTTTGCATTATTTCCCATTTTGAATGAAAGCCTCTTTTACTTAAATTTGGTTTATTTACTTATTTGCTATATTTTTATTTGTCTAACTTTGTCTATTTATGGTTTCAGTAATATAAGTTTTAAACCTGCCAACGTCGTGTCATGTCATGAGCTGAATGAACAAAGTGAGGTAGGTGACGACGAGGTTGATGAATACGAAGAGGGAAATGAGGTACCAGAATATGTTGCTGAAGAATTTCTGCAGTTTGAAAATCAGCATAAACCAAATTTAGAGGAAACTGAAACTGTAAATCTGGGAGACCAAGAATGTGTCAAAGAGGCCAAAATCAGCGTTCATTTGAATGAAACTCAAAGGAAGGATCTAATTCATTTACTCACCGAGTACGTTGATGTGTTTGTCTGGGAAGTCAGCGATATGTTAGGGCTTAGTACCGATGTAGTGTCTCACAAATTGCCGATTAATCCAGGGTTCGATCCGGTGAAGCAAAAAATTCGGAAGTTCAAGCCTGAGTTGAGTTTAAAGATTAAAGAAGAGATCACCAAGCAGATTGAGTCTCGATTGGTAGAAGTGACACAATACCCAACTTGGTTGGCCAATGTTGTTCCGGTCGCCAAAAAAGATGGGAAGATCAGAATTTGTGTCGACTATAGAGATCTCAACAAAGCCATCCCAAAGGATAATTTTCCATTGCCGAATATTCATATTTTGATCGATAACTATGCTAAGCATGAAATGCAGTCATTTGTGGATTGTTATGCAGGTTATCATCAGATTCTGATGGACGAGGAAGATGCAGAAAAGACAGCTTTTATTACACCTTGGGGTGTATATCATTATAGGGTGATGCCATTTGGCCTAGAATGCTGGTGCTACCTATATGAGGGCTATGACGACCATATTTCATGATATGATTCATAAGGAGATCAAGGTATATGTGGATGATGTCATAATAAAGTCCCGCGAAAGTTCAGACCACTTGATACATTTGAAGAAGTTCTTTGATCGTTTGCGTCGTTACAATTTGAAATTAAATCCCGCCAAATGTGCTTCCGGAGTGCCAGCCGGCAAGTTGTTGGGATTTATAGTCAGCAGAAGAGGTATAGAGCTCGATCCTTCCAAGATAAAGCAATTCAAGAGTTACCTCCGCCGAAGACGAGAAAAGAGGTGATGAGTTTCTTAGGGAGGTTGAACTACATCAGTCGATTCATAGCTCAATCAACCGTGGTGTGCGAGCCTATCTTCAAGTTGTTGAAGAAAGATGCTCCGACAAAGTGGACTGAAGAGTGTCAGACTGCTTTCGACGCTATCAAGAACTATTTGTCAAATCCGCCAGTATTGGTTCCTCCGCGAGAAGGGAGTCCTTTGTTGCTGTATTTGTCCGTATCAGATAGTGCATTCGGATGCATACTCGGTCAACACGACGAAACAGGGAAAAAGGAAAGGTCTATCTATTACATAAGCAAGAAGTTTACTCCATACGAGTCTCGATACACTCTGTTGGAGAGAAAATGTTGTGCTTTGACTTGGCTTGCTCAGAAGTTGAGGCATTACTTGTCTTCTTATACTACATATCTCATTTCCAGAATGGACCCGTTGAAGTATATTTTCCAGAAAGCGATGCCAACCGGAAAGTTAGCTAAATGGAAAATGTTATTGAGTGAGTTTGATATTATGTATGTGACTCAGAAGGCAATAAAAGCACAGGCCTTGGCTGATCATCTTGCAGAAAATCCTGTTGATGAAGATTATGAACCGCTTAAGACTTATTTCCACGATTAAGAGGTATCGTTTGTGGGTGAAGATATTTCTGAAGCATATCTCGGTTGGAGATTATTTTTTGATGGAGCGGCGAATCATCAAGGTAAAGGCATCGGAGCAGTCTTAGTGTCAGAATCCGGTCAGCACTACCCTATGGCAGCTAAGCTCCGATTTAATAGCACGAACAACATGGCCGAATACGAAGCTTGTATTCTTGGTTTGAAAATGGCCATCGACATGAATGTCTACGAGTTGTTGGTTATTGGAGATTCAGATCTTTTGATTCATCAAGTTCAAGGAGAATGGGCCGTGAAGAACCCGAAGATTATACCTTACGTACAGTATGTACAGAAATTGTGCAAAAAATTTCGTAAGATCGAGTTCAGACATACTCCTAGAATACAAAATGAGTTAGCCGATGCTCTTGACACCATTGCGTCAATGATCAAACATCCAGATACTGATTATATTGATCATTTGGATATAGAGTTGAAAGAACATCCAGTCCATTGTTCACATGTTGAAGTAGAACCAGACGGTTTGCCATGGTATTTCGACATAAAGAAGTATTTGGAGTCCGGAAGTTATCATGAAGATGCAACATCCAACCAAAAGAAGTCGATACGCCGTATGGATCTCAATTTCTTTCTAAGTGGAGAAATCCTTTATAGGAGGACTCCAGACTTAGGTCTCCTCAGATGTGTCGACGCCGTGAAGCTGCGAAACTTATTGAACAGATACATGCTGGAGTCTGTGGTACGCATATGAATGGGCTCACTTTGGCAAGGAAAGTTCTTCGAGCAGATTATTTCTGGATGACTATGGAGAATGATTGTTGCAAGTTTGTGCAGAAATGTCATAAATGTCAAGTGCACGGTGATCTGATTCGAGTGCCACCTCACGAACTTAATGCTATGAGTTCACCTTGGCCGTTTGTAGCTTGGGGCATGGATGTCATCGGTCCGATAGAGCCGGCCGCTTCTAATGGACACAGATTTATTTTGGTTGCCATCGATTACTTCACCAAGTGGGTGGAAGCAGCTTCTTACAAGTCGGTAACCAAGAAAATTGTAGTTGATTTTGTTCGCAACAATTTGATATGCAGGTTTGGAGTACCAGAATACATCATTACTGATAACGGTGCACATCTCAACAGTCACTTGATGAGAGATATGCGAGCAGTTTAAGATTACTCACCGAAACTCGACCGCTTATCGTCCTCAAATGAATGGAGCTGTAGAAGCTGCCAATAAGAATATCAAGAAGATCCTGAGGAAAATGATTGACAATCACCGAGGTTGGCATGAGATGTTGCCATATGCTTTGTTGGGTTATCGAACGACTGTCAGAACGTCATCTGGAGCTACTCTATACTTGCTAGTATATGGAACAGAAGCAGTCATACCCGCCGAAGTTGAAATATCGTCTTTGAGAATTATCCAAGAAGCTGAGTTGAGTAATGCTGAATGGGTTAGCAAGAGAATTGATCAGTTAACTTTGATTGACGAAAAGAGAATGGTTGCCATTTGTCATGGTCAGTTGTATCGACAGAGAATGATTCGTGCTTTCCACAAGAGAGTCAGAGCCAGAAATTTTGAAATCGGTCAGTTGGTACTTAAGCGCATTTTTCTCATCAAGACGAGTACAAAGGAAAATTCGCACCAAATTGGCAAGGGTCGTACATAGTTCGCAAAGTATTATCTGGAGGTGCTTTGGTCCTGTAGGAGATGGATGGCACCGCATGGCCGAAACTGATCAACTCAGATGCTGTCAAGAGATATTATGTGTAAAGTTTCAGTTTGTGTTTCTGTCATTTACTTGTAATTGTTCTATTTGCTTGTATTTGCTATGTTTAAAATTTTATCCCTCTTGTAATGAACTACGTCTGACCTGAATTCTCAAGAATGAGATACGTAGGCGGCCTATGTCGGCCTCGGTCACCCCATATTCCCTTTAACTATTTCTTTGTATTACGTAGGCGGCCTATGTCGGCCTCGGTCGATTTTCTTTGTAATTTTCTTATTTTTGTTAGCCTTGGGGGAACTACGTTTGACCTGATTTCTGCCTCAACGGGATACGTAGGCGCCACTAGGGTTCGGTCATATTTCTCGTAAGATTTCTATTCCTCTTTGAAATAGAAACTGGGACAGAATTTTTGGGAGGGACTCAAAAATTCTCAGGAAGAAGATTTTTCCTCAACAAGTTAAGACTTAAAATACTTCAAAATTGCAACTGGGACAGAATTTTCGAGAGGACCTAGAAAATTCCATGATTTACTTACCGACAGTTGAAGATAAGCCATAACTTGTAACTGGGACAGAAATTTTGAGAATGGCCTCAAAATTTCAACATGGAATTATCGACAGTCTAGAATGATTGTGAATATTCTCCAGCGATTAAAACTCCGAGCACCCAAACTCAAAGAAGTTTGCTAAGCCTGACGTGACATGACACTTGACAGTGGCCCTTTTTAAAATATTACTTCTCGAAAATTTATTTTTCTAAAACTTTTTCTTTTATGCTTCATTTGTTTCGGCATGAAATATTTGTTTTATCTATCAAGAGTTGGGAGATCAGGAAGATCAATCGGAGATAGCAGGACAAGGAGCAGACAACTGAAGAATCGACACAGATCAGTTTGTTTTAAAACTAATGATTTTTCTGTGGATGCAGGCTTATGATATTGCTCAGAAATTGGCAAATTCCTGTGATCGATGAATATGGAGGAGTCGAGGGAGGAGAAATCTCTCCCAAATTAACGGTGTTCCTATAGACGCAAGAATTATTTTATTTCTTATACCAGGGACTTGGGAATATGATTTGTTTATTTCAGTCAATTTCCAACAACATGAAGTCTATAAAGAACGTCCAGCTAGATTCGAAGGTGAATCAAGCGAGGAAGAGTTTACGATTTCCGTAAAGGACATCATTTGCATCATAATGTCAGATATGATGTTATACATTACCCGGAAGGTTTATTTATTTTATTGTCGATCAAGACAATACATTACCCAGAGGGGTCATTTATATTATTGTCGATCAAGACGATATACTATCTGAAAGTCATGTTACCGTTAACGTCATTTGAGACGATATGATTATCCAGAAGGCACCCAGAAGATCGCTATGGCGCTCGATTTAAGCACTGTCTTCATTTGGTACCAAGGATGACATCAAGAGTTAATATCCATGCATCGCGAGTCAATATTCATGCATCACAGAAGATCATGCATCGCGAGTCAATATTCATGCATCGCGGAAGATCATGCATCGCGAGTCAATATTCATGCATCGCAGAAGATCATGCATCGCGAGTTAATACTCATGCATCGCGAGTTAATATCCAAGCATCGCAAGAAGATTTCATACCTTGTGGAATTTATGCATCGCGAGAAGATTTCATGCCTCGCAGAAGTTTATACATCGCAAGAAGATTTCATACCTTGCGGAATTTATGCATCGCGAGAAGATTTCATGCCTCGCAGAAATTTATACATCTCAAGAAGACTTCATACCTTGCTGAATTTATGCATCGTGAGAAGATTTCATGCCTCGCAGAAGTTTATACATCGCAAGAAGACTTCATACCTTGCTGAATTTGTGTATCGCGAGAAGATTTCATGCCTCGCAGAAATTTATACACCTCAAGAAGATTTCATAACTTGCTGAATTTATGCATCGCGAGAAGATTTCATGCCTCGCAGAAATTTATATATCGCAAGAAGATTTCATACCTTGCTGAATTTACGCATCGCGAGAAGATTTCATGCCTCGCGAGAAGATTTTATCCCTCGCAGAAATTTATACATTGCAAGAAGATTTCGTACCTTGCGAAATTTATTACATCGCGAGAAGATTTCATGCCTCGCAGAATTTATGCATCGCGGGAAGATTTTATACCCCGCAAAAAATCACGCATCGCGGAAAGATATTCATGCCCCGCCAGAAATCGTGCACTACCAGAGAAGGAATCGTGCATCTTAAGTGAAATATTTACCCCTCAACATCAACTGCATTCTTTTATTTTGATAAAAGTAAACTGTCGAAGACAACATCAAAAGAAATATCAACACTGCATCAGCACTTATTTATTTTGACATCAAATCAAGAGTACATTGAAGATTATATTGCAAGCGTAAGACATAAGCTTTATTTGCTTTACGTCAAGCCGATCAGGGTGACGTCAAATGAAGAAGGAGAACAACTAAGTGTCAACACGGTAAAAGACACTATCTCTTATTTAAATTGAATTTTTATGCTGACGAGTATTATCTAGTCTTTGTCGAGAGCATCCGAAAGGATGAATTCTCCAAAACATACCACAGGTGCGGACGACATCAAAAGGGATGCAGCACAACGTGGAACTTTTTCTTAGCAGCGAACTGGGAGACAGTCTAAAGAGGAGTATCAAACTCTCAGAACGCGAGCAGAGGAGAGACTTCCACCACAATCAAACCACACCCCTATCAGAAGGCATGTGGGCTTTCCTTTGGTCTTTGTCAGTTTCGGTTTCGCATCCGGATTGTTTGGTCTACCGGAAGCAAGTTTCCAATCTGAGTGACAATGCACCGAGAGCTGTGGAAATTATGTCCGTGTAAGTTCTTAACTATGGGTGTGAAGCGCGCCACATTCATGGCTAAGAGGTTACAAGCCTATTTTTCATACTCGCCTTAATTTGTCACTCATGCAGAACCATAGGTAATTTAGCGTAATAAATTTCTTTTTCAACCGATCGAGTCGAACTACAAGCAGCCTGATTCCTTGATCTTAAAGATATGTAGGCAGGCTCGATTGTCGAAAACTCGGCTGTATTTCAACATTCTCTCTTAAATCTTGTTCTCGAGCATCTTGGTACCTTCATAATCCGGTATCGAGATGACTTTTGATTTCATTCATAAGCGTGCGTTAAATCAAGCATACCGAACTATAAGTGGCCTAAATCCTCATGCAGCTTGAAATATTTAGGAAACCCATTTTCGGGGTTCGGCCATAATTTCTAAAGTCCGTACCAAATCCCTTACCCGGAGATAAATTTGTGGTCGGTCAAAATTGGATTGGTCAATTTCATTTTCCTCGAATTTCTTGCATCAATCCAAGGAAGATGAGGGACAGTTGTTCACACCCAAATTTTGACCTCTCCAAAATAATTAATTAATTGACGAGTTTCTTAATCTTGAACGATTTTTAAATAGTTAGTCTAAAATGTTTTTAAGTTATTTTAAATCAATCTTATTTTTTTTTAATTTCTAGATGATACATATGTTTTACGTAATTATGTACACTATTAGTGTATTTTATGTTTATTCGCAAAACCGCCTCAATAAAAAATAAACAAATTACTCCGTTTAAATATTTTACTAATTAGTTCGATTATATAATATTCTATGTTCTAAATTTATTTGATTTAAAATTAAATTAATTATTTTATCTCATCGAACTTAAAAAGCTCGTTAATTAATCTTTATAAATTTGCTTTATTTAATGTTAGCTAAATCGGCGATTAATTTTATTTCGATAAAGAAGGTAATTCGATGCAGCTGTATTTTTAACAATCTTTCAACTAAAATTGCATCACAATTTTGGGGTCATTTATTGGCCAATTTTCAGCCGACCCAATTTCTAAATGAGGCCCAGGCTCTTTACCCATTTCAATTTTCAGAATTTCCCCCATCAATTCAACCCAACCTATTTTGTTTTCACCGCTCCAGCCCAACCCTCATTTCCTTAAACCGGCCCTTACTCCAAATAACCCAAGCCCAAATTTTCAATTCCTAGCCATTCATTAAAATCAGCCAAACTCCATTTTTTTTTCAACCAAAGAGGCCCACCCACAATTCAGCTGACCCGGACCCATTCATTATCTTCTTCACAAGAAGAAAGACAGAAGAGACGCAATATTCCCAGAAAACGCAAAACCTGCGCGTCGAACGCGACGAACGAGACGCGCCTCAACGGCTCTTTCTCTCTCAATTGTACAACTCTCTCACCAGTTTTATCTCTGCGAAATTGTCCTTGCGACAGACGCAAAATCGTCCTTCCAAGCGAGAGATCGAGCCACGCAATGGCGCAAGGACGTTAGCTTTAATCCAAGCCGTCCAGCGTTCTTTATTTTTCCAGAAATCGCGGGATTTGGCCAAATTTTGGTACAAAACCAGCTGGCTGTTCTTATCCGAAAGGGGTTTTTGAAATTCCAAATTTAAAGTGAAAATCCGAATTTGCCCCAAAACTCTTCCAAGAATTCCTCCGCCCTCCCCCCATCCGAAAACCCTAATTCCCCCTATAAATACCCCTTTCTTCATCTTGTTTTGGGATTGAATTTTTGGAGGATTTTTGTTTACTGGAATTTTGGGAGGCAGATAATAGAGAGATTTTTTCGTTTTGGAAGTCTTGGTCAAGAAAAGTAGAGGGGAGAAAGATTTTTAGCTGGAAAGTTTCTTTATTTTTTTTCCCGACTAGAGAAACAGAGAATATTCTGGGAAGAAAAGAATCAGTTAGCAAATTTTGGCTTCTCCATTGAAAGACTATAGGCGAGGGACTTTGTGTGAGATTTCTAGTTACGTTTTCTTGTTAAAATATATTTATCAGGAGTTGATCGAATATCGGCCTGGTTTCTTCGATATTCGGAATCTGGTTTGGTTTCCTTTGCTATTCTCTGTTGCTGCTGGGTGAAATTATCGTCTTCCAACTTCTGCTCGTCACCCCCAGTTGCTGCACTCGAAAAGGTAAATCCTTCCATCTTTGTGATGCTTATCTTTCGCTCATTTTGTATTCGAGATGAGACTCTATGTGTGAGAGGTGATTGAGAGTTAGATTTTTATAGGTCCTTTATTGTTTGTTGATTCAAGTCTGTATTAATCGCCTTGTTCACTACTCGAATTGGTTTTGGAAATGTTCTGTTGCGATGATGTTCCAATTTCTTCTTGAAATAATTTAGTTGCTGCATCTTGAGCCATAAGATTGAGTATCTGTATGCTCTTACTGTTAGAATCTATGTTGAAGCTTCTTTATGTGACCTTTGGCTCAAAAAATGGATTGACAAGCTGAAAAATCAAGTTTGGTCGCTTCCCTTGTCTTTGTTCGAGCTTATTTTATCGTTAATGTAATCAGAATTGCGTGCTATGTTGTTCTTCCTTTGAAATTTGTGTACTGTAAATTATTATTATTATTGTTATTGTTATTATTCTTATTCTTATTATTATTTTTTTACTTCATTTATTTGCTGCTCGTCGGAACCGTCTTGTATTATGCGTAATAGTTTTAAAACTAAATAACACAATTTGGTTAAAGCAGTCAAGCGCTTATGAAGCAAGTTTTCTTTGAATTATTGTTAAATCTTTTCGAAGTGTTCTTGATCAATTGATAAAATCTTTTGCATTATTGTGGAAATAATTGCTTAGTTCATTACTAAGAGAATATGCATCTTTCTCTCCCACATACTACCTAAATCATGTCTTCATACTTAACTGCTAGAAAATGAGTGTTTATTAGGAGTATTTGGAATATGTGTTGTTTATTTATAATTATTATTATAACTTGATCATGTCCTGATAGTCATTTTGTTGTTTCAAGTAGGGTACAATTATTTGTATAAGTTGGTGTTTTTTTTTCTCTTTTCTGTTCCCTTATCATATTAAATTTCTTTCCTCTACCTTAAGTTACAGATTGATAACTTTAAGTAATTGACATAGTATTTAGTCTTTATTTGTCTAAAAAGTATAAATTGTCTTGACTCTATTTAAACTTTGTGTTTGTTGTGATTCCTCCTTTTTAAACATACACTTTAATGTAAGCACTCACCTCATTTAGACCCATTTCTTTTCAACCATGCTTCGCACGGACTGGTCTAGTGTTGTAATATGATGCCACTTTACCTCTTGTTATCTGATTATGGCATGGTGGTTTATGCTAATGTATTTTCATTTAATGTGCATGTGAAATTCATTCGAGTTCACTATGAACTCGCTACTCTCTTTGCATCTTCAGAGAGCCACAAAGGCTCAAAATTCCTTGTGTCGAGTCAAGCCATGAAGTTGACGGACAGGTTTCGAAGTCTAAAGACTTGAAGAAAATCTAAGAAGATCGGAAGAAATGGAAGAATTTGGGTCAAAAACCCATTTTGATTCTATGTTCTTTTGCTTTTGTTGCATTTTTATTTTCTTTAGGCCTAAGCCTTGTAAAGTCTTCTTTATTATGCCAGAATTTAGGACAGGTACAAATGAAGTGGGCCAAAAGCTCAAAACAGAAAATGGGTCAAAAACCCAAAAAGAAATGGGCTTAAGACCAAAAGATAAATGGGTCAAAGGACCAAAAGCAGGCGGGTCCAAATTTCCAGTCAAGGCAAACAGAACCCGGAGTTGGACCCAATATCTCTCTCCCTATCTCTCTTTACATGCTTTGAATTATTTGCCTCATTTATTTGTCGTTAGTTTTAAGGTTCGAAAACTCTGAATCCCCGCGAAACGCCTTACATGTTTTACCAACTTAAAATCAATAATTTTGCAAATAACTCATTTATATAATAAGTTAATATTTTAACTTTCCTTCACTCTAAGTAGTTTTTTTTGAAAATTAAGCAATCTTTAGCCAAATAGTTAGTTGTCGGATAACCGTAATTAAGCGGAACGTCTTAGGTGCTTTCAAAACCTTCCTAAGACGTTAAATCCCCGAACCCCCTTTAAAAGTTTTCATATGATTTTCTCTGTTTAAGTCTTTTGGAAACGCTAGTTTTCTTAATTTTCTCAAAATTAAGTGGCGACTCTAAAAACCTCAAAACTTATAAAAATTCCTTTTTCGATAAAACATGTACAACCCAATCCAATCTACGAGCACCTGTGTTGATTTTTTGGCCCCGTAATTCTGTATCACGACTTGTATACCAATGTATATACAGTGTATACAAACTACTTTTGGACTTTCCGAAACTGTGTTTCAGTTTCTCATTCTGTGTTTCAGCTTCCAACGATCTAAATAGAAGAGAGGTTGACTCAAAAACAACACAATGATATGCAAGGTAGAGTCCAAAATAGACTCGGATTACGGTCACATGCAACAAAATGGAAAAAGACACAATTAATACTTGAGATAAAGAAGTGATTAAGACATGAGTTGATTGAAAAGTAGGAGCTAATTAGGTCATTCAAAACCAAAACACAACAAAATCAACTATTAGGCCAAAAAGTAACAAATTACTTTAAGAAAGACAAAAGAACTAACCTAACAAATGACAAGAATGAACAAGCAACAAGCTAAAAATTTGACAATAACACATACATATATTTATGAACATTAGAGTTATAAAGGGTAAAAGAAAGGCAACAAGAGCAGGCTAAATTATCAAGAATAAGTAACCAACAATCAACAACAACTCAAACGGTATACAAGAAGTATTCTAGGCAGCAAGCCGATCAGCGCCAAAGGCTATCCACATTCCTAAGCATTCTACAAAGCTAACAATTTAAGAGAAGACTCAACTGAAAATGGAGGCATAAACTCTAATCGAACACACTCAGCTAAGTAGTAGAACAATCATAGGACTCGAAAACAAAGAGAACGAGCTATTACATCAACAAACAATAGACAAAACAGATGATGTAAATTCCATATTAGTTAGATTTGATATTCTGGTGTTATTTTAAAAAAAGAAAAATACCACAAATAGTAAGAATATTGAATATAAAAGTTTGAAACGAGATGAGGAAAAACCAATAACGGATTAAAATACGAGAATAAAGAAGCGACAATACTAAATACAAAATGGTGAAACTCAATTTCACATTAAGGTTGAACCATAGGAATTTATTCAGAACATATGTAAAGCATATTAAAGTCACCCATTCTCAACTACAAATAACAATGACACAACAGTAGGGTATTGAGGCATTCCAAGTATAGAAGAAGACGAGGAAAAGGTTATGGAAGAAATGTTAACTTTTTTCGGGCAGCAACTGGAGACAGTTACGAGCTTGAGACGACTACTACCACACGAGCACATGCACGAACCCGAATGCGGACAACAAACAGAAAAATGGATGAAAGCTCGGCCTCAAACGCGCTTATGCCAAGCGAAATCAGAGGAATGAAACTTAGACTCGAATTATTTCTCTCTTATGCTTTCTTTGAATGTATACATCTTATATCTATTTTTTCTCCTAAGCTATTCTCTTAGTATCACTAGAAAGAATCCCAATCCTTTCAACTTTCTCGCCTAACTTTTTTCCAATATTTTCTCCCAATATCTCCTCTAACTCTCCTTTTTTTCCCACCCACTTTTCTCTGTAACTATCTCCCAACCTCCTACAATGAAGAAGAGAAGAGGTTTAAATAAAGAGAGTTTGATCGGATTTGGGGTGGGGGGGATTTCAGGATAGATTTGGAGTGAATTCCCAATTCGAAATTCGAATCCCTCCAAGATATAAGGTTGCCAGCCAACTCAAATTCGTATCATTCTCAACGGAATGAGAATGGTATCCATCCGCTTCAAGGTCAAGGACGAACGAGCAAGGAGATGGAGACACGTTGGATGACTCTCAATTGATTTGCTGGACTCGGGTCGCGAGATCACTGGGTTTCAGCAATTTGGGTCGCTGGAATTTCTGGAGAAGAAGAAGAACGTGTACAAGGTCTGGGGACGGGTCTTTTGGGTATTGAATTGGAATTGGGTCGGGTGGTGTTATTTTTTTGGGAATGTTTTGATGAGTTACTGAATGTATTATTTTTGGGATGGGTATTGGGAATAAGAGTTGGGTGGGCTAAGTATGAAAAGGGCCCAAAATTTGGTCCTTTAATGGTTAAAGGAAATAGATCATGTCTTGGAATTTGAGAAATACTCAAATTAAATTAAATTTAAGGAATCTGACTAAAATTTAAATACGATGAATTAATATCAATTAATTAACGAGCATCTTAATTTTAACAAAAATAAAAATAATTAATTTAATTGTAAACTAGTAATTCAAAAATATAACCATAATTTAAACTAAACTAATTTAATAGAATACTTACTAAAATTAAAATCTTTTTGAGATGATTTTCAAATATTTATGAAATATACCAATTATATCTATAAAACTATATGAAAATATATCTACTAATTATAAATTATAAAAATCGACTAAGATCACTCAAAATGACTTTGGAAAGTATTTGAATTTTATAAGACTAATTATTCTAAATTATTTAGAAATTAAGAAGCTCGTGAATTAATTTCTATCGGGTAGGGTCAAATTTGTGTGTTAACAATTGTCCCTCATTTTACTTGGATTGATGCAAGAAATTCGAGGAAAATGAAATTGACCAAGCCAATTTTGACTAACCACACATTCATCTTTAGAAAAGGGATTTGGTACGGACTTCAGGAATTATGACCGAACCCTGGAAGTGGGTTTCCTACATACTCAGACTATATGAAAATTCAGGCCACTTGTAGTTCAATATGCTTGACTTAAAGCACAATTTTGAAAAAAGTCAAATTACCCCAGTACCGAATTATGAAGGGACAGGAATGCTCGAGTATAAGATTTAAGAGCTAATGTTGGAATACAACCGAGTTTTCAACATAAGCTCACCTACATATCCCTCAACTTAGGGAATCAAGTTGCTTGTAGTTCGACTCGATCGATTGAAAAGGAAATCTATTATGCTAGATGATCTTTGGTTTTGGAAGAGTGACAAGTAAGTCGTGTATGAAAAAAAAGGCTTGTAAACTCTTAGTCAGGAATGTGGCGTGCTTCACACCCACAATTAAGAACTTACACGGACATAATTTTCAAATCTCTTGGTGCATTGTCACTCGGATTGGAAAGTTGCTTCCGATAGATATCAAAATTTCCGGATGCAAAATTGAAACCAAGGAACCTAAAGAAAAACCCACATGTCTTCTGGTAGGGGTGTGGTTTGATTGTGGTGGAAGTTGCTACTCTACTCGCGTCCCAAGAGTTTGACACTCCTCTTTGAACTATGTCCCAGTTTGCTGCTAAGAAAAAGTTCCACGTTGTGCTACATCTTTTTTGATGTCGTCCGCACCTGTGGTTTGATTTGAGAATTCATCTTCTTGGATGCTCTCAACAAAAACAACTTGTTAGTAGAAAAATATAACTGAAAAAGTGATAGTATCTCTTATGATGTTTTTCGGTTACTCTTGATGTGCAAGATGTCGCATAAAGTATGTTCAGTATATGCCGCTTTTGAACAGAGTATGTTCATTACAACTCGTGATTTGCTGAGAATTTGGAGATGTCATTACTTGTTTTCTGCATGGCAAACTCCGCTGATACCTACAACGAGCTTGATGGCTCAATGATTATCTAATTGTAACGAGGTGGATGGATCGATAATGTTCCAACTGTAACGAGGTGGATGCTCGATAATATTCCATCTGTAACGAGGTGGATGGATCGATAACAGTCCAATTGTAACGAGGTGGACGACTCGATAATATTCTAACTGTAACGAGGTGGGCGACTCGATAATATTTCAACTGTAACGAGGTGGATGTTTCGATAATATTACATCTATAACGAGGTGTATGCTCGATAATATTCCATCTGTAACGAGTTGGATGGCTCGATAATATTCCAACTGTAACGAGGTGGATGGCTCGATAATATTCCAACTGTAACGAGATGGATGACTTGATAATATTCCAACTATAACGAGATAGAGGCTCGATAATATTCCATTTGTAACGAGGTGGATAGCTCGACAATAGTCCAACTGTAACGAGGTGGATGACTCGATAATATTCCAACTGTAACGAGGTGGATGACTCGATAATATTCCAACTGTAACGAGGTAGATGTTCGATAATATTCCATCTGAAATGAGGTGGATGCTCGATAATATTCCATATGTAACGAGGTGGAGGCTCGGTAATATTCCAACTGTAACGAGGTGGACGACTCGATAATAGTCCAACTGTAATGAGGTGGATGACTCGATAATATTCTAACTGTAATGACGTGTATGTCTCGATAATATTCCATCTGTAACGAGGTGGATGTCTCGATAATATTCCAACTGTAACGAGGTGGATGACTCGATAATATTCCATTTGTAACGAGGTGGATGGCTCGATAATAGTTCAACTATAACGAGGTGGATGACTCGATAATATTCCAACTGTAACGAGGTGAATGGCTCAATAATATTTCATCTATAACGAGGTGGATAGCTCGATAATATTTCATCTGTAACGAGGTGGATGCTCGATAATTATCCCTCTGTAATGAGGTGGATGACCTGATAATATTCCAATATAATTCAAAAATAGAAATCTGAAATGGGAAAACAAATATACGTACCACTTATGGGTGGATCACCCAATAAAATTATACATTAAAGTCTTTGATTTCTAATCAAAAGACATAATCCGCTTATGGGTGGATACCCAACAAATAGAAATTTTGACTCTGACATTGTCAAGAAACGCGTATGCTTAAATTGTTACACGACAAATATACTAAAAAACTAAATTGACGTATATGCACGTCACGATTATGATTCTTTATTCAAAAGACAGAATTATCGAGGTGAATGACTTAATTTATTCACACGAAGATTAAAGACACTCTTGCCTCTCTTGACAAACTCAACAAAATTTAAGTTTGTTGCTGACGTTTCCAATCGTTATTGAAAACTTGTAACGATTCAATAGCTTTGACTGTCATTAAGATATTGCGGTCATTAACATCTTTTAGATGTGATGGACTCGTTGATTTTCTCTCGCAACACTTCTAAGATAGCGTCACTTTTGATTATCTTAAGATTTGATGTAAATTTCACATACGATTCTGACTGTATCAATACTATCATCTTCAAAGCTAGACACCAAATGTTAGTATCGACGATGAAGTAAAGAATAAAAGTAAACTTAAAGAGCTAGATTAAGTCATTTGGCTTATAGAGATTAGATTATGATGATCCCAATTGTAACTTTGATCATGACTCGTCACTAGCAATCCTCCTACACTTTGTTTCTCACAACGTTGAAAAAATCTATTAGTGTTCCGCTTCAATATTCTAGTTATGCTGATGAGACCATGAGAGGCGTGAATGGTGTCTTTTCCCACGCTTGACAGCTTTGACATTGTCTACATTGTTCCTGCATTCAAAGAAAAATTCTTAGTTTGAAATACTGATTTGTGTTGGTCTTGTCTCTACGATCCTTCATGTGGTTGGCTTACACGCTCGTTCGTCCTTTGTAAGACAGTCTTGATGGAATTTTTGTGGACCCTCCTAAAAAATTCTGTCCCGGTCTAAAATATATTTAACTCTAGTAACTTGCTTTGTTAATTTTGAGGTTGCTCATTCAGGAATTTTGAGGCCCCTCCACAAAATTCTATCTCAGTTTGCCTCGATAAGTATTAGACTTTTAACAAAGGACATTGTTGTGTGGAATTTTGAGATCAACTCAACATATTTGTCTCGGTTTCACATTTCGACATGATTTTCAACTTGATTTTTCATAACATGTCATCTTGTGGAATTTTGAGATCCACCCAAAAGTCTACCTAGTTGCATTTTGACATTTCATTCTTGACTTGTTGAAGAAGTCCATCTTCAAATGAATATTGAGATCCTCTAAAAAAATTCTGTCCCAGTTTCCATTTAAAGAGAAATGAAAATCTTACTGGGTATATGATCGAGCCATTGTGGCGCCTAGGTATTCCGTTGGAGCAGGAATTATGTCAAACGTAGTTCCCCCTCAATATTAACAAAAGTAAGAATTTTACAAAGAAACCGATCGAGGACGACATAGGCCGCCTATGTATCTCATTCTTGAAAATTCAGGTCGAACGTAGTTCAAACAAAGGAAACATTAAAAGGGGATAAAAGAGTGACTGAGGCCGACATACGCCGCCTACGTATCTCATTCTTGAGAATTTAGGTCAGACGTAGTTCATTACAAAGAAATGTGCGATAAAATGAGCGAAAAAAGGTTAAATACATTTTCAAAAGAAAGGTAGCAAAACTTTCATATGCAGAATTTTTGTCAATGTTGGGCATTCTTCTTCTCGACCTTTGATGACGAATATCTTCAAATGAATCATCTCAGAAATGTCTTGTACTCACTCTTAAGCATCCAATATGTCATCCCTTGAGGTGGTTTCCTCAATATTGATCAAGTTTTGTATCTTGTGCTTCAAGGTTGAACAATTTTCTGTGTCGTGTCCAACGACTCCTGAATGATAAGCACATATATGGTCAGCCTTGTAAAATGTTCCCAAAGGATTGGCTGGTCTTCCTTGTATAGGATGGAGCATACCCATTGCTTTCAACCTTTCATAAAGTTGAGTTTGAGATTCCCTTAATGGTGTAAATACTTTAGGAGTCTTCCTAAAGTTTGGGCGGAGAAATTTTTTCCGATTGACATTATGGTTTTGATATTTTCTTTGTGGAGATGACAGTGAGCACATATGGATAGTTGTGACCATAGAGATTTTTCTTTTCCTTTTGATATATTCATATCATTAGTTCTCGTAGATTTTTCATTAGCTCACAATGGGTGAGATTTGTGATCTTTCAAGTCTTATTACTATTCTCCAAAACTTCTCCCACTTTGACGATCTCGACAAATTTTTGTCCCATCATACACAACATTCTTTCATAGTACTCAGAATCTTGAGTTCGAATAAACATTTCAGTGATCTCACGTTCAGACATGGAAGGTTGAACTCTTGCGGCCTCTTTTCTCCAATGAATAACATACTCTCGATAATTTTTTGTAGACTTTTGTTTGATCTTCTCCAAGTAGAAGCGATCTGGGGCAACTTTCACGTTATGTACAAATCTTTCCGTGAAATCCTTTGCAAGTGCATTCCAACTTGTCCATTGTTTTAATTTTTGTGATGTAAGCCAGTCCAGAGCTTCTCCATTTAGACTTCGACGGAAAAGACACATCAACAATGCTTTATTTTTTCCAACTCCCACGAGTTGATCACAATAAACTTTTAGATGTGCTAGATGATTTCCAGTTCCACTTAAAGTGACGAACTTTGGCACTTTGAACCCTTCCGGAAGGTCCAAATTTGGATGAATGCATAAATTTTTATAATTCAGCCCTACCACTTCTGAAGCGTAATCAAGTTCTTTTATCACTTTCGCAATCTCTTCCTTCATGATCTGCTTAGTCTTTTCCTCTTTGGCCCTCCACTCCTTCTCCTTCTCTTCGTAGTGGTCAAGTTCGAAATAGGCAGTATAGTGAAAATGTTGTTCGGCGTGGCCTGGAATATCAAAAGTTACTTTTGGAGGTAGGGGTTGAGCATTTGGTGGATTTTGAGTGCCTTTTGCAGGGGTCTGATACATGAAAGGGGGTGTTTAATGATTGTTGACATTTAAGCTCTGAAATGGAAGGAGTATTTGAGATTTATTTACGTTTTGGTTTTGAAGAGGATGAAAAACTTGAGAGTTGGGATTCAGTCTTTGAAAAAGAGGCGGTGCTTGGTATGAAGTGTTGGTCTGATGAAGATTTAACGCGGTTAGGTCGATGGTGGAAGGATTTTGAGTAGAATTGGAGGGTGGGTTATTTAGGACATGTTCCGAATTTAAAGTCAGAGGAGGAAAATGTTGTGGAAGTCTTCCATTGCCTAGATCGTTGACATTGATAGTCGAAATTGACAAATCTTGTTTTTTCTAGAGCTCAACCCTCAAGTCAGCAATTTATTGCATCAACTATGCAATTAACTCATTTTGCTCAACGGCAGGGGGCTGAACTATAGCAACTTCAGTCGGGCTGATATTCTCATTTTTCTGGGTCATTTTTCTTTTCTCTTTCACCAAATTTCGATTGGAAAAGTACTCTTTGAGAACTTTGAGTGTTAAACAATTAATCAACACAAATCAGTTTTGAGTACCTGACAAAGAAAAATAACTCAAATGACAAATGTGTTAGTTTCTGTAGGTAATAGGTAATACAAGATATCATACACAAAGTTTTAAGCACATAAGAGTCGCTTCATTTGAAGATAAACTAGCCCACAGATAAACAGAAATTTGTCTATTTTATTCCAGAATTAGTGAATCAGACAAGTCGATTCGAATTGAAACAAAGTCAATTGTAAAGTAATTCTGATTCTTAATTGTGATGTAACTCTAATTTCTTTGTAAGAGTTTGGAAATGATAGAATTTCTCAAAAATATGGTCCAAACCTTGAAAGGTTGCCTGCATATCTCAAGGAGAAAATTCAGGTCCTACGTAGTTCGATCCATGAATCTCTTTTTGAGTTGAGACGACGAGTCTTTTAATGATATTGTGACTGTGATATTTGAAAAAAGTGGTTCTAATTTTTTCAGAAAACTAAAGACTCGAATAGTATTTGGACACTTTTGATAGTGACTCGATATTTCTGCTTAAAGGGTTCTAGAAAATAATATTTTTTTGAATGATAGGGCTAGAACATCTTAAAATAAATTAAGATAATCATACAAATAGTTATAACATATAAACAGTTATTGCGCGGCATAAGCAAATATGTGACCTTTTTGTGCTAAGTGTAGGCTTAGCGATTTGCGGGATGTATAAGTCATTTGAAATATTTCATTGCCCCAAAACTCAAATTTATACAAGTTTTATGAATAAAGCTGAATGGGAATACATAATAGGGAAAGTAGGATATAATAAGTCCCACGCAGGGGTACAATCCTATACTATGCTTTCATGAAAGTACCTTCGTTGTTAACTTCTTGTAGTCTCTGGGTGCCAACGTGTTCGGATAGTAGCTTGTGAAACTCATTCTTCAACTAGAATAAACTATTATCTAATCCTTATCTCATGAGACAATGATTTTTCAAACAACGTATACATCCTTCAAATTTAAACACATAAGTATGAACGTTTGTTTAGGTCGTGGGCCGTTTTGGACTCAATGTGGTCTCTCTAATTGCCCAAAAATACCTTGGGTGTTGGTCATCTTAGTTCAAATGCTCCTAAATTTTGCATTTTGACTCGGATCTATGCTAGTTGACTAGGAGTGGCTCTGAAAAGATCGGGGACCCAAACAAATAATTTGGGATGAAACTCGCGACAATCATTGGACACAGGACGAACCAATAAATAGCCGCTAATTCTGAAAATAGGTTGAGTATAGAAAAGTCCGACTGCTGTTTCGCAAATCGTCCTTTAATATACTATACAATATATATCTGAATATGCCATGAAATGAAATGCCAGTTATATAACTAAAACACATTATTCACATATAAGCAATTCAATAATTACAATTAGTCAGATAATCAAATCCTTTTGGTTAGAACTTAATTAATTCCCAGTAAAATCGTCATTTCTGTTTTACGAAAAAATATAGTAAAAGAAGAAATGACTAAGTTTTGAAAAATTGATTAATCTTATGATTTAAGAGAAATCAATTTTTTAAATTAACAGAGTCGCCACTTAATTTTTTTTAGTAAAAAACAAGAAAAAACTTAGAATTATTTTTGTAAGATTTAAAGAGATAAAATCAATTGACAAAAAAAGGTTCGAAGTTCAATTTACACTCCGAGAAGGTGTTAGGCCCTCGGAATGTCCGCTAACTTACGATTGACCGGCGATTTGACAAAAATGACTTTCAAACAACTTTTCAAATTTTAAACTAAAGTAAAAGAAATTTATTTTTTATTTATTTACTTATTTATCTTTATTTATTTATTTTTTAATTAATTATTTTAATAAACTAAAGGGGAATTTTCTATGGAAAATAATTCGAATGTTGTCAAGACTAATAATGAAAATAAAGATAAGTATTAAATTTAAATATTTTGTTTTAAATTTAAAACGAGGAATGACTATATTAAGATGTTAGTCAATCAACAAATAAATAGGAAAATATTTAATTTAGGCCTTTTGCCCAAGTTTCAATCTGATGGGCTTTTGGCCCAAACCTGTCCTAAAGTCTAGGTAAGGGGCTGCATTGTTGGGCCTCTGTTCAGTCCATTTTTTTGCCTCTTTTTATGTTTGATTTCTGCGTATATATTTCGTGTATACGTATACGAGAAGTATTTCGGCCTTCTTCCTTGTATATTAAGTTGTATTTTACATGTGTACAACCTAACTCAATCTCCGAGCACCTGTTTTGATTTTTGGGTCCCGTATTTCTGTATCACGACTTGTATATCAGTGCATATATAGTGTATACAAACTGCTTTTGGACTTTCGAGACTGTGTTTCAGTTTCTCATTCTGTGTTTCAGCTTCCAACAATCCAAATAAAAGAGAGGCTGACTCAAAAACAACTCAATGATATGCAAGATAGAGTCTAAAATAGACTCGAATTACGGTCACATGCAACAAAAAAAAAAAGACACAATTAACACTTGAGATAAAGAAGTGATTAAGATATGCATTGGTTGAAAAGTAGGAGCTATTTAGGTCATTCGAAACCAAAACACAACAAAATCAACTATTAGGCCAAAAAGTAACAAATTACTTTAAGAAAGACAAAAGAACTAACCTAACAAATGACAAGAATGAACAAGCAACAAACTAAAAATTTGACAGTAACACATACATATATTTATGAACATTAGAATTATAAAGGGTCAAAGAAAGGCAACAAGAGCAGGCTAAATTATCAAGAATAAGTAACCAACAATCAACAACAACTCAAAAGGCATACAAGGAGTATTCTAGGAAGCAAGCTGATCAGCGCCAAAGGCTGTCCACATTCCTAAGCATTCTACAAAGTTAACAATTTAAGAGAAAACTCAACTGGAAATGGAGGCATAAACTCTAATCGAACACGCTCAGCTAGGTAGTAGAACAATCATAGGACTTGAAAACAAAGAGAACGAGCTACTACATCAGCAAACAATAGAGAAAATGGATGATGCAAATTCCATATTAGTTAGCTTTGATATTCTGATGTTATTTTGAAAAAAGAAAAGCACCACAAACAGTAAGAATATTGAATGTAAAAGTTTGAAATGAGAAGAGGAAAAATCAATAATAGATTAAAATACGAGAATAAAAAAGCGACAATACTAAATGCAAAATAGCGAAACTCAATTTAACATTAAGGTTGAACCATATGAATTTATTCAGAACATATGTAAAGCATATTAAAGTCACACATTCTCAACTACAAATAACAATGACATAACAGCAAGGTATTGAGGCATTTCCAAGTATAAAAGAAGACAAGGAGAAGGTTATGGAAGAAATGTTAACTTTTTTCGGGCAGCAACTGAAGACAGTTATAAGATTGAGACGACTTCTACCACACGAGCACATGCACGAATCCGAATGCGGACGACAAACTGAAAAATGGATGAAAGCTTGGCCTCAGACGATCTTATGCCAAGCGAAATAAGAGGAATGAAACTTAAACTCGAATTATTTCTCTCTTATGTTTTCTTTGAATGTATATATCTTATATCTATTTTTTCTCCTAAGCTATTCTCTTATTATCAGTAGACAGAATCTCAATCCTTTCAACTTTCTCGCCTAACTTTTTTCCAACATTTTCTACCAATATCTCCTCTAACTCTCCTTTTTTCCACTTACTTTTCTCCGTAACTATCTCCCAACCTCCTGGAACGAAGAAGAGAAGAGGTTTAAATAAAGGGAGTTTGACCGAATTTGGGGGGGAATTTCAGGATGGATTTGGAGTGAATTCCCAATTCGAAATTTGAATCCCTCCAAGAGATAAGGTTGTCAGCCAACTCAAATTTGTACCATTCTCAACGGAATGAGAATGGTATTCGTCCGATTCAAGGGAAAGGACGAACGAGCAAGGAGATGGGGACACGTTGGATGACTCTCTAATGTTCTTGTACGAGAAGAAAAGGGAGGTGTTTGCTGGACTCGGGTCGCGAGATCACTGGGCTTCAATAATTTGGGTCGCTGAAATTTTTGGAGAAGAAGAAGAACATGTACAGGGTCTGGGGACGGGTCTTTTGGGTATTGAATTGGGATTGGGTCAGGTGTTGTTGTTGTTTTGAGAATATTTAGATGGGTTACTGAATGTATTATTTTTGGGCTGGGTATTGGGAATAAGAGTTGGGTGGGGTAAGTTGTAAAAGGGCCCAAATTTTGGTTCTTTAATGGTTAAGAGGAAATGGATTATGTCTTGGAATTTAATAAATAGTCAAATTAAATTTAATTTAGGGAATTTGACTAAAATTTAAATAAGACGAATTAATACCAAATAATTAACGAGCTTTTTAATTTTAACAAAAATAGAAATAATTAATTTAATTGTAAACTAGTGATTCAAAAATATAACCATAATTTAAACTAAACTAATTTAATAGAATACTTACTAAAATTAAAATCTTTTTGAGATGATTTTCAAATATTTATGAAATATACCAATTATATCTATAAAACTATATGAAAATATATTAACTAATTATAAATTATAAAAATCGACTAAGATTACTGAAAATGACTTTGGAAAGTATTTGAATTTATTAAGACTTATTATTCTAAATTATTTGAAAATTAAGAAGCTCATGAATTAATTCATATCGGGGAGGGTCAAATTTGGGTGTCAACAACTGTCCCTCATTTTACTTGGATTGATGCAAGAAATTCGAGGAAATGAAATTGACCAAGCCAATTTTGACTGACCACACATTCATCTTTAGAAAAGGGATTTGGTACGGACTTTAGAAATTATGGTCGAACCCTGGAAGTAGGTTTCCTACATATCTCAGACATGAAAATTCAAGCCACTTGTAATTCAATACGCTTGATTTAAAGCACGATTTTGAAAGAATTCAAAAGTCACCCCAGTACCGAATTATGAAGGGACAAGAATGCTCGAATATAACATTTAAGAGCAAATGTTCGAATACAACCGAGTTTTCAACATCGAGCTCACCTACATATCCCTCAACTTAGGGAATCAGGCTGCTTGTAGTTTGACACAATCGATTGAAAAGGAAATCTATTATGCTAGATAATCTTTGGTTTTAAAAAAGTGACAAATAAGTCGAGTATGAAAAAGAGGCTTGTAAACTCTTAGCCAGGAATGTAGCGCGCTTCACACCCACAATTAAGAATTTACACGGACATAATTTCCAAATCTCTTGCTGCATTGTCACTCGGATTGGAAAGTTGCTTCCAGTAGATACCAAAATTTCCGGATGCAAAACTGAAACCAAGGAACCTAAAGAAAACTCACATGCCTACTGATAGGGGCGTGGTTTGACTGTGGTGGAAGTCGCTACTCTACTCGCGTCCCAAGAGTTTGACAATCCTCTTTGAAGTATGTCTCAGTTCGCTGCTAAGAAAAAGTTTTTTGTTGTGCTATATCCTTTTTTATGTCGTCCGCACCTGTGGTCTGATTTGAAAATTCATCCTCTTTGATACTCTCAACAAAAACTAAAACAACTTGTTAGTAGAAAAATGTAACCGAAAAAGTGATAGTATCTCATACGATGCTTTTCAGTTACTCTTGATGTGCAAGATGTCACATAAAGTATGTTCAGTATATGCTTCTTTTGAACAGAGTATGTCCATTACAACTCGTGATTTGCTGAGAATTTGGAGATCTCATTACTTGTTTTCTGCATGGGAAACTCCGTTGATATCTGCAACGAACTAGATGAATCAATGATTATCCAACTGTAACGAGGTGGATGACTCGATAATGTTCCAACTGTGACGAGGTGGATGCTCGATAATATTCCATCTGTAACGAGGTGGGTGGCTCGATAACAATCCAACTGTAATTAAGAAGCTTATGAATTAATTTCTATCGGGGGAGGGTCAAAATTGAGTGTGAACAATACAAATTCAAATTATACATAATTTTTCTCTTTCTCGTTTTATACAATTAGTTTTATACAATTCGCTTCAATTGTAGATGTATATCAAATTATACATATATATGTTTGCTATAAAACGCAATTATGCAAACTTTGGTATAGCATACAAATATAAATTTTGTTTTTGCTATATGTGAAAGTTGCCCATTAAAAAATTACTTCTAAAAATAAATAATTTTTAGCAGTTATATCAAACAGGCTCTTAGTCAGCTCTTAGTCGTCCTATTTATGACTCTTTTATTAATAGATAGACATAGAAACTATATATATACATACATATATATATTATGTCTTAATTTATGTGATACAAATAGAATTTAGAGAGTCAGTCAAAAATATGATTTTAAACATTTTAAGTTGTTAGTTATTATGATTTATAGTTCTTTGTACATAATTTTCATTAGTCGAAGGTGATAATTATATCAAATTATAGTTATAATGAGTAATTAAATTGTATAAGTTTGTTTAACCGCATAAATTTCCTTTTTAAATATATAACATATTAAAAAATAAAATAAATAAATTAAAATAAAAATATATAAAATTCCATAAATATCTTCAGTTAAAAAGTAGTACAGGAACGTTATCTGCTTCTAGTCACTTCTATACAGTAAGTATAGTAAAGTAAAGTAAAGTAAAGTTCTTAATAAATAGGCAAAATGGTCTGATGGACCCTTGTATTTGTTTCAGTTTGTATTTTGAGCCCTTGTACTTACTCCTTTGTCATCTAGACCCTTAAACTCAATAAAACACAATTTATCGAACCTCTTTGACCGTTGACCACGCTTATATGTCTTTAAAATGACTGAGTTGGCGAAAGTGTGTGACTTCACTCTCCTTAAGGCGAGTGAGTGTTATATATCAATTTTAAAAATATTAGTAAAAGAATAAAATAATACAAAAATTAAAAAAATTAATTAAAAAGTCTTCATCTTCTTGCTCACTCCACCATTGCAACCATCTCCATGCCCGACTTTTTTTTTTCTTTCCATACTCTTGTCATCATCTTTTAAGAGATCTTGAAATGTCATTAATAATCGCATTTTCTCAAGATTCATCTGTTTTCTCTTCAAATTAGCAGATCTAAGCAAAATCCAAAAGAGATTTTAAGCTCAAAAAATGGAATCAGATGCTAGAAGAACCGGTGGTGGTGTACTTATTTCTTAAAGAAATGATGGATGTGGCAGCTTTCTCCGGCGGATTTTTGTCATTTCACGGCTGGATCGAGTCTAAAAATATTGGGTTATGCGGCTGTTCGCTAAATTTGTATCTGATTGTATACACATTCATCTAATAGTCCCTCCATATATCCAAAGTCCCACTACTCTTCGCCATAACTGATGATTCAGAGCAAAAACAAATCAACCCAGATCGCAAAATCAATTATTTATCTATATCCAAATATCCAAATTCAATCTTTATCCTATTTTAATTATAGCCACAAAAAAACTATCAATTGTTCATACAAATTCTAATCGAAAACAAGTTTTTTAGCAATAAAAACATCTGATTTTCCGATTAGGTACTTTTTCAGATGATCGGAAACTGTATACTCAGTATCACCGGCGATTCAGTTATAAAATGCAATCAGATACAGATTTTATGTTTTTTTTAGCGAGATCCATTTTTTGGTGGTTGTTTTAGCTGGAAATGGTTGAGAAATGGATCCTTGGTGACTTTGTGGTTGGTTTCCGGTGATTTGGAGCTCAAGAATTCGCTAGAAATGGAGAAAATGAAAGAGCAATGCGTTGGTTCACTGTTGCTCGTTGGTGAACCTCGAGGTTACTGGTGGATCCATGGAGGTCGGAACAATGGGGTTTTGTATTGTTGGTTGAAGCTGGCCGGAAATGGAGTTTGGGTGGTTATCAAAAAGGTTGATGGTGGTAGCTTTGAGAAGATGGTGGTTTCACTATTTTGGAATAAATTAATATTTTATTTTAAAATAGATAATACATAATTATGACGTGGTATTAATGTGAGTGACATGAATTTGACATGTCATCTATGCAAGGGAGAGTGAGGTACACACATGGTTAGAGCGGTTTAACAATTAATTTTATTGAATTCAAGGGTCTAGATGATAAAAGGGTAAGTAGAAGCGTAAACAATACAAACGCATACAAGTATAAAGGTCTACCAAACCATTTCGCAATGAAAAAGTTTGAACCGAAGTAGATGGGTAGTAAGGACGAACGAAAAACAATTATGCTGCGATATTTTATCAATTTGCGTTTGTCTATTCTTTACTAAATTTATTTGGAGAATATTTTTATTTGCACCTGCCTAATTTCATCTAAAATTTTAAAACAAATTTCTTTTAAATATGCACAAGAACATACAAACAAATATTTTTTGTTTCCATTATCATTATTTTTCCGGAAAGAATTATAACAAGTATAAGTATGATGTGTCAAATATGTTCTAATATTTTGAACTATTTTTTAAAAAAAAAAGTTATTGTAAGAGCTGTCGATAATAAATTAAAATTATTTTATTCAGTTCATATTTTATCCTATCTTCTTTTTTAAATCAAAGATAAAGTTTAAATATGCTATCAAACTTTTTGAAAGTTTTTATTTGTGTTATATATTAAAATTTTAGTTTATCTATATCATTTTGTTTGAGAAAAAATTCATCTATGTCATTAATGTTGATTGAAATGAAATAAGATGAGTTAAATTTTAAACGATGACATGTATAAGTCTTTTTTCAAAGTTTAATAATATATTTAAATTTTTTATTATTTTTAAAAGATGATTGAATTAATGATATAGTCGAATTTTAATTGACCATGTGTAAAATATTTTACGAAATTAATTTGTTTTTCAATTAATAAATATTGACACGTATGAAGCTTTCTTTTTAAAAAAAAAATAATAAATGAGCGGATATTTTTTCCTTACAAATATTGACAAAAGGTTCAATTACCCTTTTAAACAGCAGTGCAATTATTCCTTGTAATAAAAACAATATCTCTGGAATATTGTAGAAGCTCTTACTGTTTCCTTCTGAAATTAGGAAGAAGATGGTAGATTACACTCGAATTGCTTTCAGTTTTTCAGATTTATTGCCTATAAATATCACTCTACTTTCTTTGGTTCATCATCAGCAAGTAATCAAGCAATTCAAGCACTACAATAAAAAAAAATAAAAAAATCCTCTGTTTTCTTTCAAACAACAGAGTTCTCAAAAATGTCTGTTATTCCAAGCTTCTTTGGTGGTCGGAGGAGCAATATCTTCGACCCATTTTCCCTTGACTTGTGGGATCCATTCGAGGGCTTCCCAATTTCAACCACAATTGCCAACACCCCATCCTCTGCTCGTGAACTCTCTGCTTTTGCAAATGCAAAAATTGATTGGAAAGAGACCCCACAAGCTCACGTCTTCAAAGTGGACGTTCCGGGGATAAAGAAAGAGGAAATGAAAGTTGAAGTAGAAGAAGGAAGGATTTTACAGATCAGCGGTGAGAGAAGCAGAGAGAAAGAGGAGAAGAACGATCAGTGGCACCGTATGGAGAGAAGCAGCGGTAAGTTTATAAGGAGATTCAGGTTACCAGAGAATGCAAAGACAGGGGAAATAAAGGCAGCAATGGAGAATGGGGTGCTGACAGTGACTGTTCCAAAAGAAGAAACGAAGAAGAAATCTGAGGTGAAGGCCATTGACATCTCTGGTTAAACTAGTGTGTGTTTGATGAAAGTCCCTTTCTCAAAAATGTTTTGTTTTTGTCAAAGTTTTTTTGGTTTGTTGGGAGATTAAGCTTTTAATTTGAAGTATGTGTATGTGTAATTGTTTAAGATTGTGGTCTTCTTCTACTTTCATTTGTGTGAACAAGAAAATATTGTGAGTGTTCAGTTAATGAAAAATTTCTTTTATGTTGTAAAATGGATGTCAACATTATTATATCATTGTATGGTAAGTTAATTAAACACACCATAATCTGTGTTTAGACTTTAGTGGTGCATACTACTTGCCTATCATATATAGTCATAATACATAAATATAATTTTTAATTTAATATAGATAATAATTATGATATTTAACGTAACTTGTATGGGCTCAAAAATGAGCCTATACTTAATAATCCCCTCATACTTTTATGGGTTGAGTTGAACATAATTTTGATTTGGGTCAGTTTTGAACCTAACCCAATAAACTTATTCTAAATTAATTCTCTATTAAGGTCAATACATTCTCCACTTCAATTCAAAATTTGAGTTCTTCGATTTTGATTCCAGCCATTGATCTTGCTTGGCGCAGTGAGAGTTGAAGTCGATTTTCTCAAATGTCATGTGATATGCAACAACAAAGTGCAGTGCAGATCAAAAGTGCTTTTGTCAATAATATCTGTTTTCTCAAGTATTTTGGTTTGTTGGGAAATTAATCTGAATTATGTGCATGTGTAATGTCCAAGTTGTAAGCAAGAAAATGTTGTGAGAATTTAATTAATTGATGATTTCCTTTTTTTTTTTTCATCTCATGAATTGTCTGACCCCTTTGGAATAGAACATCAAACTGAAGACTTAAGCTAACATATTGTGGAGTACATCTCATCATTTTGGTCAAACTTTTGCTATTCAATTGCTACAACTAATTCTTAAAAAGAATTAGTAATTAGATTTGAAAATAAATAATTTGTTGGTTGACAAATTGATTACATTTGAAAATCTTTTTTGACTTTGCTATAATGATATAGATATGTTTTTCTTCTTTTATTAATAGAGCATTCTTTCTTATTTGTAAAAAACGCTAAATTAGAGAGAAAATCTATTTTGAAAGCAAAGTGAGATATTCTATAAGACTATATATAGGAGCAAATCGAGAGATACACTTAAAGATATTAAATGCTATCACTACAAAAAATTGCATTTATTGACTAACGGAATTCGTTGCTAATCTATGTTATTCCGTCACTAGATCGGATTAGCGACGGATTTGAGAGGATTGTTGATTGTTGCTATTTCGCTCGTTAGTAATCTCTTAGCGACGAAAATAAAAGTTCCGTCAAATTTAGCAACGCAATAGAGATGAACGATTTCCGTCGCAACTTGTTAGTGACAGACTAGTCCGTCGTTATACTTATATTGCTCATCACTAATTTCATAATTAATTTTGTCATTTAAAATAAATCTGTAACGAAATTTCTGTCATTAATCGGTCACAAAATATTTTGTTATTTGTGCCACCACATTTTCCACTTAAATGTTTCGTTGCTAATCCATCACCAACATTTTTTTATAGTAACAACCAAATCGTCATTAAATTTGTTGCTGAAATTTTTCTAGTAAAATTATTTCATTTATTTGTTTCAAATATACACTACTAAAATAAATTAAATAACGATTACTAAATACCTCTAAAATAACAAACATCATATAAAATAATATTAAGAGGGTTCAAAATCTGTAGATAGAAAATCAAAATCATATACTTCCGGTACAAACTAATTAAATCAAATTGAATACTATAACCACACTTTGATTTAATTGTGCCATGTAGCGAATTGTTTGTCAATCACCTCTCTTCCTCAAACTCTCGCTTGTCACTCTCCCTTTCTCACTCCATCTCTCACTCGCTTCCTCTCACTTTTATACAAACACAAGTGTATAAAATGTGTTTTTGTTTGTATAAATGGAGAAATAATTGTATATATACATATAGTTTTGTTCCCCTCTCTCACCTCTCCTAGATCTCGCTCGCAACCCTCGCCACTATCGATTAAACAAACAGAAATGAATTGTATAAATTGCATTTTTGTTTGTATAAAGTTAGAGAAAATTGTATATACACTTGCAAATGTATATATCTTTGTCCTATACACTTATAATTATACAATACAAATATTTCTCTTTCCAATTTTCTTTTATCTTTCACTCTTTTTTGTTTTATACATGCACAAATTATACAATTGATTTGTATACAAGTGCTTTCTTTTGTATATGTATAGCGAATTATACAATTGGTTTCTTTGTATAAGTTTTGCGAATTATACATATTTGTGTTTGGTATGGAGCGTAATTATATAAACTTTGCTATAACATACAAATATAAAATTTGTATTTGCTATATATGAGAGTTGCTTTAAATTTTACGTAATTTTTAAATATATAACATATTAAAATAAAATAAACAAATTAAGATATAAAATAATACAAAATTGTTTAAAATGTCCTTAGAAATTAGAGAAGTAACAAGTACTGAAATAGTTGGAACCAAAGTAGATGGGTAGTAAGGATGAAAGAAAAAACAAATATTGCCCATGTAGTATCAATTTGCGTTTTGTCTATTTTTTTAATGAATTTATTTGGAGAAGTTTTTTATCAACACATGCCTAATTTGAACTAAAATTTTAAGACAAATTTCTTTTGATTATGCACAAGAATATATCATTAAATATCTATTCCATAATTTTGTTTTGATTGTCATTATTTTTCGGGGAAGAAAATTGGAGTCCGGAGTCTAAAGGGTACAAAATATTAACAAAAATTCCAAAATGGTATATAAAATTTTATATTAACCAAAACGGCAAAATCGCTACATCAGCAGTGATTTACTCCACCGAAAAAAGCAAAATCGCTGCCTGTGCAGCGATTTTGCAAAATGTTTTTTTTTTTAAAAATCGCTGCCTAGGCAGCGATTTATATAAAATTTGTTTCATTTTTTTTTTTAAATAAGGAAAATCGCTGCCAAGGCAGCGATTTTAAAAAAAAAAAAATTTTTTTTTTTACAAAATCGCTGCCTTGGCAGCGATTTAAAAAAAAAAAAATTTTAAAAAAAAGTTAAATCGCTGCCTTGGCAGCGATTTACCCAAAAAAAATTTTTTTTAAAAAAAAAAATATTAAATCGCTGCCTTGGCAGCGATTTTATAAAAAAAAAATTGTTTTTTTTTTAAATCGCTGCCTTGGCAGCGATTTTCCTTATTTTTTTTAAAAAAAAATTTAAATTTTTTTATAAAAAATATTTTGCAAAATCGCTGCACAGGCAGCGATTTTGCTTTTTCTGGTGGAGTAAATCGCTGCTGATGCAGCGATTTTGCCGTTTTGGTTAATATAAAATTTTATATACTGTTTTGAAATTTTTGTTAATATTTTGTACCCTTTAGACTCCGGACTCAAGAAAATTGACTAAAGTATCAAGTATGATGTGAAATATGTTCTAATATTTTGAACTATTTCGTAAAAAAAAAGGTTATTGACTTAGGAGCTGTCTAAAATAAATTAAATTATTTTATTTGATTTATATTTATTCCATTTTTTTATTCAATTAAGATAAAGCTCAAATATGATATCAAATTTAGTAAAAAAGAATTATTTATGTCATCTGTTAAATTTCTGGCTTATCTATATCAATTTTATTTGAGAAAAAATTCATCTATATCATTATTTATTAACTAAAATGATATAGACAATTTAAACTTTAAATAGTAATATACACTTTTTTTTTTAAAATTTGATAACATATTTAAGTCTTTAATTTAAAAAAAGTAATTAAATTAAAGATATGACTGAATCATAATTCATTACATGTAAAAAATGATTTTGACAAATCGATGTTTTTTCAATTTAAAAATATTGACAGGAATTTTTTAAAACAAAAATTGATATAAATAAACCCGATTTTAGATATATGAAATGCGATAAAATATCTTTAAGTCTTTTCCTTTTAAAAACAAAAAATTTCAACCACTAGTTAAAAAACCGTGCAATTGTTCCTCCTAAAAACAAAATCTGTGGAATATTGTAGAAGTTTCTTATTGGTGATAATATATTGGAGTCTTTTCTCTTTTAACTATATATAAATATATATTTATATAAATATAAACAAAAAATGCAATTTTTCCTTCTAATAAAAACTATATCTCTGTAATATTGTAGAAGCTTCTTAGTGTTCGTAGATGAAGTGAAGAAGATGGTAGATTACACTCGAATTTCTTCAATTTCTCAGATTCATTGCCTATAAATATGACGGATACATTCTCTAGTTTTATCATCAGCAAGTCAATCACTAATATCAAAAAATTTAAAAATCCTCTGTTTTCTTCAAACAACAAAGTTGTCAAAAATGTCCGTTATTCCAAGCTTCTTCGGTGGTCGTAAGAGCAACATTTTCGACCCATTTTCTCTTGATTTATGGGATCCATTCGAGGGCTTCCCAGTTTCAACCAACCCCCAATCCTCTGCTCGTGAAATCTCTGTTTTTGCAAATGCAAAAATTGATTGGAAAGAGACCCCACTGTTGGGTGGTCTTTGGCCTTCTCAACCCAAAAGCTAGCTCAAAGGTTGAGGCTTTCCCTCACACTTATAAATTGACCACCAGCCCCTTCCACTTCCGATGTGGGATAACCCAACAATCTCCCCCTTCACACATCGGGCCTTGGGCTGGAGAGAGCGATAACCCAGTTTTTCTCCCGGTGGGCTGAGACTTGTTGACAAGTCTGGGCTCTGATACCAGTTTGTTGGGAAAACGCGGACAAGCACAACAATATATATGGTAAAAGTAATGGAAATAAAATGGGAAAATAACGACACCAAAAATTTTACGTGGAAACCCTTCTAAATAAGGGAAAAAACCACGGCCAAGAGGAGCAACTGATATTACTATAGTAAGGAATTTTACACTGTGTAGTCACAAATACAATACTCAAAGTGACTACTACACACTCAAAAGAAACAACACTCTTTTGGTTTCCATCTTACTAAAATATCGCTCACACTCTATTTTTCTTCACAGACTATTCTTTTGTATAGTCTATGGAATACCTCACTTTGCTCTCAAAATGGTTTTTCTCTCTAACTTGGTGTGTTCTACAAATGAGCAAGAATGCTCTATTTATAGAAGGATAAAACCATGCCTATGTCACTAATGACATAGGTAAATATAGCAAAGTCAAAAATGAGTTGCAAATCTTACCAATTTGCCAACTACCAATCTTAATTTTCAACTCTTGTCACTATTCCTTTTTAACAATTACTTGTACCAATTGAATAGCTAAAGTTGACCAAAAATGGGATGGATTCAACAAATCTCCCCCTCCAGTCCCATTTACTGGAAGAAGGTATCTTCATCTTCTTTAGAGAGAGCTCATACCCACAAGTTCTTTGCATAAATCGAACTTGTCTTTCGGTATCGTCTTGGTCAGCATATCTGCAGGATTTTCACTTGTGTGGATCTTTTTGACGTGAAATGATTCACTCTCCACTTCCTCACGAATCCAATGATATCTGACGTCGATGTGTTTTGTTCTTGCATGGTACATGGAGTTCTTGCTCAAGTCTATTGCACTTTGACTGTCACAATAGACAATATACTCCATCTGATTCAAACCAAGCTCTTGAAGAAATCGCTTTAGCCATATCATCTCCTTGCCGGCTTCAGTAGCCGCAATATACTCAGCTTCAGTTGTAGATAGTGCAACACACTTCTGCAACTTTGACTGCCATGATATAGCTCCCCCTGAAAAAGTAAACAAATATCCAGTAGTGGATTTTCTGTTATCAAGGTCACCTGCCATATCAGAATCTGTATAGCCTTTCAAGATTGGATTTGATGCTCCAAAACACAAGCATTCATCTGAGCTTCCTCTAAGATACCTGAGTATCCACTTCACAGCTTCCCAATGCTCTTTTCCTGGATTTTCGAGAAATCTGCTGACAACACCAACTGAGTGAGCAATATCAGGTCTAGTGCACACCATTGCATACATTAGACTTCCGACGACGGAGGAATATGGAACTTTGGCCATGTTCTCTTTTTCCTCCCTAGCTGTAGGACACATCTTCTTGCTCAATTTCATATGACCAGCAAGAGGTGTACTAACAGGCTTAGCATTCTTCATATTGAAGCGCTCCAGTACACGTTCAATGTACTTCTTCTGGGACAAATAAATCTTTCTTTTATCTCTAAGACGAGTAATTCTCATGCCCAAAATTTGCTTGGCATGACCCAAGTCTTTCATAGAAAAAGACTTACACAACTCTTTCTTCAGCTCGTCAATCTTGGAAGTATTCTTGCCCACAATCAACATATCATCCACATACAACAGGAGGATGATAAAATCATTGTCAGAAAATTTTTGTACAAATACGCAATGATCTGAAGAAGTCTTCTTATAGCCTTGCTCCCCATAACAGATTCAAACTTCTTGTACCACTGTCTAGGAGCTTGTTTTAGGCCATAAAGACTCTTTTTGAGTTTGCACACAAAATTTTCTTTACCTTCTACTTTGAAGCCCTCAGGTTGTTCCATATAAATCTCTTCTTCTAGGTCACCGTGAAGGAAAGCCGTCTTCACATCCATTTGCTCAATCTCTAAATTAAGACTAGCAGCCAAACCTAGAACTGTGCGAATCGAGGACATTTTCACAACAGGAGAAAATATTTCGTCAAAGTCAATACCCTTCCTTTGACCGAATCCCTTAACAACCAATCTAGCTTTGTACCTGGGCTTCAAGTTGTGTTCTTCAACTTTAACTTTGAACACCCACTTGTTTTTCAAAGCTCTCATGCCCTTGGGCAATTTTACCAACTCATAAGTTTGGTTCTCATGCAAAGACTTCATCTCATCTTGCATGGCTTCAATCCATTGATCCTTGTGCTCATCTTCCATGGCCTCCTCATAACATTCAGGTTCTCCCCCGTCAGTGAGTAACACATACTCATTGGATGAATAACGGGAGGAAGGAAACCGCTGTCTTGTGGACCTCCGAAGCGGAATATTTGATTCGTCCACAACTTCATGAGCAACAGGATCATCAATAACAATATCATTGTTATTATCAACATCAACATGTTGATTTGATACATGATTCTGGGCGTCACCATGATTATCAAGCCCAACAACATCATGCACACTTGTGTGAGGAACGTCATCATGATGAATTATACCATCAAAACTTGAAGATTCTACCTTCTCCGCTTTGTCAATATCTTCAATTGTTTGATTCTCCATGAAAATAATATCACGGCTTCTCACAAGTTTCTTTTCAATTGGATCATATAGCCTGTAACCAAATTCATCTAGGCCATATCCAATGAAGATGCATTGCCTTGTCTTGGCATCTAACTTTGACCTCTCATCTTTCGGCACATGTACAAAAGCTTTGCAACCAAATACTCTCAAATGGTCATAGGAAACATCCTTTCCATACCAAACACTATTTGGTACATCACTTTGCAAAGCAACAGCAGGAGATAGATTAATAACATGTGCACGGTCAATAAAGCCTCACCCCAAAATGAGTTCGGCAACTTTGCTTCAGAAAGCAAACATCTAACTCTTTCCATCAAGGTCCTGTTCATCCTCTCAGCCAAACCATTAAGCTGAGGAGTCTTGGGAGGAGTCTTCTGGTGTCTAATACCTTGATGCTTGCAGTATTCGTCAAATGGTCCACAATATTCACCACCATTATCAGTACGAATGCATTTCAGTTTCTTTCCAGTTTCTCTTTCAACTGAAGCCTGAAACTGCTTGAAGACACCTAACACTTGGTCTTTAGTCTTCAAGACATAGACCCAAAGTTTTCTCGAGCAATCATCAATGAAAGTGACAAAGTAGAGTGCACCACCTAATGTCTTTGTCTTCATTGGACCACATAAATCAGAGTGCACCAACTCAAGCAACTCTGTCTTTCTCGAAGGAGGGTAGGACTTAAAGGAAACTCTATTTTGTTTACCAGCCAAACAGTGCTCACAGTTTTCTAATTTAGCACTTTTGAAATTTGACAAAAATTTCTTTTTGGCTAGAACATTAAGTCCTTTCTCGCTGATGTGGCTAAGCCTCTTGTGCCATAATGTTGAAGAGCTATCGCTCTCAACTGCATTCACCATATCAACACAAACAGAGGTCGTAGTCCAGTATAGACCACGACGTTTGTTACCACGAGCCACAACCAAGGAACCCTTGATGAGCTTCAATTTTCCATCACCGTTGGTACTAACATATCCTTCATCATCTAAAACACCAACAGAAATTAGGTGCAGACGAACTTCAGGAGCATGTTTCACATTGTTCAAAACTAGTTTAGTTCCAACACTAGTTTCTAAACAAATTGTACCAATACCAACCACCCTAGAAACAGTCTCATTACCCATACTCAAAGTTCCAAAATCACCAGGAGTATAGGAAGAGAAAAAATCCTTCCTTGATGTCACATGAGATGCGGCACCAGTGTCCACAACCCAGCTTGACTCATCACAAGCAATATTTATCATGTTTGCATCAAGAACGGTAACAAGATCTTCGGTGGTGACGGTGGCTAGGCAATTTTCATTGCCATCTTCTTTAGTTTCCTCTTTGTTTTTGTTCTCCCTCTTCAACTTCCTGCAGAACTTCTTTGTGTGCCCTTTCATACCACAATGATAGCACTCAATATCCTTAAGTCTGCCTCTGGATTTGCTCTTATTTTGTTCTCTATTCTGAGAACCACGAGTTTTGTTTCTCCCCCTGGGGCCAGTTATCAGGACATCCGACGAAGAGGAAACTTGAGTTTTTCTTCTCATCTCTTCGTTCAAGACACTACTTTTGGCGGAATCCATAGAGATTACACCATCCGGAGCAGAATTTGACAATGACGTTCTAAATGTTTCCCAAGAGTCTGGTAGGGAACCAAGTAGAAGCAAGCCTTGAATTTCTTCATCAAATTTGATGCCCATAGCAGATAATTGGTTCATGATCCCCTGAAAATTATTCAGATGGTCTGTCATTGGAGAACCATCATGATACTTCAAACTCAACATCTGCTTTATTAAGAACATTTTGTTGTTGCCAGTCTTCCGAGCATACAAACTTTCAAGATGCTCCCATAGGGTTCGAGCATGTGTTTCCCCAGAAATATGGTTCAACACATTATCGTCGACCCATTGCCTAATGAATCCACAAACCTGTCTGTGCAACAGATTCCACTCTTCATCTGTTTTATTATCAGGCTTTACAGTGGTAAATACTGGTTTGTAAAAATTCTTAACATAAAGCAGATCTTCCATTTTTCCCTTCCAAATGGCATAATTAACACCATTCAAAGTAACCATTCTACTTGTGTTGGCTTCCATTGTTTTCCCCAAAAAAATATAGTTATCGCAAATCAAAGTAAATTTTTTCTGATGTGGAAGTTCAGACTGTGCTGCAACCACAGAGCATACTCAGATAAAACCTTGGCTCTGATACCAATGTTGGGTGGTCTTGGGCCTTCTCAACCCAAAAGCTAGCTCAAAGGTTGAGGCTTTCCCTCACACTTATAAATTGACCACCAGCCCCTTCCACTTCCGATGTGGGATAACCCAACACCCACAAGCTCACGTCTTTATAGTGGACGTTCCGGGGATAAAGAAAGAGGAGGTAAAAGTAGAAGTGGAACAAGGAAGGATTTTACAGATCAGTGGTGAGAGAAGCAGAGAGAAAGAGGAAAAGAATGATCAGTGGCACCGTATGGAGAGGAGCAGCGGTAAGTTTATAAGGAGATTCAGACTGCCGGAGAATGCAAAGACGGGAGAAATTAAGGCAGCGATGGAGAATGGGGTGCTGACAGTGACTGTTCCTAAAGAAGAAGGGAAGAAGAAATCTGAGGTGAAGGCCATTGATATCTCTGGTTAAACAAGTGTTTGATGAAAGTCCCTTTCTCAATAATGTTTGTTTTGTCAAAGTATTTTTGGTTTGTTGGGTGATTAAGCTTTTGATTTGAATAATGTGTGTAATTGTTTAAGATTATGGGTCTTCTTCTCCTTGTAATTGTATGGAGAAAATGATTCAAATAGTCCTTAATGTATGGGCTTTGCTTCCATTTGATCCTTAATATATGAGCCTAAATAGTCCTTAATGTATGGGCTTTGCTTCCATTTGATCCTTAATATATGAGCCTGATGGAAATAGTCCTTAATATATCATAAATGTGATCATGTTGGTCTTTGACCTATAATTAACAATACGCAATACTTTTTTCCGTCAAATGCTATAAACACCTCTAGAAGTCTGAGGCAAGCTTGCCAGAAAGTCTTTAATGATGTGATTCCACTATCACTTCGGAATGGATAATCTTTGAAACTAACCGCCAGGTCTCAAATGCTCAGCCTTCACCTGGAACAACTTAGGAAACGAGACACATAGAGTGCAATATTTTTCCTCATGCCGTCCTACTAATAAGTTGGTAACCGGTGTGAAGAAAGAAAACTTTTCTGGTGCCGAGGCCACCTGAAGAGGTGGTTGTACCATCCTAGTAAGAAGGAGGACAACTATCTCGATCTACGTTTTAGGAGAAACTTAAATCTTGATTTACCACCTATCTGGAATTGTTCTATATATTATTATATTATTACTTCTTTCTTCTGCTTTTTAAGTCCATAGAATTTATTAAGTTTTTGCTTTGATCATCTAAAAATGCATATATAGTGACTTTAGTTCTAGATGTCCTTGCTTGAATTGATAGCTCCAGAATATTAAAATTTGTCAAGGACAATTATAAATGCATAAAATATTTTGCTGCTATTAGTAATATTATTAAACTTCTACGCTTTGTCCAAAATTATCACAATTATCAAATTATTTTGTTCGATCGACTTGTCTATATGAATAAAAAAACACAGCTTATTCAAATCAAAGCTCAAAATAGATCAAATAAAATATAGTGTGGCACCCAAAATCTCAGAATCTTGGATCCGCCTCTGTATATAGGTTCACGAGTTCAAGACGTGAAAGCAACCGCTAATGCTTGCATTTGGTTTGGCTGTCCACCTCACTCCCCTTAGGTGAAGACCTTTCCCAAACCATGCTAACATAGGATTATTTGTGTATCAAATTGTTGTTTAGATTGATATTTCTTGTTCACCATTCAAAGAAATGAATGCATGTGTCGTTCCCTGAATACTTAGGTGTGGAGAGTTTTAATTCTATGATTTGAGTTAATATGACATGGAATATCCGCATGGTCAAAAATAATGTTACTTTGGAAGATTGACTATATTAGTAATCCACAATGTACTGTCCCCTTAAATCGTTTAAGCCTAACTTACATGGTGGGAGATTGAAAGGTTAATCTTACGTCGTATCCTCAGAAGGCTTTCTTATAAATATAGTAACTGATTGCGTACTCCGAAAAGATACACCAAAATCTATGAACGAGGGCAACTGTCCACCAGCTAGAATTGAATGTCAAAATCGATCACTGAAAAGTAAGCTTTTTTATTATTTCCTTTCAAGTTTTCCTTTTCGACGATATTACATGTCTTGCCAGATTTACTAGGATAATTCAATTTAAGGCAAGTCTGTCGACAGAACTACTCCATGGCATATTATATTTTTTTTATTAGTGTACTACGAACTTTGTATTATTATTTAGTTGTCTTCTTATGTTTACTGCTGAATATATGGATGACTTTAGGTTTTTACATTTAGTTTCTTGTGTAACTGGTTTCCCTTGCGTTATGAATATGCAAACCTTCCGACACAAGCCCCAAATAAGTAAGTGAAATGTGTCATTCTCAATATAGAAAGAAAAAAAAGAAAAAAAAGATCGAAAATCAAGAAAAGCATTGTGACTCGATCAGTATGCAATCTCAGTTGGAGATGGATTTTTTAGTTCTTTCCATATTTTCTAGAAAGATATCCTGACTCTTTCCTGATAATAAAAGTTACTATGCGTCACCATTAACTTAATTGATTATCCCTTTATATTTTTATTTTGATGTCTTTGATCAGATTACGATAAAAAAAATGTTAAACGGATTGGACACTGGCATTGAAGGTAATCATTTTCGTGGACTGAAACTGTTTTCTTTATATCATAAGCATTATATAATGCGTGACTAAGTTATCCCTTATAGGCATGCATGTTGGTGAAAAGAGAAGACTCACTGTTCCACCATCTTGAGATATATTACAAATCAATGCTGAAATGCTCTTTTCTAAAACTTCTTGTTGTGATTTCAACAAATAAACATTTCTCTGCTCTCGTTCCTTATGTCGGTGCATGCCTGGGAGCAAGGCTAAGCCTCCAATAATGTCAGACTCATGACTTCTGTATGAAGTTGAATTGGTTGATATATGTGAAGAAAAATAATATATAGTTACTCCATTCAACAATGAAAGGTATTTTTCCAACTTTTCGATGAGGTAATTTTTTGATGAGTTGTCTGGTAATTAGTTGATACCTGCATTTTAGAGTCGTCTTAATCAAGTTGGATCATTTTTACTTTAAGAAAGTCAATGTTATCACAAATTATAAAATAAGAATAAACTATTTATAGAGTCACTACCATGAGGCGAGGTGTCATAATGTCTGCTATTTTATTAACACTCAAGTAGCCTATGTGTCAGAAAGACGACTATTATATTAACACTCCAACACTCGCAAGGAAAATACTACTCAAGCTCAGGTCTAAGTTACTAGTATAGCTTTAGACCAAACCTTGTATTTTTAGTAAGAAATTCATTATGTATAAATTATTTAGGTTAGAAATGGAACTTGAAAGAGCTCATAAGTTTAAAATTTTGGCTATCTGGGATGTGTAGTGTAGATTATGTGTTTAGGTCAAGAAATTATTTCCTTCTCATCCTCGATTCGTGATTTTTTTTTATATTTTAGCTGAACTCTTGTAATTGTTGTCCTAACATGCTTCAAAATAGTACGGACATTCAATCGTTAAATCTTTTTTTTGATAGAATGTCAACTTGGAATTTGATGCAGAACAGAAGTATCTTGCTGCAAATTTTTATATTCTTGTGAAGTTATTCAATACGACAATTTCCCCCATGCTTTGTGGTACTTGTGCTTATGTTGTTCCTTTAATGTTAATTAATCTAAAATTATAAATTCGAAAATATTGTTCTTTTATTCATGTAAAAGTGATAGAGCTAAAGAATGATGTTGACCAATTAAAGCCATCTGCCATGTTTTTTGGGGTTATCTAGAAACCATTGATTTGTTGTTGACTGCTAGATATACTATTAGTAGCTTGATGTCTTTAAGCACTTGACATAAAAAAAATGGTCGTTAAAAGTTAATTTTCTTGTAATAATACTCATATTGGAAATAACATAAATATTATTAATATGATATTTTACCGTCTACTTATTTTTTTCTTAACGTTAACTTTATTGTCTAATGTCACTCCCAGTTACAAATAGTAATACTAGTAGTTTTTCTTATACAAATCAATAATATTTCCTTATTGTTTTCTTTCTATTTTTAAATTAATATTAATTGTGTTCATTGTCATATTTTACACAGAATATGTTCATTTTAATAGTTTTTAGAAATTATAGGTATTTTTTATAAAAAAAAAGTTATATACTTTTGAAATTTATGGTTAAATGTATTGTGAAAATTTATCAAAAAATAACTTGTCAAGAATATTTTGGTAAAAAAATAGGCTAACTTTTATGATGTGACTTGTGTCATATTGAGTGAATCAATCCCTTAGAGTAGGCCTGTAACATCTCGCAACTAGAAAATGACTAGAAATAAGTGTAAAATATGGAAATAGTTACTTTTAGAAAGTATAAGGAAATGTGAATTTTTTTAAAGTAAGTTAAAAGTGAGTTTTTGGTCAACTTCAAACGATCATAACTCATAACTCAGAGTTAGGTGTAGTTCTAGATATGGTTGGAAAACTCTTGGAATGATTTTTCCAATGCCGCCAAGTTCTTGATTTGTTTTCTTGAAGTTTTCGTACCGATTAAGTTTTGCAGTAAGATTTTACTTGGGCAAATTAAAATGATGATATCTCTTAGATATAAGGGGTTACGTGAGTCATAACCTATCCAATTAAATATAATTGAATCTACTTACAACTCCATCAATTTTGCGTCAATTCGATTTTTAAGTAAAACGTTATGACTATTTTAGTAACCTATAGAGTGTTGTTACGAATTAACCGACAAAAAAACATTAAAATGGGTTGTTTTTGTTTTCTTACCTCCAAGAAAACCCTAAACGAATTTCTTGACTAATAAAAGGTTCAAAACAATGAGATTTTCATCATTACTAATGAAAATCATAATTCTTATCCATAAAGATTTCAAAAAAGTAATTCAAGAATCTCAAGAAAAGTTTTTTGATCATTTACCTTCAAACTAGGGTTTTAAGGGTTCTATTCAAGTTCTTATCCATGATTCTTTAAGAACCTTGTTCTTTCTATCTAAAACCATTCCTAAATATCATAAGATATTTCCTATCACAAATCATAATCCTTGAATCCAGTTCAATTTAAGGATCAGTTAAAAGTCAAGTCAAGATTAGTCAAGAGTCAAGTCAAGATCAGCTAAGAGTCTAGTAAGATTAGTTAAGAGTCATGTCAAGATCAGTTAAGATCAAAGTCAAGAGAAGTCAATAGTCAAGTAAAAAAGGTTCATTTCAAGTTTATATAAGTCTTTTACAAACGTTTTAACTTTGTTTTAAGACTTAAGTTTTGAGTTTTAATACAAAGTAAAGTTGAAGCCTTTTCGTCAAAGTAGTATACGGGGAGTAAGTATTCCTAAAAAGGTGTAAAAATATTTCACATTTAAATAAGAACGAAAACTCGGATTTTCAAAGAGCCTTGCGGCTGATTTTCAAAATAGGGTAATAATTTTCTAAATGAAGCAAGTAGGGAAACTTAGATTTCCAATATACCCTTTGAGCTATGTTTTTGAGCAATTATCTTAAATCACAGTAAGAAGTATGTTTTTAAATATAAGAGCTAGTATCATATTTTTGGAGTAGTATTGAACACCGATATGAGGGAAAATTCAGATAACTCACAGCCTTTATACACCATGTAGTCGTCATGGGTAGAAAATGATCATACTTTTTAGATGATTTCTTTAGTGCTTTTTAGCATAGACTAGTGAATCCACTTAGTGAAAGTTCAGATTTTTTTTTTTGTAATGAAAATTATTCAAATAAATTTTAAATCTATTTTTTAATAAAAACAAATGAAATGACAACCCATTTTACTTAACCTCACCCTACCCAATCCTCTTTTTTTTTTTTTAATCCCTTTTCTTTTCATCTTCTTTTTCATCAATTTTTTTTCTCAAACCACAAAAACCTTCATTGCAAGTTACTTGCTGATTCAATTTTTTGTTTTAAAAAATATTTTGTATTCCTAATAGATGTGAGAGAAATATATTTTCAAAGATATTGATACAATAGTGATGAAGAAGCTTATCAATGGTTACTCATTCAAAAATCGATTGCAAAGAAAAACTGAAACATATTCAAAAAATTTGTACAAGAGTGATGAATAAAAGAATTTTGTCAATGATTAATCATCTTAAAATCAATTGTAAGGAGAAATAAAGAGAACCTAAATCAACAGATACATTTTTTGAACAATTTAAGTGTTCAATACAGTGATGGACCAGGATTTTTTTTCGGAGGTTCAAAAAATAAAAATATAAATGTGTAAATAAGTCTTTCGAAATGGGCCCTTTGAATTTCTTTGGGTTTAAAACTACACCTTTGGCACGTCTTGAAAATAAAAAATGTTTGAAAAACAGAACTGATTTTTTAAAACAAAAATAGACTGATACTATAATGGAAAATAAATAAATGTTGTTGCAGGGATTCAAACCTGGGTCGTGCAACATAACTATCAAGGGTCTTACAATTGAGTTATCTATTTTTATTTGTTATTAAGGGGGTTCAAAAACATATGAATCTACAGAAATACAAAAAATTTACCATATATATCGTGTATTTTTTTGCCAAGGGTGTTCGGGTGAACACCATGGACCCAACGTGAGTCTGCCCCTGGTTCAATAGATAATAATCTTAATTAAGATATATAAATGAAATATAAGCCTAACTTTAAGGTACCATAAATAACTTAAGCCTATTATTTATTAGCTAAATAATATTGTAGAAGCTTCAATGCGCTATATGTCTATATCGAAGATAGACCTAAAAGGGGAAAAAGTGCAATTACTCTTCCAAAATATTCTCTGGAATGTTGTAGAAGCCTCTTACTGTTCGTATGTAAGATATTCTCAGATTCATTGCCTATAAATATCACCCTTCTTTATTTCGTTCATCCATTGTTAGTGAAAAACTTACAAGATAACAAAAAATTACAAGATTACAACTGAAAAATGAAATGAAAAAAATAAATCTCTTCAGGCTGAGGCGCGGATATCTTGCTCTCTTTAAGGAGATTCAAGCCCACTGCAGCAAATGTTTTCACCGGTCCAACAGTAGTTCTCTTTGACTTGTCCCCTCCAGGATACAACAGCCTTTACACAAAAGATAACTCAACAACTCTGGACAAGAGTTGAGTCTAAAGCTCCACAAAAAGAACACCTCCCTTCAACTAATAAGAACTCTCTTTTAGACAAACTTTATGCACTCTATATTTTCTCTTGTGTTGTGTATCTTCCAAACCAAATGAAGACTACCATTATTTGTACTACAAGAAGTCTTTCTAGCAATGAATAGGAAGATAATGGAGGTAGTAAATAGTGAAGATAATGGCCTTAGGAGTTTCATAGGTTACAATAGGAGTTACATAGGTTACATAGGTTACAAAAAGTAATGGAGAAATTAATAATGAAATAAAGTGATGGATAACCAATGCTAATGGATGATGTAGAAGTTATCCATTCCAATGTTTATTGGAATGTTTTTATCTCACAATGAATTCAGCCAATAAAGCCAAAAGTAATGGTATTACATGACTACCAAGTCAAAGATGAATAACATGATTAAATTGGTAGTTTAAGACACAAATGCCTACCAATGGTCATTCTTATAACTCCAAAATAAAGCAATTTAATATGTTAAATATTAATATTAAAATGCTAATAACCTAACAATCCCCCACTCATTTTAATATTTAGATAAGAGAGTATATCAGCTGAAGGAAGACTACTATGAATAATGAAGGTGTGCTCTGCATTGAACCTCCACTTAGTGAAAAAATAACTTTTACTCCAGAGTCGTAGTGGTCTCAGACTTGAACTATGACTGCTTAAGGGAAATAAAATATCACTGCTCACACATAATAATCAAGGTGTTGACATGAGCTTTAACAGCCAGCACGTTATGTCTATGTGCTATCCCGGTTTCATGAGTGCATTTGAGAATAAGCCCCATTCTCATAGGAAGCGACCTACTTCCACACATCACATAGGTGAAATCTGTCGAGAGTGCTCTTGTAAGATTAACACTCCATCCATACGGACTACAGATATTCATTAAGAGTTTTATCAACTCAACCTTCACAAGCTACAGGAAACAATGCACTCACATCATAGGGAGAAAATAAAAACATAGTGCATTTTTCACAACAATTCATCATATGATTAGTTTTTTCCTTTGAACCTAGTTATAGGATCTCTAGTCCCCAGGTTGGGTTTCCTCATATATGACTCAAAGATTTCTAGGCTTCAATTCCATCCCCTTGATGTGCTCCAGACCTTTTCTCTTATTAAGGCCTTTGTAAGAGGATCTGCAAGATTATCACAATATTTGACATAATCAACATTAATAGTACCATTTGTCAAATACGATCTTACATTAATGTGTTTCCTCCTTATAGGTCTGGATTTACCGTTGTAATAACGGTTTGAACTCTACTAATTGCAGCGGTGCTATCAGAATGAATTAAAATAGGAGGAATTGGTTTTTAAAAATAAGAAATTTGAAATAATAAATCTCTTAACCAATTCGCTTCCTCACTAGCTGAAGATAAAGCAATTAGTTTAGCCTCCATGGTAGAGTTAGTAATTATAGTTTGCTTTTTTGATCTCCAACAAACACCACCACCACCTAAAGTAAAGACATAACCAGTGGTAGAACAAGAAACACCAGATAAAGTGTTCTAATCTGCATCACAAAAGCCTTCAAGTACAACATGATATTTTTTATAGAACAACCACAATTTTTCGTTCCAATTAAATATCTCATAACTCTTGTTATAGCATGCCAATGTTCATTACCTGGCTTGCTTGTAAATCTGTCAAGTACTCCTACTGCATATGCAATATCAGGCCTAGTGCAATCAGTCACATATCTCAAACTTCCGATTATACTAGCATATTCCTTTTGATTTATTACATCATTTTCACTTTCAACATGAAATAAGTGAACACTTGAATCAAAAGGAGTAGCAACATGCTTGCAATCATGAAAGTTATATTTTTTCAATATTTTCTCAAAATAATGTGACTGGTCAAGGAAAATTCCTTCACATGTTCTTGTTAGTTTTATTCCAAGAATAAAATTTGTCTCACCAAGATCTTTCATATCAAAATGACTTCTAAGAACATTTTTAGTTTAATCAATAACATTTATGTTAGATCCAAAGATCAATAAATCATCAACATATAGGCAAATAATCACATGTGAATTATTCCAAGACTTATGATATATGCACTTACATACTTTGTTTTCTTGGCCTGCTTCAATAAAACAGTCGGGTTGATCCATATAAATTTCTTCATTTAGGTCTCAATTTAGAAAAGCAGTTTTTACATCCATTTGATGAATTTGCAAATAAAAAATTGCAGTCATAGCAACTAAAAGTCTAATGGATGTAATTCTTGTTATCGGAGAAAAAGTATCAAAAAATTCTAGGCCTTCTAGTTGTTTAAAACCTTTTGCAACTAGCCTAGCCTTGTATTTATCAATAGAACCATCCGGTTTCAACTTTTTTCTTAAGACCCATTTGTAACCAATTGTTTTACAACCCGGTGGTAAATCAACTAACTTCCAAGTTTTATTAGAAATTAGAAATTCCATTTCATCATTTATATCCTCTTTCCAAAAAATAGAATCATGTGATGATAATGCTTCTTTCAAAGTCTGAGGGTCATTTTCAACATTAAACACATAAAAATCAGGACCAAAATCTTTTCCTACTCTAGATCTTTTACTTCTTCTTAACTCAAAATCATTAACTTCTTTATTTTTCAAAGTTGAAGTAGAAGAACTAGGTAGTGACAAAATATTTTGTTCAATCCTTTGACCCCCACTATTTTTAGTATCAAAAGGAAACTTATTTTCATGAAAAATAGCATCACCAGATTCTATCACAATATTATCTTCAAGATTAAAAAATCTATAGGCTGTACTATTTGAAGCATAACCAAGAAAAACACAAGTAGTAACTTTCTTACCCAACTTTGTAATCTTGGGATCCATTAGCCTCACAAAGGCTAGAGAACCCCAAACTCTTAGATATCCCAAATTTGGCTTGTAACCTTTCCACAATTCAAAAGGTGTCAGTTTTGACTTTTTATGAGCCACACGATTCAACACATAATAAGCAGTTAAAATAGCTTCACCCCAAAAATTCAAAGGTGCATGTGACTCAATAAGCATGTCATTAGTCAATTCAACTAAAGTTCTATTTTTCCTTTCTGCTACTCCATTAGATGAAGGAGAGTACGGAGGAGTAGTTTCATGAATTATTCTCAATGATCTAACAAAAGAATTAAACTCATTTGATTCATATTCACGGCCTCTGTTACTTCTAATTCTTTTTATTTTTCTTCCAAACTGATTTTCAACTTCATGGAGATAAGTTTTAAAATTTTCAAAAGCATCACTTTTATTTTTCATTAAGTAAACATATGTAAACTTAGAAAAATCATCAATGAAAGTGATAAAATATCTATTACCTCCACGAGTTAGAATTCCACCAAGTTAACAAATATCAGTATGAACTAATTCTAACATATCAGTTTTTCTTTCAACTTGAAAATGAGGCCTTTTAGTGATCTTGGCTTTACTACAAGCATCACACTTCTCAAAATTCTTTTTAACCATTGGGATTACCCTAAACTACTCATGATTCCAACATAACGATCATTGATATGACACAAACGAGCATGCCAAAATTAGTAGAAGAAAGCATATAAACAGAAGTAGAAGTTTTATTCATTTCAACATTCAACTTAAACATCCCATCACATGCATACCCCTTACTCACAAAAGTACCTTTCTTGATTATTACATATTGATTAGATTCAATAATCTGTTTAAAACCTGCTTTATTAAGAAGAAAACTAGACATCAAATTTTTTCTCATAGAAGAAGTATAAAGTACATCTTTCAATGTTAATACCCTTCCAGAAGTAAAACACAATTCAACATCTCCCTTTCCAAGCACTTGGGTAGTGTGAGCATCACCAAGCATGATGGTTTTAGACTCCTCAAAATGAGTATATTTTTTAAACTAGTCTTTGTCATAACAGACATGACAGTTTGCACCAGAATCAGCCCACCATCCATCAACATTCTCAACCATGTTTATGTCGATAATCACCGCCACAAAAGGTTCTTCGGTAACGTTTGCCTGAGGGTTAGGACCACATTTTCGGAATCTGCAAAATCGAGCAATATGCCCACTCTTGCCACAAACAAAGCATGGTCCCTATTCTTGAACATGTTGATTTTGTGCTTGGTAATTTTCACCATTATTTTTCTTGGGAGGTCTACCATTATTTTTCTTGAATTTTTTCTTCTTAGGCTTTAAAGAAGTATTTTTGTGAGTTTCAGGAGTAACATTATTCGAAATAATTAAATTTACCTTCGATGTGATGTTGTTCTCTTCTGTTTGTAAAAGTGCATCTTGGCCCCTTGCTTCTTCCATGCGGATTTTCATGATCAAGGTTTCATGAGAGCTTTCCTTTTGTTTGTGGCGCATAGTTTTTTGAAATTCCTTCCAAGTATGTGGAAGTTTATCCACTATGCCACAAACAATAATGTTATCTCCAATTTTAACCTCTTCAGACCTAAGTTCTCCAACAATCATTATGAAGTCTTGAGCTTGATCTACCACTGATTTGTTGTCCACCATTTGGAAACGAAAAAATCTACTAGCCGCATATTTTTTCGCTCCAACCTCTTCGGTATCATACTTACTCTGCAACGCTTTCCAAATTTTCTTTGCACTAGAGTAAGTTCTATCATAATAATCATAAAAATTATCAGATAGACAATTAAGTAGATAATACCGATACTTATAGGAATCACTATCATACTTTTCCACTTTCTCTAGATGAGAAATAGTTTCATCATCATTCATAGAGATGATGTCTTGTTTATTAGGATTCTTCTCAGATAACACATAAGAAACATTGAGAAAACTTAAGTAGAAAAGTACTTTACCCTTCCATCTCTTAAAATGGTTACCATTGAACCGAAATGGCTTGTTAAGGTCTCCCATCTTGACATCCGCGGTTTTTTCAATTGTATCCATGTTGAATCTCCTTAAAATTGTTAGTGAAAAACTTACAAGATAACAAAAAATTAAAAGATTACAACTGCAAAATAAAATGAAGAAAATAATTCTCTTCAGGCCTAACTTTAAGGTACCGTAAATAACTTAAGCCTATTATTTATTAGCTAAATAATATTGTAGAAGCTTCAATGCGCTATATGTCTATATCGAAGATAGACCTAAAAGGTGAAAAAGTGCAATTACTCTTCCAAAATATTCTCTGGAATGTTGTAGAAGCCTCTTACTGTTCGTATGTAAGATATTCTCTGAAATGTTGTAGATTACACTCGAATAGCTTCAGTTTCTCAGATTCATTGCCTATAAATATCACCTTTCTTTATTTCGTTCATCCATTGTTAGTGAAAAACTTACAAGATAACAAAAAATTACAAGATTACAACTGAAAAATGAAATGAAAAAAATAAATCTCTTCAGGCTGAGGCGCGGATATCTCGCTCTCTTTAAGGAGATTCAAGCCCACTGCAGCAAATGTTTTCACCGGTCCAGCAGTAGTTCTCTTTGACTTGTCCCCTCCAGGATACAATAGCCTTTACACAAAAGATAACTCAACAACTCTGGACAAGAGTTGAGTCTAAAACTCCACAAAAAGAACACCTCCCTTCAACTAATAAGAACTCTCTTTTAGACAAACTTTATGCACTCTATATTTTCTCTTGTGTTGTGTATCTTCCAAACCAAATGAAGACCACCACTATTTATACTATAAGAAGTCTTCCTAGCAATGAATAGGAAGATAATGGAGGTAGTAAATAGTGAAGATAATGGCCTTAGGAGTTTCATAGGTTACATAGGTTACAATAGGAGTTACATAGGTTACAAAGAGTAATGGAGGAATTAAGAATGAAATAAAGTGATGGATAACAATTCTAATGGATGATGTAGAAGTTATCCATTCCAACGTTTATTGGAATGTTTTTATCTTACAATGAATTCAGCCAATAAAGCCAAAAGTAATGGCATTACATGACTACCAAGTCAAAGATGAATAGCATGATTAAATTGGTAGTTTAAGACACAAATGCCTACCAATGGTCATTCTTATAACTCCAAAATAAAGCAATTTAATATGTTAATATTAATATTAAAATGCTAATAACCTAACATCCATCACCAAGCAATCAAGCAAATCAAGAACTACGATCAAAAGTTACAAAAATCCTCTGTTTTCTTCAAACAAGAAATGTCTGTTATTCCAAGCTTCTTTGGTGGTCGGAGGAGCAACATCTTCGACCCATTTTCCCTTCCCAATTTCAACCAACACCCCATCCTCTGCTCATGAAATCTCTGCTTTTGCAATGGAGAATGGAGTGCTGACTGTGACTGTTCCAAAAGAAGAAGAGAAGAAGAAATCTGAGGTGAAGGCCATTGACATCTCTGGTTAAACAAGTGTGTGTTTGATGAAAGTCCCTTTCTCAATAATGTATGTTTTCTCAAAATATTTTGGTTTGTTCGGAACTTAAGCTTTAAATCTGAATGATGTGCATGTGCAATGTCTAAGTTGTAAACAAGTAAATGTTGTGAGAATTTAATTAATGAACAATTTACTTTCTCTTTTTCATTCTCTTGAAAAAAACTCTTAGTGTCGTCTAAGGTCAAAATTAACTAAAGGATTTAAAATAATTTATAAATGATTTTTATTTTAAATCTATTTTTGTGGAGTCAATCTCTCCTAATAATTTTTTTTTCAATCGACACTATATCAGCTACTACTTAATCTTTTTTGAGACATTGTCGATCTTAAATAAGATTTTATTATTTTTAATTTTGAAGAACATCTTTCTGCTGAGGCAATTATTACGGGAATTATTAACATTATTCTAAACAATGTAAGCCTTTAGAAAAAAATCAATTTTTTTTTAATTTAATTGAGTATCTCAATTAGAGTATTGTCTTCTACTTTTATGATTTTTCTTAACATTTTTAATTTAGAAAATAAGTTTGAACCGTCAAATATCGAAGTGAGTATTCTATTTTAAGGAACATTCAAGATTAAGACAATATTTTTCAAATTCTCATCATCTAATTATCTCAATTTTTTCCACTAGGAGTGTGTTTGGTATGAAGGAAAACATTTTCTGGAAAATGTTTTCCAATTTTCCCATGTTTGGTTGGGACAAAAGTTTTGGAAAATGTTTTCCAAATCAACTCATTTTCCTCAAAATTAAGAAAAATGACTTCCCTTAAAAAATTAAGGAAAACATTTTCCAAACTCTCCTCCAATTTCAAATTACATTTTTTTTTGGGGAAAAACATCAATTTTAAAAAAATATTTTCAATTTTAAAATTTTATTTTTTCACCCGATCCCTGACCCCCCCCTCCCCCAGCCAGCCCCCCCTCCCCAAAAAATTAATTTTGCTTTTTAAAAATATTTTCAACTTCAAATTTTTATTCTTAAACTCCTACCCCCCCCCCCCAATCCCTCGGCCAGCCCCCACCACCCCAACCCCCCAAAAAATTAATTTTGTTTTTTAAAAATACTATCAACTTCAAATTTTTATTTTTTCACTCTTACCCCCTCCCCTGCCCCACCCACTACCCCCACCCCACCCCACCATCACTCAAAAAAATAATAATTTTATTTTTAAAAAATATTTTCAATTTCATAAATTATTTTTTACTCTAGTAAAAATAAAAGATGTCTCTTAAAAACATTTTTCATTCATAAATCAAACACTTAAAATCATTTTTGGAAAATATTTTCTACTCACCAACCAAACATGAGAAAATAAGTCCAAAAATCTACTTATTTTCCAGGAAAACATTTTCTAGGAAAACATTTTCCACGGAAAATATTTTCCTCCATACCAAACACACCCTAGATAGAAAATCAAAAATATTTTCATATACTTCAAATTGTTCAAATCTATTTTGAAGTGAAAAGATGACTTGGTCTACTATGTATAAGGCGTAATCATCTATAAAAGATTCTTCAAGTGATCTTGTGATTTCATTATCAACATTCTTATCAAATTATTTTGTTTTATAAATTACACGTTTCTGATGCAATTTTCTTAGCCGAAATAATAGCACTTGTAAATTCTTATTCTCTATATGTTTTAAAAAGAAAGCATCTCTTATTTGTGGAGTTTGAAACTTTATCACTTTAATACTTTCAATACGATTTTTTCACCATATTTGTGACAATGATTTAAGAGTTAAACTAGGTAAATTATTCGTTTAGTAGATGAAGAAACTAGTGAATATATACGTTGTACTACTCCAAAGAATGATATAGTTTTCGTACAAAAATTAGCATATTACAAAGTACCAAATTTATATTATGACAACGACATGGCGTATAAAATGATTTTATATGAAGAAGTCTTTTTTGTGCTCCTTGGTGTTGTCCCTTCATATTAGACCCGTTATCATATTCTTGTCCTCTTAAATTATCAATATCAAGTTCAATACATTTTATTTCATCTAAAATAACTTCAAAAAGGTCTTTTCCACTTGTATCATTCAATTTTAAGCACTCTAAGAAATATTAGATTACATTTATTGGAATTGTAGAAATATCTACACTATGTATTATAAAAGACATTTGGTCTTGATTACTTGTATCTGGCGTGCAATAAAATATGATAGATAATTTTTTTTTATTACTTTTTCAATAATTTTGTTCTTGCCAATGAATTTATTAACTCATTTTGTATATTATGTTCAAGATAATTATTATGAATTTCATCATGTTTGCTTTGTCGAATATGTTCTTGTATAATTGGATCAAATTATGCAATCATTTCAGTAAGACTCAAGTAGTTTCTGTTATTTTCTTGATAGATTTTTTTATTTTTTCTCCTAAATGGAAAATTATTTCTTCGAAGAGTTTTTATGACAGAAATAATTTGTGATGATACATTTTTTTCAATGTTCTCTATCTCTATTAATTTGGTCTTGAATGTTTTTATTGATTGTTTTATTATTACGAAATTTATTCTAAATCAATCCATGAACTCATATTAATAATATGTTTGTTAGTTGTTTTATAAGTATTAAGCTTAGTAGTAAGATTTTTCAAACTATACAACCTTCATTAGCTAACATATTATTCTTTGCATTAAAGTTCGTATTAAATAACTTACAACAACACAAAATACTTTATACAAATCTTTGGAATAAACTAACTATCTTCTGTCATGTCTTTCTCCATTTGCCAACTTTTAAAAATAATATGTAGTAAAAAAGTGTCTTTAAAATTTATCCTTTGAAAAACACGTGTCTGTAATTCTAATTGGTCCATTTTCTACTAATAAATCTCTTAAATTTGTATCAATAATGTTCCATTGACTAGGATCATAGATATTTTTAGGAGTATGATTATTTAATTCATTTATAAGTTCTTGATTTATTTAATTCATTTATAAGTTCTTGATTTTCTTGAGAATCTACATCGGACTTTTCACTAATTTCCTCTCCTTGTTCTTCTTATTTTTGGTTTATATTATTATCTAACTCAACTTCAACTAAGTTAATAACTTGTTCTTCTAAAGAGAATGCCCCTACCTTTTTTTTGTTTTAATTTTAACATTGTTTATCAAAAAATTATCAAGAGCACCTTTTTGAGATTTTATCAAGTTATCGACTTTTTTTTTAAAATTTTGTGATCAAATTCATATTTTCTAGTTGACATATTAAAATTTAAAAATATTTTAAACACTATTTATAATATTAACTAAAAAATATAATAAACATAAACACAAAATAAAAATAATATTAGAAATTAGAATGATATTACCGAATTCAAAAATTATCAGACTTGATTTTCAAAAATGAACCGGTCTGGTGCAATTTATTTTTCTCCAAATTTAAAATATAAACTATCACTAGAACAAGTAAGTATGTAAGCTTTGAATAAGGGAGATGTAACACTAGAAAAGAGAAAGTGAGAAGAAATAGAAAAGAGGAGGATAAAATATATAAAAAGAAAATGAAAAAAAAATAAGGTAAAAAAAATGATAATTTGTACATTAAAAAAAAGTACACAACTTTTTATTGAAAAGTCATACTCATTGTAGACAATAAAATTTGCGTCGAGAAAACAATAATCAAGAACGAAAAATTATAGCAACAATCGTTTTATTATTTCAAGTGCGAGTGTTACAATCTCTATAATTCCTCTGAATTCGCCTTTTCAAATATAACTTCAAGGGCTTTAAAGCTTGTTCTTGAATCTCTAACGAACTTGAACTTGAACTTTATCTTGATCTTGACTTTTATTTGAATTCAAAGACTTCGAGCTTGTTCTTGAATTCGATGGTCTTGATCTTGATCATTCTTGAACTTGAATGCTTGAATTCTTAATTTTGTAGCTTTGTAGAGAATTAATTGGCATTTGTACCACGAATTTTCTCTAGCTTCTTGTTTAGAATTTTCTGTCCCTTTTATGAGTTATGAGGACCCCTATTTATAGTTTTAGAATAAGGAGTTGCGATTGGAATAGGATTCCGTTCGATCAATCAGATTTAAGTGACATAACATATGAGATTTATGGAGGGGGCTTGTCATATTTAACACATGTCATGATTCTATTGATTTCTTATTTGACTTGACATGTCACATCATTTGCACACATGACGCCAAGATGTGCCTGTAGAATGAGAACAAATTGAGCTCATCAATTGTAGCCCAAATCAATTAATTTGGACTTTAATTAAGTCCATATTTGTTGGACTTAAATATTTAACTCAAGTATATCAATCCATAATATTTATTTGGATTAATATATTTATGAATTTAATATAATCCGAATCATTTTATAAATTTATATTTAATAAATTTTAAATGATTACGAATGCCTCCTGCTTTAAATTTTGTCGAGATATTTTATCTTTTCGAGACTAGGCTTGAAGCATTAACCGGTTACTAAATTTACCTTAGTTAAAAATAAACTATAATTGAATTAGGAATTGTAATCCTACTCAATTTCATATATATATATATATATATATATATATATATATATATATATATATATATATGTTTTATTGTCTTAGTTAAAAAGAAATTGTAATTGAACTAGGAATTGTAAACCTACTCGATTTCATATTCATATATATGTTTTATTGTCTTAGTGAAAAAAAATTGTAATTGAACTACGAGTTGTAATCCTACTCAATTTCATATTCATATATATGTTTTATTGCACAAGCCAAAAAGGAACTGTAATTGAACTAGGAAAAGGATTTTATTCCCACCACATGACATCTATAAATAGATACATTGTCTTCAGAATTTATCTTCAGTTACAGATTGTGAGCCTACGACAAAAGGGCATATTCAAGGTAATCTTCCTCTTTTTTTTTTTTTTTTTTAATTTTCGTTATTTTTTTACAGCTTGACATATCTGTCGTAGAAAATTTCATATCTCATTGTAGAAAAATCAAAATCATGAACCGTTTGATTTTTAGAAACTAGACTTCTTGATCTCTAGCATATCCAAAATTCAGAATTTAATACCTTCAGGATCTTTCTAGATGATTTTTTGAAATTAGCTCTAGATTCTGCCATGCTAAAAAAATTTCAGATTTGTGTGACTTTACTAAAAATCTCGTGTCTTGGCGTAGGAACGACGAAATCACAATCCGCTTGATGATCACGAATCTAGACACAAAATTCTACAACATATCCAAGATTCAAGATTTAATACCTTCCCAGTCTCAAACATCTTGAAGGGTAATAATCTCTCCTCACTTGTATTTTCCTCCTCTTTTTTTTTTTTTAGATAAACAAAAGCAATTTTATATTTTACGGAGGCTACATAATGGAAAGATTTATTACACAAAAATGTGTTTAACGTCCCTGCCTTAATAAATAAATAATACTATCAAGGTGTTACATGGCCCCGAATGTTTAACCAACTTGATTCTTTACTAGAATATAGTGTAACTCTCCCGCCTTGAAAATAAACCAAGGTGTTACAAGGTCCCGAATGCTTAACCAACTTGAAGTTTTACTAGAATACCGTGTAACACTCCCGCTTTGAAAATAAACTCAAGGTGTTACAAGGTCCCAAATGCTTAACCATGAGGCTTTACTAGAATACCGTGTAACACTTTCGCCTTAAAAATAAACTCAAGGTGTTACAAGGTCTCGAATGCTTAATCAACTTGAAGCTTTACTATAATACCGTATAACGCTCCCGCTTTGAAAATAAACTGAAGGTGTTACAAGGTTCCGAATGCTTAACCATGAAGTTTTACTAGAATACCGGGTAACGCTCCCGCCTTGAAAATAAACGCAAGGTGTTACAAGGTACCGAATGCTTAACCAACTTGAAGCTTTACTAGAATACTGTGTAACGCTCCCGCCTTGAAAATAAACTCAAGGTGTTACAAGGTCCCGGATGCTTAACCAACTTGAAGCTTTACTAGAATACCGTGTAACGCTCCCGCCTTGAAAATAAACTCAAGGTGTCACAAGGTCCCGAATGCTTAAATTATTCTCCCATTCGTAACTACTCTCTTTTTTCGAGTTTTATCTTCTTTCGTGCATTATTATTAAAAAAAAACATTGACACTTGTTTTTTTTTTTTGTTTTTTTTTTTGGCAGTTTGAACAATGGTTTTCTTCAAGGATTATGCTTGTCCATCTTCTAAACTCGAATATATCATCGTTGGATCAGAGGGTAGTATGATGGAGACTAAGTTTTTGGTCCAGGAATCTTTTGTTGGTCGTTATGTTGATCCATGACCACAATTGAGAAACACACTTTATATGAAAAGTTGGACATCTGAATACGATCATAAATCTAATAAAGCCTCCAAAGTATGGTATCTTGAGAAACCAATTCTCCATCGTACAAACATTGCGAGCACTCTTTCAAATTTAGGTCGACGCATAATTCAAGAAGAACTACGTTGGGGAGACAACATTGTGCTTGTAGGTGAGTATCTCTGCATTTCGGGGTACTGGGAATGAACAGAAGATGTCTTAAGCAAAAATAGGAAAACTCTAAACAGTGCTTGTATTTGTGATGCTGTATTTGCTTCTCTTTTTACATATGATCGGAACTCCAATATTATACAAGCCTTTTGTGAGGCTTGGTGCCCTTAAACAAATACATTACTTACATCTGTTGGGGAGACATCCATATCTCTTTGGGACTTGCATATTCTTGGTGGTTTGCCATTTAACGGATACCCTTACGAAGAAGTGATACCAAACTCCACGGAACTTACAGGATTTAATGACAAGAGGGAAAGATTTCTCCCTTGAACTTGTGAATATATGTTTGCTGCCTTTCATCATCTTAAAGAGAAAAATCATGGTAATATGGAAGTATCTTTTAATGAATGGATACAATTTTGGTGTAAGAAAGATCTCAAATATGAGCTAGCTCCCCCAAGAAAAGAGAAGAAATCTCGACGTCTGTCGTCTACTCATAATACTACATGCGAGATACCTACTGAGATAAACACATGGTCAAGTACTCAAGAGATGGTATTTTCTAAGTTTGGAGTGAAACATAAAAAATATGAGACTTATCTGACGGCCTTTTTGTCATGTTGGTTATGTGCCTTGGTACTTCCGTCTGAAAAAGGGAATTTCATTCGACCTGAGACTTTCAAGATAGCGAGCTTCATGCCGAGCGGTAAAAGGGTTAGCCTTGCAGTTCCAATTTTAGCAAGCATATATAATGGCTTAAATAAAATTTCAAAATCTTCATAGTTATGCCATGTAGTAGTTTGTTTTCCCATTCACTATGTTTATGGTTGGCTTGCTTATTATCTCAAGAGACACTATCCGCTTACTAGTGGACCTTCTCTGCCACATATGATGGTATATTCAGGGGAAGGTGATGCAAAGTATTTTGACAAAGATGAGGCAAGAAAGCGTCTTCATCGGGGGGAAAGCATTGTATGGAATGCAACCACGCTTAGTAGGCCTCACCCAACTTATTATATTGATGATGACAAAGCACCAGAGTTGGATCAAGCTTATTTTATGAGAATTTGTTTTAATTATCTTCCATTGAGGAGGGAGGTTCCTTTGTCATTGAGTCATATAGTCCGCACCGATTTAGTAGTCAATTTGGTTTCCATCAAGACAATCTTGTCTATTTAGAAAATGATATTCGTGTTGAGTCACTTGATGAAGGCCTTAGATATTGGCGCATTTGTGTATCACGTGTGACTACGTCTAAAGAGACATTTCCTCCTGCGGTAACTTCTGCAAAGAAGCTTTATACCACCCAATATTCATCTTAGTGGGAGAGATCCTATGGAATGTTTCTTGAGGATAATTTGGATGTTATGGTGGAAAAGGTTGGGTCAGAATTTATTATCCTTTTAGAAGACAAAAGTCAAGATATCGAGAAGACACTTTCAACAGTCAAGACACCACTTGCTCCCCAGCATTAAAGTAAGAAGCTTAACTTCTCTAAGGCATCTAAGAAAGAATTAGTTCATATTTCTAATGATAAAGAGAAATGTCCCCAATTTCTCTTTTCTAGTGAACGATCCCTTCAAGAAACAAGCAAAACTAGCAAGGATTGATGTTGGAAGAGGCAAAGAATTGAACTATCTGGGGCTGCAGTTGTAGAAGTCCGAAGTGTTGATAGTCCTTCTAGATCATTGACAATTCAAAGTGACAAGGTTTTCTTTCCTTTCTTTCTTCTCTATTTTTTTTTAAAAAAATAAAAATAAAATGAAATGACCTTACTAACCTACCCTTTTCACTTGTAGGTTAATGCTGCCGTACATCTACTAGGATCACCGCGTGAAAATCCACAAGCTAGCGAAGAGTCTACTGTAATATCAAGACCTAAGGCAAAATCAATTTCAAACATACAGAAAGAGCAAAAGTCATCATCTACTTCTCGTGGCCAAACTTTAAAACAATTGACTCCTAATTTAAATGAGCTTTTCCGAGTTGTTCCAATGATTAATGGTGCTCTGTCTGTTTTCGAAGGAAAAGGGTTGTGTTCAATCACAAAAAGAAGTACATATTGGGTCTTTGGGAAGAGATATGTTGAAAACTTTTCAGAACTTCTCTAAAAAATATTTCATCTTACAAAGATGATATTTGTGAGATTTTCAAGGAGATGAGTGAGATGAATTTATTATGTCTTTCACCATTGAAGAGCTTGGTAGATTCTCTTTTTGATTATGCTACTTCTTATGATCACGAACACTCTAATTTTGTTGACAAGGCGCATGAAGATAAGAAGATGGAATTGCTTTCTAAAGACAAAGAGCGTCTCGAATTATTCAAAGTAGAGGAGGGTGAGAAGGAAAAACATGTTTCTTCTAACAAGAAATCACTAAAGAAGGTTAAGAGAAAGCTAGCAACTTTACAAGGAGAGCGAGAGGGTCTTGGAGCTGTTTTAGAAGCTGCTAAGAAGAACCTCGAGGAGATTCAAGCCAAGATTTTATCTATAAAAGATGAGATATCCTCGTATGAGAATATGAGTTTATTAACGCATGAAGATTCAATTAGCATGGAACAAAAAAGAGAGTGGTTGGAGTCTAATCGTCAAGATTTGACCAACTACAAGTTACGCTTAGATTAGGCTTTTTTTTTTATTGTCTTTCCCATTTTTTCCTTTAGCTTTCGATTGATGTTTTAGATAATTTTATAGTGATGAAGTTCTTTCCTTTTCTATTTTTTTATCATGCATTATTTATTGCATTCTTCAATTTGAATTTGGTCTTTAATTCTTGATTGCAAGCTTTTATTAATTCAAAGTCATTTCATATTTTCCATGCCAATAAGAATGAATATAGTGCAAGTTCCACATTTTTTCTTAAGTTTGCACATTGAAATTTGACTTATGAATTTTGTGGAATTTGATATTTTAACTCGTAACAAGTTTTAGGACCTTAACTTGTAAATTCAAAAAACTTTGAAGACATTGAATTGCAACTTTGTTGATGTAAACTTGTAGGACTTATCTCATTATTTTATAGAATTTGAAGACGTCAACTTGTGTACTTAGATGATTTGGATACTTCAAATAATAAGCTCGAAGAATCTAAAAACTTCAATTTGCATACTTGGTCTAATTTAAAGACTTCAACTATACTAATAAGAGACTCATATTTTATAAGGGTTTGCCCCCTCCATTGACCCATCAATACTTCATACAAGTCTAAAGTTTGATGAGCCAAAAGATAAAATAAAATACATATCGCTTTGACTTTCATGCGACAAATCAAGTGAGGACATTTTTTTTTGACACTCATGAAACTGAACTTAGAATATGGTTCTAAGTGTCTACGTACCTCAATGAAGAAGATCACGTCACAACGTAGTTCTGGGAGATTGAGTGATTTTTTTTGTTGTGCCGTACACAGTTTATACTCTTGCGGGCCAGGATTGACATGCAATTTTAGGCTTGTACCTTAAGGAGCATCATCTTACTTCAAGGATAGTACCTCTTTAGGAATTTGGCATTAATAGAACCGATCCTTAAGCCATCAGCATCAACAAGCTTGTAAACACCATTTGAATATGCTTCTTGTATGACATATGGTCCATCCCACTTTGAGGTAAATTTGCCCCCAGACTTGTGCGAATTAATGATGGGTCTTCTTACCGCGAGAACTTGATCTCCAACTTGAAAGCACCTCAAGCGAACCTTTTTAATAAAAGCACGAGATAGACGAGCTTGATAACATTCAAGTTTTTGTTGGGCTTCTAGCCTCTTTTCATCAAGTGATTCTAACTCAGCAAAACGCAATCGAGCATTTTCTTCCTCAGTGAGCCCTTCTTAAATAGCAAGTCTTAAGGAGGGTATTTGACGCTCGAGTGGCAGGATGTTTCAACTCCAAAAGCAAGTGAATATGATGTTGCTTGATTTGGTGTGTGATATGTTGTCCTACATGCCCACAAAGCTTCTTCCATTCTTTCATGCCTATCCCGTTTGGATTTGGAGACAACTTTCTTGAGCAGGTTGTATAGAGTCTTATTAAATGTTTCAGCAAGACCATTAGCGGCAGTATGGTACATAGAAGATTTACGCTGCTTAAAGTCAAAAGATCACAAATCTTGTTCATTAACTTGTTATCAAATGGCTTGTCATTGTCAGTTATTATGTAGCGAGGGATACCAAAGCGATAAATGATATTCACTCGGATGAAATTTGCAATATTCTCTTTCTTCACATCCTTAAGGGCGACAACTTCAGTCCACTTTGAGAAGTAATTTGTTGCAGCCAAGATGTACAAGTGTCCACCAAAAGACTTTGGTAGTGGTCCTACAATTTCCAGTCCCCAAGCTTCAAATGGCCAAGATGCGATTGTTGGGTACAATACTTCGAGTGGCTGATGAATGAAATTCGCATGAAATCGACAAGAATCGCACTTCCGGGCATAATCTAAGCAATCCTTCACCATGGTTGGCCAGTAATACCTCATCCTTTTTATGTGAAAGTGAAGTTTAGGTCCAGATTGATGTGACGTAATAGCACACCCTCAAATGATCGCCTATATAATGTGTCCTTGTAGTAAAGGAAACGAGGTGCACGACGACGTATGTTAGTCCTTCTTCTTTGATTTTCTGAAAGTATCCCATAACGCAAGTAGTCAATAATGGGTTGTCTTCAATCTTCCTTCGCGGATTCAGCAATGACGATGATATGATCAAGCTCATTTTCAATATATTCTTCCTCATTTGACGGTGGTACTATTCATTTTTGATAGACAGTTACTTGCGTTTGATCAGGAAGGGTTAGCGTTGAAGCTAGAGTAGCCAATGCATCAACTTTCTTATTCTCTGTTCTACGCACATGTTGAAGGGTTACATCTCCAAGCCATTCTATCAACTTTTGAGCATAATCATGATAAGGACGCAATTCAGGCTTTTTCACCTCATAACTTCCCAAGAGTTGATTAATCACCAATTGAGAGTCACCAAAGACTTGTAAAAGTAATTGCTTCATATCAACGACCATTTCAAGTCCAAGCATCGATGCTTGGTATTCAATGACATTATTAGAGAAACAATGCTTTAATATAAAGGAGAATGGTAGAATCTCTTCTTGTGAAGTGATGAATACTACGCCAACGCCAGCTCCACCACGATGTGCAACCCCATCAAAGTACATTTTCCAAGGAGGTTGAATTTCAATAGACATCGCATCTTCATCAGGAATCTCATCAGTTAACTCCCAATCATTTGGTATAGGATGGTCTGCTAAGAAATCCGTCAATGTTTGTCCTTTAACAACTTTTTGAGGGATGTACACGATCTCAAACTATTGGAATTGGAGGTACCATTTTTCTAATCGGTCACTAAGGACATGTTTTGAAATAATAAACTTGATGGGATTTTCTCTATAAATAAGACGAACAACATGAGCTTGAAAATAATGCTTCATTTTTTGAATTGAGAAGACCAACGCCAAGCATAATTTTTCAATTGGCGAATAGTTCAGCTCATTTGGTATCATCGTTCTACTTAAGTAATAAAGGGGTTTTTCTTTGCCTTCACTATTCTCTTGAGCTAACAGGGCTCCTACGGATCTTTCTTGTGCCGCAATGTAGAGTATAAATGGCTTTCCAGGTATAGGGGCTGCCAAAACTGGAGGTTTTGCTAGATACAATTTAATACTTTTAAATGCATCACTACATGTTTTGTCCCAATGAAAAGGATCACCTTTCTTCATGAGATGACCAAATGGTTGGCATCGTCCTGATAGATTTGAGATGAACCTCCTCCAGTAAGCTAGCTTTCCTTGAAGACTGTTTAACTCAGAATATTTCGAGGCTCAGTTATCTTTGATATTGCATCAACTTTGATTCAATCAATTTCAATTCCTCGATGTCTCACAATAAAGCCAATAAACTTACCGGAAGTAACTCCGAAGGCACATTTCAATGGATCCATCCTTAGTTGATATCTTTGGAGTAACTCAAACACCATCCTTAAGTCTTTCAAATGATCACCCCTTTTTCTCGACTTTACAACCAAGTCATCAACATAACATTCGACATTTTTATGGAGCAAGTCATCAAAGATATTTTGCATAGCCCTTTGATATGTGGCACCAACATTATTTAAATCAAATGTCATCATTTTGTAGCAATAAATACCTTTTGGCGTACGAAATGCGGTGAGTTCTTCATTTTTTGGTGCCATGCGGATTTGATTATATCCAGAAGAACCATCCATGAATGACATTGCCTCATAACCAATGGTGGCGTCAATCATCAACTCCGGAATAGAAAGAGGAAACTCATCTTTAGGGCATGCATTATTGAGATCTCTAAAGTCAACACAAACTTGAATTTGACCATTCTTCTTCCTAACAGGAACAATACTTGAAATCCATGTAAGATATTTGACCTCACGAATAAAGCCTGCCTCAATGAGTTTGTTAACTTCATTTTCTATCAACGGAACCAAGTCTGGTCTAAAACGTCTTTGAGCTTGCTTAAAAGGATGAGAACCATTTTGACTGCCAATTGATGGACCGCTACTCTAGGATTCAATCCAGGCATTTCTTTATAACTCCAAGCGAAGACATCACTATATTCTTTGAGTATATTCATGTAAGCGATTTCTTCATCAACTTCTAGAAACACACTCAAGTAAGTTGGCCTTGGATCTTCATCAGTGCCAAGGTTAACTTCCTTCAAAGGATCTATTATGTTCTTTACTCCTTCTTCAAGTTCCGGGGGAGCATTTCCAGCATCTTCCTCTTCCAAAGGATCATTGTCATTGACAGATATATGACAACACGAGAAAATATCTTCTACCTTTTCATCAATCTTTATTTGAGGCAAAGAATCGTACTCATTTTGGATTGTAACATGATTTGAGGAACCTACACTTTCTTCATCTTACTCGCGCTCTTTGGTGTAAACCACAGTGTGAGCCTTTGCCTTGAGTTTCTCTTTACAGAAAACCAAAAGTTCCACTCGTCGCCTCATCCTAGAGGAAATCAAACTTCTGAAATTCTTTCGAATCAAATGTGAAGTAGGCGTTATAACTTTTAAATCACTTCTAAGTTTTTTGTTATTCTTCTTCAAAGGACCTAACCTCTCAAACATAGAAGTTCTTGCAGTCGCTTCCCCAAGTCGATCAAAGACGGAAGGACTTTTATTCAGAGTAGTGACATCATCTTCAAAAGTTATATGATTATTGCTGGCCCTTCTAATGGAAATGCGAATTGGCATCGGTTGGCTATAACATAGGCCTTCACGTGTTTGCCTAGTTGTATCTTCGGATGGAAGTTTCCCTAGCGCCGGTGGCTCATTAGGGTTGTATCCCGCCTTCACAAATAACTTGTAAGCATTGAGATCGAAACCTTCTCTTGTGCGTTTTGTAGGGAGTGTCATATCTCGCACTTGATCTTGAGCGATTGACTTTTCTGGCAACTTTAAAGACAAGTTTAATGCATCAATCCGTGTGATATGACGAGTTAGCCCTCTTAATACATTTCTTGAAGTTTAGATGGTTTATCTTGTTCTTTCTTCACTTTTGGAACATAGCAAAGCCTAGAAGTCAGCTTCTTCTTCGAAAACATGATCTTCCCTTCATTAAGAATGGGACAAGGTTCTTAGTGTCAATTTTCACCTTTTCGGCATCTGCATCAATTCTTTTTCTTATGATCTTATCAGACTTGATTGATTTGACGTCATTAGATTTGGCCCATTTAATAACATAACTTCTCAAATAGAATTTTGCATCGACAAAGTGTGTCTCAACTTCGGAGAAATGATTATCATCTACAACTATTTTTCTTTCAATTCCACCTTCAAGATATTTCAAACATTGATAGTCCGAAGATGAGACAATTCTATTCTCATGTACCCAAGGCCTGCCAAGTAATATATTGTATGATGTCTTTGCGTCGATCACATGCATTCATGCGCTTGATCGCAAATCTTCTATGTGGATCTCTAATTTAATAGTCTATGGACCTCTGCCCCCTTGATTAAATCCTTGTATCAACAGACGACTTTCACTAAGTTCCCCAGTCGTGATTCCAAGTTCCTTCAATATGTGGATAGGCAAAATGTTGACTCCAGATCCTTCATCTATTAAGATTCTATTTATCTTCTTCTCTAGCACATAAACCACCATATACAAAGGACGATTGTGTAGTATTTCACCAAATAGAATATCATTATCTTTAGATATGATTTTAGTATCACAGGCATGTGCTTTTTGGGAGAAAGTTCAATAGATTTTTCAGAAGATTAAAGAGACATCATTGCTGAGATTTCCGTTGTTGTGTTTTCTTCTTCACTAGGAGACAGTTTTGGTGAGGATTCACTCGTTGTTCCTTCTTTTAAAGTAGGAGTCACCGTTATTGTTTCTTTTTTTATCCGCATTGAAACATGATGCCTCGACATTACCTTGAGTAGATTTTATGTCGAACGAGCTTGGTAAAAATTCCTTTAGAGTCACAGGACGTCGAGGTTTTTTAGTAGTGATGCACTTCTACCTTTGCCCTTTTTGGGCGCTTGATTAATTTTTGCTTCTCTGATTTCTTTATCATTTTTCCTCTAACTGGTTGCTCGGATGATTCTTTTCATAAGCTTGACTTGTTGCGTCTTCGCCTAGTTACAAGAATCCAACCTTCATCACCATCTATGTCAACTTCCTAGTCTACTAACTCTTTTTCATGCTTGTTGACACCCAATTTTGGCCTTCCACAATATAAATTAGTCATCGAGCTTCTTAAATTTTAAACGATTTGAAATAATTAACTTTATAAAATTTTAAATATTTTTTGAGTTATTTTAAGTAATTTTATCATTATTATAAATTTTAAAACGTTAAAAAATAATTTACATATTCTATATGATTTTGCATGTATTAATGTTTGAAAATCATCTCAAAAGATTTTAGTTTAACTTAAATATTTGATTAGTTTAGCTAATTTATAATTTATATTTTGAGTTAATTATATTATAATAGAATTAATTATTTTATTTTGTTAAGATTAAGAAACTCCTTAATTAATTTATAAACAATTTTGGGTCACTTCTTAAACCCTTCAAAAGACCAAGCTTTGGGCCTTTTTCTTCAAAGTCAGCGGTCCAACATAATTTTCTTTCAGCCCACTTTCAAGTCACCAAAAAATCTCAGCCCAATTCCCAACAATAATAATCCCCAACCCAATTTAATTTCAGTCCATTCCAATACTACATATGCAGAAAAGTTTTGCATACACAACAATACAAAACCGACCCCACCCCCAAATTTTCTTCTTCTTCCTTGTGTGAAACCCAGAAATTCTATGCCAAAAATCAGCGAAAATCCCTGCAAATCACGAGAATCCGCAGCAAATCACGTCCTCTTCACCTCTTTCTTTCTTTTCCGTTGAAAATTTGGTACCATGGACAACTTTGAATCTTATCTCTTCAAGATTTAAATTTGAAAAATCACTCCCAAATCGATCCCGAATCCCTCTATATAAACCTCCATCTTCTTTAGTGTTAGGGGAGAAAAGATTGTGGTGAGGAAAATAAAGTTAGAGGAGATCGGATATTTTTTTTGAAAAAAATAATAATTGGATTTTGAGGTCATATACGAAAAAATAGTCTAGATTGGATTTTATAGAATAATAGTATTCTAGAATTTTGGGTTTGTTGTTTTGGAACTTGAATTTTTGTCAAAATTTCTTGTGTGGTGGTGGGTGCTCCTCCAAGCTCGTTCATCCCGGAACGCTGCCCCGATAAAGGTAATATTCATTCCATTTTGTATTCTATATGTTTCAATCTCTAGCATGAATAAAAAAAAATTCCAATTGTTTTGATTTTTTTTTTTCCAGATCCTTACCTACTTTTCTTGTTTTTTCATAAATGGTTTAAAATTATAATAGTGTTATTGTGATAATCAAGTTCCTTGGTTTGATGGTGTTATATTCTTTTATTTTTATATTTTACCTAAATTTTTGAGTTTTACAAGTGTTTTGGTTACCATGATAATTTGGGTGCCTAGTTTGTTTTGATTTGTTGTAAACTAGTGTTGCCATCCTAAGAGATTGGTCTCCTACTATTGACTTAAATGTAGCTCTTTGTCATGTAATCTATCAATTTGTTAGTCATCTTTAATTTGTTAAGTGCCAGTTGCTTTATAATTCATTAGTTATGATAAGTTTGGTTGGCCATGATTCGTATTCCCCTTAACTATCTTATGTGTTTCTTTAGTCAAACTGATTGTGTACTTAGTCATGCCTATTGTTTAATTGTTTATTTAATGAATAAGCTCTTTTCCTAATCCTTGTTGTCTTTTCCCTTTGCATGAACTCTATTTCGAGATGAGTCTGCTAAGGCTCTGTCTTCCTTGCATTATTTCGTTGAATCAAATTCAACAACACCTATATTTGAGTTATCCCTGTCAATGTCCAACGATGCCGAAAGCTGAAACAGGCCTCGGAAAGTTCGAAAACGTACATTTGTATACAGCAGTATACACTGGTATACATGGTGAATATTGATGTACATGTCCAAAAAATCAAAATACAGGTGCTAGAGGTTGAAGTGACCTGTATACATTCGGTATACAGACCAAGATACAGGAAACGAGGCAGATATATGCATTGTATACGTAGATATACAGCTTGTGTATACAAAAACGGGAATTGATTTAAAAATCAAAAAAACAGCAGATTTGGCCCAATGTTTCTGGGCAGTAATAAGCCCAAATTGGTTGCAGCAGGCCCAACCCTTCTTTTATCTCTTACTCATAAATTATTTAATTGTGATTTTTTTAAATTTATTTAACCTTAACTTTGACTAGCCTAATTAAAATCCCCAAAAGATGAACTATTTTCTTTATGTTAGTTTATCTCAATATATTTTTTATCACTCTCATACTTTTCATGAAATACATTTAGTCAAAAATTTTGTTCTTAAATTAATTTAAAATGGTTTTTCATGCTTAAATTAATGAATTTTGGTTTGATGTTATTATCTTTTAAAATGATTAAAAACAATAATAATCTAATTCAGTTCTATTCACTTATAATCAATTTCAAAAATTCTAATAAAGTTTCTATTTTCTTAAAATAAAATAAAAATAAAAATTAATCTTTGTTTAAATATTTTTTTTAAAATTGAACGAATGTCGTTAATCATTATTCGTATATTATATCACGTTCCTAAGAATAGTAAAAAAAAATAATTAACCTAAGTCATAGGATAACCGCATGTTAGCGGATGCTTCAAATGCCTTAAAAACCTTCTTGAAGCGTAAATAAGAACCTCTTACCCATTTTCTCTGAATTTATTAAGATTTAATCTGTTAAAATCTTTTTAAATTAAGTTTTCTTAATTTCTTTAAAAAATTAAGTGGCGACTCTTTTCTAAGTATTTTTCTCAAATTGTTTTATACTTAGAACATTTCAAAAAAGGTGATTTTTTCTAAAGATAGTAAAAATTACGGCATAACAATGCTTTTCAGAGATATATATTTGGACCGGATCAAGTGAGACAAACGTGATAGAGATCTGGTTAGAACTAGTCTTCTCATCATCAAGGATAATTTTCTTTTCGTTAACCAATCGCATCACTCTATCCTTGAAGACAAAACATTTTTCAAGAGGATGACTCACAAGTCTATAATACTTGCAATAATTTGGGTCATCAGCTTTTCCAGCTTCATTGGGTCGCTTCAACTTTGGAAAGTCAATGAGCTTTAACTCGAGCAGTTCATTAAAAATTTCAGAAACGTCAGAATCCAAGAAGGCATACTTCTTTCCTTTCATTTCCCTCAGTATCAATTTTTTATTTGAACGTGCTTGGAAAGTCGTTCTCACATTTTGTTTTATGCCCTCCTTCGCGGTGAACTTTGCAGGCGACACATTTACACTCATGAATTCTTTGTTGTCATTTCTGGGCAAAAACTTGTTCCTTCTCTTGGGCTCCTGCTTATCCCTTCCTTTGCAGGGATCATGGACAGTAGTCATATCTTTTATCGGCGGAGGACATGCTCAACTCCATATCATGAGCGCGAGTGGCTAGATCTTCGAAGGATTTTTATTTTATTCCTTGCAAGATGTAAAAAGCTCTCAGTGTATTCCTTGAATACACATTTCGATTGCAAAAGCTTCACTAAGCCTATCCTTGCAATTTAGGCTCGCGTTCCTCCATTGATTTATGAAATCTATAACTGGTTCATCCTTCTTTTGGCGAGTATTCGTGAGTTCTACCATGTTCACCGTACGCCTTGTGCTATAGAAGCGATTGAGAAACTAGTGCTCTAGTTGCTCCCAACAATCAATAGAGTTAGGTTCGAGATTTGTACATCAATCAAAGACATTTTCTTTTAGAGAGCAGACAAACTGTTTGACAAGATGGTCTCTATAGGTTCCAGCATTATTACATGTCTCCACGAAGTGCGCGACATGTTGTTTCAGATTTCTTTTTCCCTCAAATTGCTGAAATTTAGGAGGTTGATAACCACCAGACATTTTAAAGTTATCAATCCTAGCAGTGTATGGCTTATCATACATATGAGAAGACTTGGTGGAGACTTCATACTTGTCTTTGATAGTGCCTTCAATAAACTCCTTCAAGCGATCCAGTGGAATCAGTCCTTCAAAAGAAACTGGCATCTCTTTAATAAGCAGAGAGTTCTTCGCAGGATCTCCAATTTCTTGAACTTCAATACCCTTTCCAGGTGCATGGCTCGCATCTCCATCTAGAAGTCCTTCCACCCTATCCATGAACTTATCAATTTGATACTCTTGGTGTTGAACATGCTTAGTCAATCCTTCAATCGACTTTGTCAGATTTGCGAGTTGTTCCTCAAGAGAGGAAGCAGCAGTCACCATCGTTTGCATGATCATTGGAGATACAGGAGAGTAGCACGGATTGTCGCATAAGTTAATCTTTAGCGGACTCACGTTATGCAATGTACGTGGAGATGATTTATAATTTGAATCACAGTTATCCCTTGTGGTAGAGCTGTTAAAACTAGATTGCCCAAGGAGAGCCAATGTCTTGTTGATCTTTTCAGCAACACTGCTTCCTCCTTCTAGAGCATTTGTGGAGGAACTTTCTCCTTTTGGAGTCGAAGACCCAAAAACAGGAGTTGATGCGGACGACACTTGAAGTGTTTGTTGTCCTAGTGTAGCAGCCTTGCTTCTCGTAACAGTTTCGAAACTTTCAAAGGTAACAACAATGATGCATTCAACTTAGGTAGAGACCTTGGATCTAGTAGCCTAAGAGGCAGTTGATCGAGAGTTGTTGTTCATGGAAGTCATCTCGATATTCTTTGACGCTTTAAAAGTTGAGATGCGAGGTAGAGATTGTCCCACTGGGCGTGCTAGAATTTGTAGACAATAAAATTCGCGTGTAGACAACAGTAATCAAGAATGGAAAATTATAGCAACAATCGTTTTATTATTTCAAGTGCGAGTGTTACAATCTCTATAATTCCTCTGAGTTCGCCTTTTCAAAATTAAATTCAAGGGATTTAAAGTTTGTTCTTGAATCTCTAACGAACTTGAACTTGAACTTTATCTTTATCTTAATTTTTATTTGAATTCAAGGGCTTCGAGCTTGTTCTTTAATTCGATGGTCTTGATCTTGATCGTTTAAACTTGTAGCTTTGTAGAGAATTAAATGGAGTTTGTACCACGAATTTTCTCTAGCTTCTTGTTTAGAATTTTCTGTCCCTTTTCTGAGTTATGCGGACCTCTATTTATAGTTATAGAATAAAGGAGTTGCGATTGAAATAGGATTCCGTTCGACCAATCAGATTTAAGTGACATGACATATGTGCTTTATGAAGCGGGTTTGTCATCTTTAACACATGTCATGATTCTATTGGTTTCTTATTTGACTTGGCATGCTACATCATTTGCACACGTGGCGCCAAGATGGGCCTCTAGAATGAGATGAAATTGGGCTCATCAATTGTAGGCCAAATCAATTAATTTGGACTTTAATTAAGTCCATATTTGTTGGACTTAAATATTTAACTCAAGTATATCAATCCATAATATTTATTTGGATTAATGTATTTACGAATTTAATATAATTCGAATCATTTTATAAATTTACATTTAATAAATTTTAAATGATTACACTCATATCTATCACACTATCACTTCCGTCTTCATTAAGCCAAATGCATTTATTTATTATTTCATTAATATTGTTTTAGTTGTTTGCATTTATTGTTTTAGTTCTAATTTTTTTTAATTTAACCTAATTAACTAATAAATAGGCCCCCAAGGACAATGATTTTTAAAAAAAAACTAACAAGCCGCCCCTGGTTATTATATAAGTAAAACACATTCTGTTAACTATTTTATAAACACGTTATTTACATAGTTGTCACGATTCAATTCATTGGTTGTGTAGACATCTAATCAAACATGTAGAAAGTGAATGAAATACATTATTAACTCCGGTAAGGACATGAAAACATTTCTAATCACTTTATAACCTCCAAGAGATCACTTAAATCTTTTTTAGGACTAGTCTAAACAAGTATAAGAGCTACTGCAAAGTATCGTCTATTAAAAAAAAAGACACGATACTAACCATAAGAAAGAAAAAATAAAAGTTGAGATTATTATTGTATTCACCTATGAAATATCATTGATCTTACAATCAGACTATGTCAAATGCCATAACAAAAATAGTATCAATACAAACAATAGTTACTAGTAGACATTACCGATCGATTCAAACCTATCACATGACATCAAAAATGATCATGCAATATGAAGGTTATACCATCCCAAGTCTCTAACCACAAACTCTTACCTCATTCGGTAATGTCATAACTAATGCACCTTGATTCTCATGTCACTCTTGTCACTTTGTTACATTACCATAGCATCAAATCATAGCATAAATTTTCTACTATATTAGTATTTACGAATACGAGGCCAGCACTGACCTATCGGCTAACTTGGTGTTCTCTCTCCATTTCTCATACCAATTTTCTGGCCCCTTTGGAACAGAACATGAAACTGGTAACTTCGCCAATTTATCTATACCAAACTAAATTCAACACCATTTATAAAATCAAGTTCATCATAATAAGTAGAAAACAAAGTGTAGAAATAGCTAAGAACTGAGTTTTTATAAATTCAATCAATAATCAAAAGAGTTTAGACAAGTAAAGAATTGAGTCCACATAAACTCAACTTAATAGTTGTAAAAATTATGTGAAACTCAATCCAAAAAATTGAATAGTCAACAAGCATATTATATACAATAACCATCAGTAACGCATAACCCGGACTTCCAATCCTTACCCTGACTTACAGTAACATGCATGTTCCAACCGAGTATATATGAGTCATACCTGAGATCAACTCACTTTTCAAATAATCAAAAAATCCAACCCACTTAGAGATCCAACATGCAACAATTTGTTACGAAGAAGTAAATCAGGTTCACTTATGGAACGATAAAAACATATTTGGTCCTCCATGATACCCAAATTCAAATTATTAGTGTATTGATATGGTACTAGAGTAATCCATAGTATGCTGATGTGGTATTTGAGGCACCTGTATGTGGATATCCATGTATACCCAAGTCACTAGTTAATATATATTAGACGTGGTATCCGAGCTAAACATGAAAATATTATGTACCCGACTTGGTATTCGAGTCAATGATCAAACACATACATTCATGCAAAATCACAAATAGAATGAACATTAACACTTGAAATCACAAGTCACAAAGTCGATTCATTACATGAGATTATTAACATGTTTTTATTACATGTACATATACCTCCCTATTGTTTCCGATTACATATACACGAGTCGTATACTAGGCAGTAAACATGCACATATATCTATTGGACCACACAAACCATTCTAACTAGGAAACTCAAGGCTAAACAAGAGCTGGAGAACCACCCCTAGTCATTATCTCGTCTTTCGCCTTAACAACGATATACAACAATCTATAAGTATTCATATTTTGTGTTTGAATGCCAATGTGTGCCGTCTTCGAACATCTATGAGATATAATGTTCGAAAAAATAGGTCTAACTATTCAATTGAAGGAAACTTAGCCTACAAATAATATAGGGAAAGGGGTCTGATCCTTATTGTGAAAGTGACTCATATATATCCTTACCGTTATACAATGAATCACATATAACCCTATCGTTACAACATGAGCTCACACATACCCTTCATTTACAGAAGTGGAAAAAAATAGATTTTAAACTTAAATTTTAAAAAAGAATTAGTTAGGGGTATGTATGATTCCTCTAGAAAAGTTCAAGGTATATATTAATCTTTTTCATACATAAATTATTTTTTGATTTTTTTTTATTATCATTTTTTGTGTTTCCTATTCATATTTTATTTTATTCTTTCATTCGTTAATGTAAAGAAAAAATTCAAAACTATTTTTTGTGGCTATATTATAATTTAGAACTATTTTGTAAGATTATATTGTAATTTAGTTTTTGTATTTGAGAAAAAAATAGGGTCAACTGTAATAAATTTACAAGAATATTATAGTGAAATATAATTAAATTTGACCACCAAAATAATAAATCTAAATTAGTCATTGAAACATAAAGAATCATGTTTGAGGAGGATTAAATGCACCCATATGGGAATATATATTTTTCTAAAATAATTGAAAATTAAATTAAAAATAATTTTTTTCACTCCCGTCAAAGAAAAAGGGTATATGTGAGCTATTTGTATAATATAGTGGTATATATGAATCAATTTTGTAACGAGAGATATATTCACTCAAAATGACAAAATAGAGAGGTAAATAAGATTCTTTTCCCAATAACACATGTTACTCTCGCTATCGCAATTTTCGACACGCATAAAATTTCAGAAATCACCTATGTTATTAATTATTACTATAATTTATAATAATCTTTTTTTAAGTCATTTCAAATCACCCCAATCCAACTTGTTCATCTGTCATTGAACATAGACTTACAAAGAACAAAAAGGGCAATTGCCATCTCTAGTTAAACAAGTGTAGATAAGTTCGATGAAAGTCCCTTTGTCAATAATATTTGTTTTGTCAAGTATTTTTGGTTTGATAGGAGAATACACTCTTAATCTGAATTATGTGTATGTGTAATTGTCTAAGGTTATGATTGTGGTTGTGATTGTAATTATTGTTGTAATCGAGAAAATGTTGTGAGAGCTTAATTGAAAAATAATTTCTTTCAATATTTTTTTAGTATTTTCTTTATTTCATTTTATATGACACATTTTCGATTTTGAGATTTAATGACCCTACATTTGTTGTATATTTTTATAGAATTTTAAAATATTTTGAATTATCAATTATTTTGACTTATAATATTTTTTAAATTTAGTTACAAATATATATATTTTATTTCAAATAAAGTGGATATTTCATCCGTAAATTTTCAATTAGATTTAAATTGTTAGACGCTCAAAAAGCAAAAATTGTCACATAAACAAACATTGGTCTGGTTCGAAATCTACATAAGTGGAGAAACAAGGAGTGACTATCACAACATGGTACTCAACAAGTAACCATCTAAATAAAGCAAAACTAAGCTAGAATACTAGTACTCCTTTCATTCCAATTGAACTATCTCAACTACAATATGCATAGAAATCAGTGTGACCTAACAATTTTACAATACACAATTCTCAAGGCTTAAGAATTACAGTTCAATAATCATAGTTAAACGACCAGTAAGTATCAAGTATGTCAATCACAAGTGTCAAGTAGATCAATCACAAGTATCAAGTAGATCAATCACAATAATCAAAACTTGTATCAATCTTTTTCCATCGACACAATATCACTGGTGAGAATCATTTCCTTTTGCTTTATATAATGTCATTTGCAGGAATTATTTTTCTTTGGCAAAATCATTTCCCTTCGATTTTATGTCATATTACTTACCGTACTATTTTCCTTCGGCACAATATCATTGGTTGAACCATTTTCCTTCGATACAATATAATATAACTACTCTGAATCATTTACTTTGACTTTATATCATATCACTAACCGGAATTATTTTCTTTCGACTTTATATTACATCACTAGTCAGAATCATTTTCCTTCAACATAAATATCACATGTCACATTATGATGCACAGAAGTTCATGCAAATAAGCAATTTCACACCATAAAAAATAGAAAATAACTCAAGCAATTCAAGTTCACAATAATGTCATCGAAACATTTCATCAATCAAGATTCTACAAGTTTTACAAGGTTTAAAAGTTTAATTGTCTTAAGTCAATCAAAAGTCAATCCAAGGCCATAGCCTTTCCTTTTCAAACAATGTCCAAGCCACACAATCTAATCCAATCAAGTAATCATAATGAGATTTCAAAAATAACAACACACATATCAAACACTTTAAAAATGTGTCAAACTAAAAACTAAATTTCGAATAAGGTTTAATTTCAAAAATCTCCACTTAAAATATTACCAAGGCATTAGAAACTCATTAGTGAATATAAAAAATGAGTAAAAACAGTTCACAAACACCATTTACTTTTATAACTCAAGTTTTTCAAAAACCTTGCAATTTACCAATTAAAATTTCAAATTTTGATGTTGAAATGTAAAAATGATAATTGAAATTTTAGGATTAGAAAGAATTACTTAATTGATTTACCAAAACAAATCTATTTATAATTGCCTCCAAGAATTTTTCAAAACTCAAAATGAAAAAAAAAGGGTGAAATCCCAAAATGACAAGCCAAAAGCCTTCTCGCATATCACTGGAGTGAACCTCGTTTAAAGTGGGGGTCTCGCTTTCATGAACCCCGCACCAATCCGAGTCTCATGTTTGTAAGAAGAAACTAATTATAACGCCTAAAAAGATTAAATCAAGCTCGGGACGTCTAAAATTCAACCAATACCTCAAATCCAACAGGACTATTGAAAATCAATCCGAGCACCTGAACATTGAATATTAACCAAAGTCAACCTAAAAACTAAAATTTTTAAAATTTTCAATTTACGACCTCAAATCTTCAAAAAGACTTCTAATAATAAATCGACAACTCTCTTAAATCGATTTTCACATGTCGAAACTGATTGAATGAAAGGAATTCCATTCCGTCGCTCAAAACTCCCAAAGACATTAAAAATTACTTTTACACAGTTTTAACTTTTCAAATTTCAAAAATTCCCATAATTCGTATGTTGATGTGAGAATTAAAAAAAAATAGTGAAGATCCTATTTAAGAAAATGACTATTGAAATGGAGAAAAAATTATAAAATATTGATATTATAATACAAAAGATCTTAATAAATTAGCAGTCTAAAATTAAATTCTAATAAGAGACCCTAAATATATAGAATATGGTAGCTTGCAATTAAATTCATTATAGCTGAGTTAATATCTTAAAAGATGACTCAACTTTAAGTATTGATCTAGTAAAGTCACTAAGTTTGTTTTGTATCAAAAAAATCACTCAACTTAGATTTTTATATCAATAAAATCACTCAACTTTAGGAATTAATTTAGCAAAGTCATTAAAGTTTATTTGTATCAAAAAAATTACTCAACTTAGATTTTTATATCAATAAAATCACTCAACTTTAGGAATTGATCTAGCAAAGTCATTAAAGTTTATTTTATATCAAAAAAATCACTCAGCTTTAGGAATTGATTTAGCAAAGTCATTAAAGTTTGTTTTGTATCAAAAAATCACTCAACTTAGATTTTTATATCAATAAAATCACTCAACTTTAGGAATTGATCTAGCAAAGTCATTAAAGTTTGTTTTGTATCAAAAAAATCACTCAACTTTAGGAATTGATTTAGCAAAGTCATTAAAGTTTGTTTTGTATCAAAAAATCACTCAACTTAGATTTTTATATCAATAAAATCACTCAACTTTAGGAATTGATCTAGCAAAGTCATTAAAGTTTGTTTTGTATCAAAAAAATCACTCAACTTTAGGAATTGATTTAGCAAAGTCATTAAAGTTTGTTTTGTATCAAAAAATCACTCAACTTAGATTTTTATATCAATAAAATCACTCAACTTTAGGAATTGATCTAGCAAAGTCATTAAAGTTTGTTTTGTATCAAAAAAATCACTCAACTTTAGGAATTGATTTAGCAAAGTCATTAAAGTTTGTTTTGTATCAAAAAATCACTCAACTTAGATTTTTATATCAATAAAATCACTCAACTTTAGGAATTGATCTAGCAAAGTCATTAAAGTTTGTTTTGTATCAAAAAAATCACCCAACTTAGATTTTTATATCAATAAAATAACTCAACTTAGCCAGTTGTGTTAGTTAAATCACTAAACAAAATTTATCATTAATTTTTTCCGTTTCATATAAAATAGACCCTACAAATAAATAAATTAAGAAAACTAGTTTAATTTTCTTATGAAAAACTTCTTTAGTGAACCAAATACTCTTTACTTAATATGCTTATTACTAAATAAAAAGAAATAATTAGGAGTTCTATATATTTGTCCACTAGTGTATTTGTTTTTTAGGATTAGCATACACAAATTATCAATGAAATTTATATTTACAAATCTAATTAGGACACATTAGAGAATAAGTGTACTTAAATAATATTTAAAATTGTGACCTCAGTTAACTTTCTAAATATATTATAACTGACAGCTTTTCTTTAACAATGCAAAAATTAAATAATAGTGCTCTAATAAAATTTGTCTTTTTTGTTTTGTAACTTTTTCAAAAAAATAAAATAATAATATTATATATTATTGTACTTCTTCGTTGAAGCTTAAAATTATTTTGGCTCTATTAATCTTGATCTTTTCTTATAACGTTAATTCTTCAATATAATTTTTTGCTTTTAACTAGTCAATTTTGTGTAAATAATAATAATAATAATAATAATAATAATAATAATAATAATTTCATAATGCTTACATACTTTAATATTATAAGAGTATGTATTTCATTAATTAAGTTTGTTCGTAAAAGTTTATTAACAATTTAATTTTTATTCATTTATAGGGTTCATATTTATATGACATAAAAAATAATTTTTTTTACTATATCAAATGGTTTTTTAGTGATAAATTTAGCTAAATGATTTTTTTGATATGAAAGTCTAAGTTAATTGATTTTATTAATGCAGAATAAAATTTAATGACTTTGCTAGATGAATTTTCAAAGTTGAATGAGATATTAACTCATTATAGCTTAATTCATTTTCAATAATTTATCCTCTTACAATCTGTAAAGAGTACTCTTTAAAAAAAAATGTGGAATATTGCAGAAGCTTCTACTGTTCCAATCTAAAATTAATGAAAGAACATCCTAGATTTCTCTCGAATTCTATAAGTTTCTTGGTTCATCGCTCTCGCCTATAAGTATCAGACATACTTTCTCTAGTTCATCATCAGCAAGTCATCAAGCAAATCAAGAACTACAATCTAAAGTTACAAAAATCCTCTGTTTTCTTTTATAAACAAGAAATGTCTGTTATTCCAAGCTTCTTTGGTGGTCGGAGGAGCAACATGTACGACCCATTTTCCCTTGATTTATGGGATCCCTTCCCAATTTCAACCAACACCCCATCCTCTGCTCGTGAAGTCTCTGCTTTTGCAAATGCAAAAATCGATTGGAAAGAGACTCCAGAAGCTCACGTCTTCAAAGTGGATGTTCCGGGGATAAAGAAAGAGGAGGTAAAAGTAGAAGTGGAACAAGGAAGGATTTTACAGATTAGCGGTGAGAGAAGCAGAGAGAAAGAGGAGAAGAACGATCAGTGGCACCGTATGGAGAGGAGCAGCGGTAAGTTTATAAGGAGATTCAGGTTGCCGGAGAATGAAAAAACAGGGGAAATAAAGGCAGCGATGGAGAATGGAGTGCTGACTGTGACTGTTCCTAAAGAAGAAGAGAAGAAGCCTGAGGTGAAAGCCATCGATATCTCTGGTTAAACAAGTGTTTGATGAAACTTCGTTTGTAAATAATGTTTGTTTTGTTGAGAGATTTATCTGAGTTAATTGTCTAAGGTTGTGGTTGCCGTTGTAAACAAGAAGAATGTTGTGAGAGTTTAATGTATGTACTCGTATACTCACCGTGATTTTATTCATTTGGGTATAATAATTGTATTTACTTTATTTATATCCTACATATTTCTTTAGTTTTTCCATATGTTGAAACACCTATATGTTGAAACACCTATATCAATTCTGATCTCTCATAAAAGTGTTAGGAAAATGCGAACAAGCATAAAAATATATATGATATAAGTAATGAAAATAAAATGGAGAAATAATGACATTAAAATTTTTACGTGAAAATTCTTCTGAATAAGAGAAAAATCATGGACTAAGAGGAGCAACTGATATTACTAATTGATATTACTACAGTAAGGAATTTTACATTGTGTAGTTATGAATACAATACTCAAAGTGACTACTACACACTCAAAAGGAACAACACTTTTTTGATTTTCGTCTTACTAAAATATCGCTCACACTCTATTTTTTTTCTTCACAGACTATTTTCTTGTATAATCTATGGAATACCTCACTTTGTTCTCAAAATGGTTTTTCTCTAACTTGGTGTGTTCTACAAATGAGCAAAAATGCTCTATTTATAGAAGGATAAAATCATGGCTATGTCACTAATGACATATGTAAATATAGCAAAGTCAAGAATGGTTGCAAATCTTACCAATTTGCCAATCACCAAATCTTTTATTTTCAACTCCAATTACTATTCCTTTTTAACGATTGCTGGTACCAATTGAATAGCTAAAGTTGACCAAAAAATGGAATGAACTCAACAAATCTCCCCCTCCAGTCCCATTTACTGGAAGAAGGTATTTCATCTTCTTTAGAGAGAGCTCATACCCACAAGTTCTTTGCATAACTCGAACTTGTCTTTTGATATCGTCTTGGTCAGCATATCTGCAGGATTTTCACTTGTGTGAATCTTTTTGACGTGAAATGATTCACTCTCCATTTTCTCACGAATCCAATGATATCTGACGTCGATGTGTTTTGTTCTTGCATGGTACATGGAGTTCTTGCTCAAGTCTATTGCACTCTGGCTGTCACAATAGACAATATACTCCATCTGATTCAAACCAAGCTCTTGAAGAAATCGCTTTAGCCATATCATCTCCTTGCCGGCTTCAGTAGCCGCAATATACTCAGCTTCAGTTGTAGATAGTGCAACACACTTCTGCAACTTTGACTGCCATGATATAGCTCCCCTAAAAAAGTAAACAAAAATTCAGTGGTGGATTTTTTGTTATCAAGGTCACCTGCCATATCAGAATTTGTATAGCCTTTCAAGATTGAATTTGATGCTCCAAAACACAAACATTCATCTGAGCTTCCTTTAAGATACCTGAGTATCCACTTCACAGCTTTTCAATGATCTTTTCCTGGATTTTCGAGAAATCTGCTGACAACACCAACTGCGTGAGCAATATCAGGTCTAGTGCACACCATTGCATACATTAGACTTCCGACGACGGAGGAATATGGAACTTTGGCCATGTTCTTTTTTTCCTCCCTAGTTGTAGGACACATCTTCTTGCTCAACTTCATATGACCAGCAAGAGGTATACTAACAGGCTTAGCATTCTTCATATTGAAGCGCTTCAGTACACGTTCAATGTACTTCTTCTGGGATAAATAAATCTTCTTTTTATCTCTAAGATGAGTAATTCTCATGCCCAAAATTTGCTTGGCATGACCCAAGTCTTTCATAGAAAAAGACTTACACAACTCTTTCTTCTGCTCGTCAATCTTGGAAGTATTCTCGCCCAAAATCAACATATCATCCACATATAAAGGAGGATGATAAAATCATTGTCAGAAAATTTTTGTATAAATACGGAATGATCTGAAGAAGTCTTCTTATAGCCTTGCTCCCCCATAACAAATTCAAACTTCTTGTACCACTGTCTAGGAGCTTGTTTTAGGCCATAAAGACTCTTTTTGAGTTTGCACACAAAATTTTCTTTACCTTCTACTTTGAAGCCCTCAGGTTGTTCCATATAAATCTCTTCTAGGTCACCGTGAAGGAAAGCCATCTTCACATCCATCTGCTCAATCTCTAAATTAAGACTAGCAGCCAAACCTAGAACTGTGCGAATCGAGGACATTTTCACAATAGGAGAAAATATTTCGTCAAAGTCAATACCCTTCCTTTGACCAAATTCCTTAACAATCAATCTAACTTTGTACCTGGGCTTCAAATTGTGTTCTTCAACTTTAACTTTGAACACCCACTTGTTCTTCAAAGCTCTCATGCGCTTGGGCAATTTTACCAACTCATAAGTGTGGTTCTCATGCAAAGACTTCATCTCATCTTGCATGGCTTCAATCCATTGATCCTTGTGCTCATCTTCCATGGCCCCATCATAACATTCAAGTTCTCCCCCGTCAGTGAGTAACACATACTCATTGAATGAATAACGAGAGGAAGAAAGCTGCTGTCTTGTGGACCTCCGAAGCGAAATATTTGATTCGTCCACAACTTCATAAGCAACAGGATCATCAATAATAATATCATTGTTATTATCAACATCAACATGTTGATTCAATACATGATTCTAGGCGTCACCATGATTATCAAGACCAACAACATCATGCACACTTGTGTGAGGAACGTCATCATGATGAACTATACCATCAAAACTTGAAGATTCTACCGTTTCCGCTTTGTCAATATCTTCAGTTGTTTGATTCTCCATGAAAATAATATCACGGCTTCTCACAAGTTTCTTTTCAATTGGATCATATAGATTGTACCCAAATTCATCTAGGCCATATCCAATGAAGATGCATTGCGTTGTCTTGGCATCTAACTTTGACCTCTCATCTTTCGGCACATGTACAAAGGCTTTGCAACCAAATACTCTCAGATGGTCATAGGAAACATCCTTTCCATACCAAACACTATTTGGTACATCACTTTGCAAAGCAACAACAGGAGATAGATTAATAACATGTGCATCGGTCAATAAAGCATCACCCTAAAATGAGTTCGACAACTTCGCTTCAGAAAGAAAACATCTAACTCTTTCCATCAATGTCCTGTTCATCCTTTCAGCCAAACCATTAAGCTGAGGAGTCTTGGGAGGAGTATTATGGTGTCTAATACCTTGATGTTTGCAGTATTCGTCAAATGATCCACAATATTCACCACCATTATCAGTACGAATGCATTTCAGTTTCTTTCTAGTTTCTCTTTCAACTGAAGCCTGAAACTGCTTGAAGACACCTAACACTTGATCTTTAGTCTTCAAGACATAGACCCAAAGTTTTGTCGAGCAATCATCAATGAAAGTGACAAAGTATAGTGCACCACCTAATGTCTTTGTCTTCATTGGACCACATAAATCAGAGTGCACCAACTCAAGCAACTCTGTCTTTCTCGAAGGGGGGTAGGACTTAAAGAAAACTCTATTTTGTTTACCAGTCAAGCAGTGCTCACACTTTTCTAATTTAGCACTTTGGAAATTTGACAATAATTTCTTCTTGGCTAGAACATTAAGTCCTTTCTCGCTGATGTGGCTAAGCCTCTTGTGCCATAATATTAAAGAGTTATCGCTCTCAACCGCATTCACCATATCAACACAAGCAGAGGCCGTAGTCCAGTATATACCACGACGTTTGTTACCACGAGCCACAACCAAGGAACCTTTGATGAGCTTTCATTTTCCATCACCGTTGGTACTAACATACCCTTCATCATCTAAAACACCAACAAAAATTAGGTGCAGACGAACATCAGGAGCATGTTTCACATTGTTCAAAACTAGTTTAGTTTCAACACTAGTTTCCAAACAAATTGTACCAATACCAACCACCCTAGAAACAGTCTCATTACCCATACTCAAGGTTCCAAAATCACCAGGAGTATAGGAAGAGAAAAAATTCTTCCTTGATGTCACATGAGATGCGGCACCAATGTCCACAACCCAGCTTGACTCATCACAAACAATATTTATCATGTTTGCATCAAGAACGGTAACAAGATCTTCGGTGGTGACAGTGGCTAGGCAATTTTCATTGCCATCTTCTTTAGTTTCCTCTTTGTTTTTGTTCTCCCTCTTCAACTTCTTGCAGAACTTCTTCGTGTGCCCTTTCATACCACAATGATAGCACTCAATATCCTTAAGTCTGCCTCTGGATTTGCTCTTATTTTGTTCTCTATTCTGAGAACCACGAGTTTTATTTCTCCCCTTGGGGCCAGTTATCAGGACATCTGATGAAGAAGAACCTTGAGTTTTTCTTCTCATCTCTTTGTTCAAGACACTACTCTTGGCGGAATCCATAGAGTTCACACCATCCGGAGCAGAATTTGACAATGACGTTCTAAATATTTCCCAAGAGTCTGGTAGGGAACCAAGTAGAAGTAAGCCTTGAATTTCTTCATCAAATTTGATGCCCATAGCAGATAATTGATTCATAATCCCCTGAAAATTATTCAGATGGTCTGTCATCGGAGAACCATCATGATACTTCAAACTCAACATCTGCTTTATTAAGAACATTTTGTTGTTGCCAGTCTTTCGAGCATACAAACTTTCAAGATGCTCCCATAGGGTTCGAGCATGTGTTTCTCCAGAAATATGATTCAAGCATTATCGTCGATCCATTGCCTAATAAATCTACAGACCTGTCTGTGCAAAAGATTCCACTCTTCATCTGTTTTATTATCAGGCTTTACAGTGGTAAATACTGGTTTGTAAAAATTATTAACATAAAGCAGATCTTCCATTTTTCTCTTCCAAATGGCAAATTAACACCATTCAAAGTAACCATTCTACTTGTGTTGGCTTTCATTGTTTTCCCAAAAAGATATAGTTATCGCAAATCAAAGTAAATTTTTTCTGATGTGGAAGTTCAGACTGTGCTTCAACCACAGAGCATACTCAGATAAAACCTTGGCTCTGATACCAGTTTGTTGGGAAAACGCGGACAAGCACAAAAATATATATGGTAAAAGTAATGGAAATAAAATGGAGAAATAATGACACCAAGAAGTTTACGTGAAAACCCTTCTGAATAAGAGAAAAACCACGGGCCAAGAGGAGAAACTAATATTACTACAGTAAGGAATTTTACACTGTGTAGTCATGAATACAATACTCAAAGTGACTACTACACACTCAAAAGGAACAACACTCTTTTGGTTTCCGTCTTACTAAAATATCGCTCACACTCTATTTTTATTACAAACTATTTTCTTGTATAGTCTATGGAATACCTCACTTTGCTCTCAAAATGGTTTTTCTCTCTAACTTGGTGTGTTCTACAAATGAGCAAGAATGCTCTATTTATAGAAGGATAAAACCATCCCTATGTCACTAATGACATAGGTAAATATAGCAAAGTCAAGAATGATTGCAAATCTTACCAATTTGCCAACCACCAAATCTTTTATTTTCAACTCCAATTACTATTCCTTTTTAACAATTGCTTGTACCAATTGAATAGCTAAAGTTGACCAAAAAATGAAATGGACTCAACACAGAACAATCGAGAAAAGTGTAAAACTTAAGTAAATTGTATCTCATTTTACATCCTTATTCCTTAATGTTATCACTACCTCAAATAACTAAAACTTATTATTGTTCTCAAGTTTTCATCGTTCATAATTTTTCTCCATATTTTCTTTACTAAGGTCTTCATCCATTACTTGAATCATTGTGAATCTATTTCCTCCATTAATGCCAATTACTTGAATCATTGTCAATCTATTTCCTCCATTAATGCCAATAAACTATACTAAGAATTATCATAGATAATATGTGCCACTTAATTTTATAAAGATAACAATAATCCTTCTTCACTCTCCAAAATAATTTGATCTCTATCACCTAGCTGCTTATAAAATACCATAAAATACCACTCTCTTACAAATTCTCTTCATTTATTTTTACCTCACAAAAACTGAAGTGACTACTTTTGAAAATGAATTTTTGACTTACTTTTTGTAAACGTATAAAAGATTATAAAAATGGAGAAAGTGAGCAAGAAAGAAAATGGGGATTAAGTAGGGGGAAGAACGATACTGGTGTTGGGTAGGAAAGAAAAGAAAATGGGAAAAAGAAGATTTTTCTTTTAATTCATTTTTTCTTTCTTTTTAATTCGTTTTAATCTTAAATTTTTCTGTTTACGTTCCGCTCTTTTAACGCGTGAGTTCACACGTTTGTTCCATCTCGACAATCAAGTTGTCAAATGAAATTGATCAGCGATCAAAGGAGTTTATAATATTATGTTTTATTGAGTTTAAGGGTTAAATTGAATCATTAATAGGATTTAGTTGACAATTTAAGTCAAGTATAAGTGTCTTTCGGATTAATCCGCCCTAAAATCGATAATAATTCAAGCGGCTAAGCGTTGAATGATCCAGTGGCCCTTTTAATTAAATATTTTAATTAGATTTTATTCATTTCAGATAATTTATGTAAAGTTATGCTATGTTATTTGACACTTTTTACGCACATCTCATAAAAAGTGTAATGCGCACTTAATTAGTCAATTTTAAATTTTTTTCTTCTTTTTATTTTCCATTTCATCCAAGCTTTAACTTCATCCGTGGTGAATGATCTAAAAAATTTATAAAAAAAAAAAGATATTTGAATATTGAAATAATCATGAAGTTCTTTTTTGGATGAATTTAATAATTGTCACATGGAAATGGATTCAATTTGCCACGCCTCTTCCTTTCACAGTCCTTCAAACTCTGCTTTATTGTAAATGTTCTTTTTTTCTTTTCTTTTAGTTAAGTTTAATGATTTCAAATCAATATTACTGTTGAATCTGAATCAATAACTTAGCTTTAATATACTATAGTAAAAATTTTATCTTTGTGAGCAGGGGTAGAACCCATGTGGTCTCCAATTTTTTTTAAAAAGAAAATCCGCTAGGCAATGTACCTAGGGCTAGTTTCATTGATAAAGAGAAAAAAGATCTCAAAGAGAAATGTACAAGCAAGGGGAGCTAGACCTACCTTACCAATCTTAGGTAACGAACTTCTATTAATTAACAAGCATGAAGGAAATAAGAGCTAGAGAAAACTAGATATCCTATCATCATCATAGGATTTATAATACACACGTGATAACACTATAAATGAGGATGTTTATGTAATGCAAAAATATAAAATCTAAGAATAAAGTTGAGTGTTATCAACCTCAAACATCATTTTATATATGTAAGAATTAAAAGAGATGGATTGCCTGTGTAATGTAACCTGAAATATTTCCTTATCTTCTTTGTCAAATATGGACAACAAAACTTAATAGTTCATCACTTCTTTTTGGATTTACTGGATCGTGTTATTGAAATTATATCATTTTGCTCTGCCAGTTGCATTGACAAGTGTCTTGCAATAAATTCCTCAGTCACCTTACCATCCCAACTATGTTGCCTTTCATATGTCTTCTTTTTGTTTTTGTTGCTTCTACTTCTTTGTTGACTAGGCAAGAGATCTCCATTCTTGGCTACCTTATCAAATAATATGTCTAGCATATCATCCTCATCATCTTCGTCAAACTCTTCACTGCTCGAGTCACTATCATAAGTTGTAGTTGAGATATCTGAAATATACACAATACTATGTGTTTACATCCCCACTCTGTTCAAATAGGGCGAAACGTCGCGGCAACTCGAAAAATTATTAATTGATTCAATTTTAACGAGTTTTAAAAATGAACGAGTTTTAAAAAGAGTCGCCACCTAATTTTAGAAAAGTAGGAAAAATATTATGTGATCTACGAAACCAATTGATTCTAGGTAGGGGGTTCAAATTATTCCGAAAGGAAGGGATTAGGCATCCTTCAGAATCCACAAATGTGGTTCCCGACTGAGTTCATTTTTTTTCAAATTGAGGAGGAAAATAAAATAATGTACAGGTAATATAAATATGCAATGTACACAAGTAACAAAATAAAATAATAACATAAGAAACGGCCTAAGGTTTGCCTAACGTCGATATTTACATAATAATGAATAAAAATATAATTTGAGCTCTTCGAATAGCTTCAATGGAAGCAACTCTTTGTACCTGTAAAGACACTTAGTAAAAGTGTTAGTAATAAATAAATATGAATAAAAATGAATAAATCAAATAATAGCTTAAAAATCAAACCCGTCTTATTAACATGAGAGGCCTTGGAAATCGACGGTAATTTCTTCATCGGCCATTTTAACAATTTTAACAAACAATTTATATGAACTTAAACTAAAAATTTCCGTCTTTTAATATTGGGTAGGCCTCCAAAATCGACGGAGAGTTTTTTCATTGGCCATTTTAACAATTTTAACAAACAATTTATATGAACTTAAACTAAAAATTTCCGTCTTTTAATATTGGGTAGGCCTCCAAAACCGACGGAGAATTTTTTCATTGGCCAGTTTCAATCAAATAAATTTTAACGATTAAAAATAAAATAACAAAATTAAATATAACAAAGAGAGGCATGATATTAAAGCAATATGAAACATAATCATAAACCAAAGAAACATAATCATAACTAGTGGAAATAACAGTAAGCAAGAAAATTCTAGCAAAGAAAAGGATAAAAATAAATAAATGATAAAAAATATATATACATAACTACAGCAACACAAAGCATCATCCAGACAAATTTTTAATATTATAATAATTGAAAAACACAAACGGGACAATGTACAAATGCATAATAATATTTAATAATAATAATAACCAACAACAATAGATAACAGTGCATAATAATAATAAAATAAACATTACTCAATTATAAAAACAAAATAATAAACAGAGTAATAAAATCAATAAATATTCATAAACAATATTTTTTTGATAAAAAGAAAAAAAAAAGAAAAACCATAAAATAGAGTTATCATCCTTTGGACTTCACAAAGCAGCACATAATCCACGGAGAAGCTAAAGATTTCATGGGAGAATTTGAGTCTTACCAGATCTAACCGGAGTTGTAATTTTGAGTAGTTTCCCCGTTGTGTTGTTATTGATGTCGAGCTCGGAGTTCGTGGATTTATCCGGTGGGATTTCCTGATGAATTTGCTAGTTGAACTTGTGCTAGTTTGAAGGTTGAATCGTTGTTTCCAGTTGTTGTTGCCCTGGCTCGGTGAAATATCTGCACAAAATGGAGGAAAATCGTGAAGGGAGGAGAGGGAAAGGGGACTGATTTCGTTGTTGTTTGTTGGTTGTGAGAGGCGGCTCTTGGGGTCGGTGGTTGCTTTGTTGAGCGGTTGTTCCACCTGGTAATGAGGGGAGAATAGAGGGGTTTTGTGGAGGGGTTGGTAAGAAAATGGTTGGAGATAGGAGAAGAGGCGAGGGGAGAAGAGAAAGGAGGAGAGAGAGAGGGTGGTGGAGGCGGTTTTGGTTGGCTGGAGGAAAAGGAAAATGGAGAGTGATTTGAGGTTGTTTTGGGTGGCTGCCAAGGAGAGTGAAGGGAGAAGAGAAGAGGGAGGCGGAGAGAGGGAAAAAGGGAGGAAGAGATTAGGGTTTTCTTTTCCCCCTTTTCTCAAATTAATTCCCTAACTTGTTTTTTTTTTCATTTCCACCACCAATTTTAACCTTAATAAATAAAATGTAATGGACCCAAATGTGTGGGCTTGAAATTGTAGGTCGAAAATTATTAATAGAATCCCTATTTTTTTCGTATTTGACTAAATTTTAGAATGTGCTAAATTCAACATAAATATTAACAAATGTAATAAATAAAATGAAATTTTAAAATAATATAATGAACGTAACTAATGATATGTGAAATGCAATTTAAAAATTAACTAACAAAAATCCTAAATTTTGATAAATAAAGATAGTTATCGATAAACTTATTTAAAATTATAAAAAAAATTATTTTAAGCTATTAAATAAATAAAACTTCAAAATTATGATTTTTTTAAAAATGTTAGGCCAAAATTGGGTGTCAACAGCTGTCCCTTTCGTTGTGTATGATTGATGAAAGAAATCGTGGACAACAAAAATTGACAAACCCAATTTTGACCAAACACATGACTTTTCTAGAGAAGTGCGGTGGAAATATAGTGGAAGTCAATCCCGAACTCGCATCTAAAAGGTTCCACGCTTTGTTGCGTTTTTGTTGAAGTAATTCGCACATGTGGCTCCTCTGAGAGTGCATCCTCTAGAATGTTCTAAAAAAAAAGATAAAACTCATTATTATAGGCAAAACTAAATGAAAAAGGGTAGCATCTCTTATGATACGATAAATGGAGATAAATACAGGTCCCTTGGTAGGACGAATGAAGATGATGATCAATCTGTAGGATTTGGAATGTATGTTCATCGGTAAGACAAATGAAAAGATTATCCATCGGTAAGATTTTGAATGCATGTCCATCGGTAGGACGAATGAAAAGATTATCCATCGATATGATTTTGAATGTATGTCCATCGGTAGGACAAATGAAAAGATTATCCATCGGTAGGATTTTGAATGTATGTCCATCGGTAGGACAAAATGTAAACATCGTTCAACGCAAGTTTCCACCGACTTGAACGTTGAATAGATAGGGTGCACAACCTTCCCCTCCAAATAGATGCGTCTTAAATGCAAATATCTTTCAACGCAAGTTTCCACCGACTTGAACGTTGAAAAGATATGGTGCACATCCTTCACCTCCGAATAGATGTGTTTTAAATGCAAACATCTTTCAACGCAAGTTTCCACCGACTTGAACGTTGAAAAGATATGGTGCACATCCTTCACCTCCGAATAGATGCGTCTTAAATGCAAACATCTTTCAACGCAAGTTTCCACCGACTTGAACGTTGAAAAGATATGGTGCACATCCTTCACCTCCAAACAGATGCGTCTTAAATGCAAATATCTTTCAACGCAAGTTTCCACCGACTTGAACGTTGAAAAGATATGGTGCACATCCTTCACCTCCGAATAGATGCGACTTAAATGCAAATGCAAATATCTTCTTGGCGATGTATAAACTTTTGCGAGGGATGGAATCTTCTCACGATCCATAAAATTTTGCGAGGGATGAAATATTCTCGCGATGCATAAATTCCGCAAGGTATGAAATCTTCTTGCGGTGTATAAAATTTTGCGAGGAATGAAATCTTCTCGCGATGCATGAATTCAGCACGGTATAAAATTTTCTTGCGATGTATAAAATTTTGCGAGGGATGGGATCTTCTCGCGATGCAAAAATTTTGCGAGGGATGAAATCTTCTCGTGATGCATAAATTCTGCGAGGAATGAAATCTTCTCGCGATGCATGATTTCCGCAAGGTATGAAATCTTCTTGCGATGCATAAATTTCTGCGAGGTATGAAATCTTCTCAAGATGCATGAATATTAACTCTTGATGCATGAATTAACTCGCGATGCATGAATATTAATTCGCGATGCATGATCTTTCGCAATGAATGAATATTGACTCGCAATGCATGATTTTTTGCAATGCATGAATATTGACTCGCGATGCATGATTTTGCAATGCATGAATATTGACTCTCAATGCATGATCTTCTGTGGGGCATGAATATTTCCCGCAATGCATAAATTTTGCGAGGGATGGAATCTTCTCGCGATGCATGAATATTAACTCGCGATGCATGATCTTTTGCAATGCATGAATATTGACTCGCGATGCATGATTTTTGCAATGCATGAATATTGACTCGCGATGCATGATTTTCTGCGAGGCATGAATATCTTCCCGCGATGAGCAAATTTTACGAGGGATGGAATCTTCTCGCGATGCATAAATTCCGCAAGGTATGAAATCTTCTTGCGATGCATAAAATTTCTGCGAGGTATGAAATCTTCTCGCGATGCGTAAATATTAACTTGCGATGCATGAATATTAACTCGCTATGCATGATCTTTTGCAATGCATGAATATTGACTCGCGATGCATGATTTTTTGCAATGCATGAATATTGACTCGCGATGCATGATTTTCTACGGGGCATGAATATCTTCCCGCGATGAGCAAATTTTGCGAGGGATGGAATTTTCTCGCGATGCATAAATTCCGCAAGGTATGAAATCTTCTTGCGATGTATAAAATTTCTGCGAGGTATGAAATCATCTCGCGATGCGTAAATATTAACTTGCGATGCATGAATATTAACTTGCGATGCATGATCTTTTGCAATGCATGAATATTGACTCGCGATGCATGATTTTTTACAATGCATGAATATTGACTCGCGATGCATGATTTTCTGCGGGGCATGAATATCTTCCCGCGATGAGCAAATTTTGCGAGGGATGGAATCTTCTCGCGATGCATAAATTCCGCAAGGTATGAAATCTTCTTGCGATGCATAAAATTTCTGCGAGGTATGAAATCTTCTCACGATACGTAAATATTAACTTGCGATGCATGATCTTCCGCAATGCATGAATATTGACTCGCGATGCATGATCTTCCGCAATGCATGAATATTGACTCTCGATGCATGAATTAACTCGCGATGCATGAATATTAACTCGCGATGCATGAATATTAACTCGCAATGCATGATCTAATGATTTTTCACTGTTACAAGGTGGATGGCTCGATGATTGTCCAACTGTAACGAGGTGGATGGCTCGGAAATTATTTTAAAAGTTTCATCTCCCCAATGCTTTCCCCTGTTCCTGTACTTGAAAAGAAAAAATTAGTAGAAAAAATATCGCGCTGAAGATTTGCACGTTGACGTTGAGCTTCAAGCGCTAAATGATCTTTGTAGTTGCTATCAAGCTTCTCGCAGTACTTATCAGAATTTTGGAGGTCTTCCTCAAAATTCTGTCCCAGTTAGAATTTTTGGCGAATCTCAAAATGATCTTCAATCTTGACTTGTTGGCGATAACACCTTTATTGTGAATTTTTGAAATATTTTCAAAAATTATGTCCCAGTTTTATTGTAAGAAGAAATATAATCACACTGGGTATATGACCGAGCCGTCGTGGCGCCTACATATCCTGTTGAGGCAGGAATCAGGTCAAATGTAGTTTCAATCTTGTGGATGATGAGTACTGCAAAGAATCTGAAAGATTATCAGTAGAAAATGCACAATATGAACATGATGAAATATGAAAATGGTATTCCTTGCTATATTCAAAGCCTAAAGACAAGATATATCATATTTTGGGATGGACAATCCATGATATAAAATAGGACTCTCACACATACAAGATTAACCTGATGACACTTTTTTACAATGAACAACTCAAAAAGCAATTATTTTTATTTTTTTTATTTTTATTTTACAAAATTGAATGATTTTTAAAAAGTTTTTAAAATATTAAAGAATGAGTGTTTTGCTCACTTTTTTTTTTCTTTTTGAAAAATAAAAAATGTGATGAGATAGTCAAACCTTCACTATAATTGGTACCAACAGTTAAGATTGCAAGTAAATCTTTCATTCCTTTTTTTTCTTTTTTTTTCTTTTAAGATTGAATTTAAGGTAATTTCTACAGCTTCAAGTGGTACCTCCAATATACCTAAGGATCAACAATATCCGTTCATCTTGCTTCAAACAAAGGTTTTGAATTGTATCAATCCTCATATTTCAAGTGCTCTCACGAAAAAGACTAGTCCTATTTCACACATATTTGAAATATTTGATTATAGGACATTTTTCGAAGTGCACTCACACTCACACTCACAAGAATGTTCAATGCGCACAACTGTGATACCATATGCTTGACCCTTATGTAAATCTCCACTAATGTGAGAAAATTTGGAATGAGATCATGTAGGGCTTGTCATTGGCTTGTAACGTAGGCTTAGGGATGGGTAGGATATTTATTTGGGATTAAAGTGACTTAATTCCTCCTTTAGCGTCACACAGAATTTGTGCTCTTAATGACTGGTACGCCTTTGCGTTAGATCCTCTTCATTGTTCTCCCTCCTTTCAACTTCTTTTGAATTCTCATTTTTGACTCTTTTTCCTTCTTCTTCTTTTTCTTCCTTTGTTTCGACTTCTTCTGAGTTCTCATTTTTTTGAGCTATTCCATTCTTCTTTCTTTTTTTTTTTTTTTTTTTTACCCTCTTTGTTTTGACTTCTTTTGAGTCCTTATTTCTTGGATCTTTTCTTTTATTTCACTTCTTTCTTATAAATTTTTCTCCTTTTTGTTGGAGTATTTTCCTTCCCACCTTTCATTGACCTTGTAAGGGTATTTTTGTCTTTCTTTATTTCTTTCACCTTTTCTTTCTTACTTTATTATTATTTTTTTCTCTAGAAGTCTTTTGTTTTCTTGACTTTGGGAGACTCGATATCTTTGATTTCGGAAATTTTAAACATGGATCTTCTCTTATACTTTGCACATTCTTGGTGCACTCAATAAGATTGGGCCAAGAGAGGATAGTGCTTGTAATCACTCAAAAGGGTAGTGGTTAAGATATGGTTGTCCAAAGAAAGGTTTCAGGCTCAAAATGGGAAAACTAGGGATTAATGTAATTTGGTAGGCTTTGAAAGGCACAATCGGGTCAAAAAAGGCCTACAATCCTTTCTCAAACCAAACATTACTCAGGATTTCGCCTCGAAAAACATTCAGGTCAAGTTCTAGATCAACAGTGTAACACAATTTGAACTTTGATCAAAATCTCACCACACAATGCACATGAAACATAAGGTTAGTTTTATTCTTATCTTGATTGCATGCAAGAGAATTTTCAAGCATCACAAAAGTATAGATAAGAGGTACCACGAGAATCTATAGTTTACCGCAAAGTCTGTCTTCTCCATCATATCGAATATATTTACATGCTCTTAACTACATAGGTTCCGACCGAGCTGAAGACATGACTCTTACAGTATGTACAAGTAATTTTTTCTTTTTTGAAAGAATGATTACCAAACCCGAGAAGGGCTGCCTATGTATTTCATTAATATGAGAATCAGGTGTGCGTAGTTCATGCAGATATGACTTGGAAAATATGCACAAACTATTTTATTATTATTATTAATTTTTTTTCGGAGAAGATAATACCGAACCCAAGAAGGGTTGCCTACGTATCTCATTAAAATGAGAATCAGGTGTGCGTAGTTCGTCCAGATATGACTTGAAAAATATGCACAAATTATTTTTTTTCTTTGGGAGAAGATAATACTGAACTCAAGAAGGGTTGCCTACGTATCTCATTAAGATGAGAATCAGGTACGCGTAGTTCGTGCAGATATGACTTGAAAAATATGCACAAACTATTTTTTTTTAGAAGATAATACCGAACCCAAGAAGGGTTGCCTACGTATCTCATTAAAATGAGAATCAGGTACGCGTAGTTCGTCCAGATATGACTTGAAAAATATGCACAAATTATTTTTTTATTTGGGAGAAGATAATACCGAACCCAAGAAGGGTTGCCTACGTATCTCATTAAAATGAGAATCAGGTACGCGTAGTTCGTCCAGATATGGCATATAATAATTTAAAGATTTAAACAACTCAAAGAAATTTCTAGGTCTAGCGCCACTAAAATTTGTAGTCATGAAGTATTTTTGACCCCCATTTTTTCCGCACCAATATGTTTTATAGTCTCTTAATCGTCAATTTTTATACTGTCTTTTGAATATAACATGCAAATTTTCACAGTAATTTCTACGTATACTCTTTTTGGATGTTTTCTTGGAACTGTCTCCTCCCAATTTTCACGAGATCCAAACATTGTCATGACCATCCCCGACTGATGTCGGGGACGGTAATCCTACAAAAATATGAGAAATATGTGAGAGCAGGACCATCATGCAAAATAATAATAAAAATAAGTGGGTGTCACCTCATAGTCAAATACTCCCCTGATTTATCGTTTTGACTTAATATTAATGTCTTGTGAAATACAAGGACTCGCATTTCGCTAATCATCTTGTCTCTTGCGACTTCGGACAAATAATGATTTTTGAATCAATTTTTCGCTGTGAAGAAGAACAACTCAAAATGTAAGAGTGTTAGTTCATGTACATAATGGATAATGCAAAATATCACACAAATAATAAATTAAACACACAAATATTGTTTTAATTAAAGACAAACTGAAATATATCACATAGCATACAAACAATTATTGCGCGTCCTATACAAATATGTGATCCTTTTATGCCTAGGGTAGGCCTACCGATTTAAAGGATGTATATATCATTTGAAATATTCCATTGTCCCGAAATCTAAATTTATACAAATTTATACGAATAAAATGAATGGGGATACATAATAGGGAAAATGGGATACAAAATATTCAGTCCCGCGCAGGGGTTCAATCCTATACTATACTTCCATAGGAGGTCTTTCTCTCTTTATTTCTTCTCTTCTCTGGGTTCCCGCGTCTTAGACTAGTAACTTGTGAGATTATTTTTTTAAATAGAATAAGCTACAATATACTCCCAATTCCGAGGACAATGATTTTTTCAGATAATGTATACATCCTTCAAATTTAAACAAATAAATATGATCGTCCGTTCAAGCCGTAGGCACTTTTGGACTCAAGGTGGTCTATCTAATGAACCCAACACACCTTGGGTGTTGGGTCATCTTAGTTCAATGCTTAGATTTGGATTTGGTTTTGCTCTATCTTAGGCTTCACTAGAATAGTTTTCAAGTTGACGGTAGCCCGAGTCGGACAAACAACGGGGTGAAACTACCAAACGACGTCGGATGACCGCATTCCAACTATTCATTTGATACTTCCAAATGAAACTCTTGTGTATTTCTGAAAGAAGCCGTGGAAAGCCACGTAACTTCCGTTTTCCTAATGCATACTATTTGTCATTTGGCGGAAAGATGTATGAGTGCAATGACAATATACATACAATAAAAGAATAATGAATAAATAACAAATACAATATACACATAATCAGCGAAATATAAAAATACAAGGTATAACACAATAAAAAAAAATCCTCAATTTTAAAAAAAATGAATTCATATGGTTAGAACCTCTAATAGTCCCCAGCGGAGTCTCCATTCTGTTTACATCCCCACTCTGTTCAAATAGGGCGAAACGTCGCGGCAACTCGAAAAATTATTAATTGATTCAATTTTAACGAGTTTTAAAAATGAACGAGTTTTAGAAAGAGTCGCCACCTAATTTTAGAAAACTAGAAAAAACATTATGTGATCTACGAAACCAATTGATTCTAGGTAGGGGGTTCAAATTATTCCGAAGGGAAGGGATTAGGCATCCTTCAGAATCCACAAATGTGGTTCCCGACTGAGTTCATTTTTTTTCAAATTGAGGAGGAAAATAAAATAATGTACAAGTAATATAAATATGCAATGTACACAAGTAACAAAATAAAATAATAACATAAGAAACGGCTTAAGGTTTGCCTAACGTCGATATTTACATAATAATGAATAAAAATATAATTTGAGCTCTTCGAATAGCTTCAATGGAAACAACTCTTTGTACCTGTAAAGACACTTAGTAAAAGTGTTAGTAATAAATAAATATGAATAAATCAAATAATAGCTTAAAAATCAAACCCGTCTTATTAACATGAGAGGCCTTGGAAATCGATGGTAATTTCTTCATCGACCATTTTAACAATTTTAACAAACAATTTATATGAACTTAAACTAAAAATTTCCGTCTTTTAATATTGGGTAGGCCTCCAAAACCGACGGAGAGTTTTTTCATTGGCCATTTTAACAATTTTAACAAACAATTTGTATGAACTTAAACTAAAAAATTTTGTCTTTTAATATTGGGTAGGCCTCCAAAACCGACGGAGAGTTTTTTCATTGGCCAGTTTCAATCAAATAAATTTTAACGATTAAAAATAAAATAACAAAATTAAATACAACAAAGAGAGGCATGATATTAAAGCAATATGAAACATAATCATAAACCAAAGAAACATAATCATAACTAGTGGAAATAACAGTAAGCAAGAAAATTCTAGCAAAGAAAAGGATAAAAATAAATAAATGATAAAAAATATATATACATAACTACAGCAACACAAAGCATCATCCAGACAAATTTTTAATATTACAATAATTGAAAAACACAAACGGGACAATGTACAAATGCATAATAATATTTAATAATAATAATAACCAACAACAATAGATAACAGTGCATAATAATAATAAAATAAACATTACTCAATTATAAAAACAAAATAATAAACAAAGTAATAAAATCAATAAATATTCACAAAAAAGCAAAACCATAAAATAGAGTTATCATCCTTTGGACTTCACAGAGAAGCACATAATCCACGGAGAAGCTAAAGATTTCATGGGAGAATTTGAGTCTTATCAGATCTAACCGGAGTTGTAATTTTGGGTGGTTTCCCCGTTGTGTTGTTATTGATGTCGAGCTCGGAGTTCGTGGATTTATCCGATGGGATTTCCTGATGAATTTGCTAGTTGAACTTGTGCTAGTTTGAAGGTTGAATCGTTGTTTCCAGTTGTTGTTGCCCTGGCTCGGTGAAATATCTACACAAAATGGAGGAAAATCGTGAAGGGAGGAGAGGGGAAGGGGACTGATTTCGTTGTTGTTTGTTAATTGTGAGAGACGGCTCTTGGGGTTGGTGGTTGCTTTGTTGAGCGGTTGTTCCACCTGGTAGTGAGGGGAGAATAGAGGGGTTTTGTGGTGGCGTTGGTGAGAAAATGGTTGGAGATAGGAGAAGAGGCGAGGGGAGGAGAGAAAGGAGAAGAGAGAGAGGGTGGTGGAGGCGGTTTTGGTTGGCTGGAGGAAAAGGAAAATGGAGAGTGATTTGAGGTTGTTTTGGGTGGCTGCCAAGGAGAGTGAAGGGAGAAGAGAATAGGGAGGCGGAGAGAGGGAAAAAGGAAGGAAGAGATTAGGGTTTTCTTTTCCCCCTTTTCTCAAATTAATTCCCTAACTTGTTTTTTTTCATTTCCACCACCAATTTTAACCTAAATAAATAAAATGTAATGGACCCAAATGTGTGGGCTTGAAATTATAGGCCGAAAATTATTAATAGAATCCCTATTTTTTTCGTATTTGACTAAATTTTAGACTGTGCTAAATTCAACATAAATATTAACAAATGTAATAAATAAAATGAAATTTTAAAATAATATAGTGAACGTAACTAATGATATGTGAAATGCAATTTAAAAATTAACTAACAAAAATCCCAAATTTTGATAAATAAAGATAGTTATCGATAAACTTATTTAAAATTATAAAAAAAATTATCTTAAGCTATTAAATAAATAAAACTTCAAAATTACGAATTTTTTAAAAATGTTAGGCCAAAATTTGGTGTCAACACTATATTTTGCATTATAATAAATATCCTGCTATGATTTAAGGATATAGTGATCCAAATTGGATCACTGGGTCAAATGAAGTAAAATTCACTAGTGGTTATGTGTTCATACTTAGTGGAAGAGCAGTCTCTTGGAAATCGTCCAAACAGACATATATTGCTCGCTCCACAATGAAATCTGAATTCATTGCTTTGGATAAGGCTGGTGAAGAAGTTGAATAGCACCAGAATTTCTTAGAGGATATTCCATTCTGGCCCAAACCTGTTGGACCTATTTGCATACATTGCGATAGTCAAGCAGCAATAGGTAGGGTAGGGAGCGTCACGTACAACGGCAAGTCTCGTCATATACAATGGAGACATAACACCGTAAGACAACTGCTCTTTAGTGGAATTATCACAATTGACTATGTAAAGTCAAGCGATAATGTGTTAGATCCACTAACGAAAGGCCTAGTGAGAGAGGCAGTTGAAAGATCATCTAAGGGAATGGGTTTACGGCTTAGGACAAGTTAGCATGACGGTAACTCTATCTAGCAGACTGGAGATCCCAAGATCTAGATTCAAGTAGAAAAACAAAGTTGTGGCTGACGATTCGACATTGTCAATTAACTCAATCCATTCTCATGATGAAGACAATGTTCAGGAACAAGGTTAAGACTTTAAGACTTGTTAATGAGGTAATAAAGTTTAATGTTTTTAATGATTTACTAAGTTTGGTATATTTGACCAAATAGTGTATCTACGAGATGACACGGTTGGAAATCACCTATGTGAGTGTGAAGTAGAAGCCGCTTCAAAGAGAATTTTATATCAAAAGTCTATTCTCTATACACTCATGAAACCAGGAGGTGTTCATGGCTGAAACGAACACAACTGTAAGAACCATAAATAGTAAAGAGTTAAATGTGTGACATATGGTTGTCGAGGTATACACCAAAGCTCGACGGTTCAAAGATATCGCATATACCGATTGACCGAGTATATTCGACATATGTTCACTACGAAAAGTCTAAGGGGAAACCTACTTATCCAGATGCAATTAATCCTTGCCTGTAAAATATACATTTGTCTGTGAGATCATTTTACCTTGGGAGGTTATATTCCAAATCAAACCTCGGATACTATAGGGGAATAATTTCCTTAAGGGGACACTGTGAGTTAAGTGGACTTGATCTTTTTCTTGTTAAATCTTTTCCAAATTCTGGAACGTGTTTTACAGATTTTAATTTTTTGTGAATTAAATTTTTGTTCTTATTTCTTACTGATTTAATAAATTTTGATTACTTCGTGTTTCTGCAAAATTTATTAGAATCACTAATTCTGTTTTTTTCTAACACAGATTGACAACAATCTTAAGAAAATTATTTGTTATTATTAATCTGTATTTTTGTGGAGATAAAAATCTTCGTGATCTTATACTCATTGAAGTCTGCAATTATAATTTATTGCTTACTAAGACTGTATCGACTTTTGTTTATCAGAAATGGAAAACAATGGTGTTACAGTGATTGTTGCTGCACCAACCCGAACTGTTATACCACAAGCAGAGAAATCGAGTAAATTCACTGGTGTTAATTTAAAAGGATGGCAACAACGGGTATTTTTTTGGCTTATCACTCTTGATCTGCAGAAATTTATCAGTAAAGAAACTCCAGTGCATACTGCTGAAATGCCACACAGAGAAAAATTCATGATTATTGAAGCATGGAAACAGGCAGATTTCTTATATAAAGGCTACATTTTGAGTGCTTTAGAAGATGACTTATATAATGTCTATAGTGCAATAACAACTTCAAAAGAGTTGTGGGATGCACTTGAGAAGAAATATAAGACAGAAGATGCATGCTTGAAAAAGTTTATGGCCGCAAAGTCTTTAGACTATAAAATAGTAGATAGTAAAATTGTTGGATCATAAGTGCAGAACTTCAACTTATTCTCCATGATCTGATTGCTGAAGATATGGTAGTAAATGAAGCTTTTCAAGTGGTTATAATGATCGAGAAGTTGCCTCCTTCGTGGAACGATTTCAAGAATTATCTAAAGCACAAGCGTAAAGAAATGAAGCTTGAAAATCTTGTGATTCGGCTCAAGATTGAGGAAGATAAACAAAATGCCGAAAAGAAGTCTCGTAAGATGTCAACAATCATTGAAGTTAATATTGTTGAAGAAGCTCCTACCAAAGACAAACAGAGAAAGAAGTCCAACGGGCAGAAGTCAGAACATGCCAAGAAGAAATTTAAAGGCAACTGTTACAACTGTGGCAAGACTGGTCATAGGTCTTCTGATTGTCGTGCTCCAAGAAAGGACAAAGACAAAGCCAAAGGCAAAAGTCAAGCAAACATCGTGGAAAAGATGGAAGATACAGATGACTTGTGTGCAGTGATCTCAGAGTGTAACTTAGTTGGAAATCTCAAGGAGTGGTTTCTCGACTCAGGTGCCACTCGACATATTTGTTCTGCGAAATAAGCTTTTGCAACGTACACTCCTGCTGAGTACGATAGAGATTTATTCATGGAAAATACAACAGCATCAAGGATTGCACGAACTGAGAAAGTAATGTTGAAAATGACATCCAGCAAGGTGTTGACTTTGAAAAGTGTTCTGCATGTCCCTACTATTAGGAAAAATTTAATTTCTGCTGCGCTACTCGTTAAGAATGGATTTAAGTGTGTCCTAGTTAGTGATAAAGTTGTAATAAGTAAGAATGAAATGTTCATAGGAAATGGCTACCTCAATGAGGGTCTTTTCAAACTGAATATAATGGTTGTTGACGGTATTAATAAAAAATTTCCTTCTGTTTACTTATTGGAGTCAAATGATTTATGGCATGCCCGTTTGGGACATGTAAATTACAAAGCCTTGCGAAAATTGGTTACTCTAGAAGTATTGCGTGATTTTAAATGCGATAAATCGAAATGCGAAACTTTTGTGAAAAGTAAGTTTGTTAAACATCCTTATAAGTCTGTTGAAAGAAATTCCAAAACTTTAGACTTAATTCACACAGATATATGTGATATGAAGTCTACACCATCTCGTGGTGGAAAAAAATATTTTATAACTTTTATTGACGACTGCACTCTATTTTGTTATGTATGTTTGCTTAATTGTAAGGATGAAGCAATTGATGCATTTAAGCAATACAAAAATAAAGTGAGAACCAATTGAATCTAAAAATAAAAATGATTCGAAGTGATAGGGGTGGAGAATATGAATCTTCTTTTGTAGATATATGTTTGAAATATGATATTATTCATCAAATTATTGCACCTTATACACCACAGTCAAATGGTTTGGCGGAACGAAAAAATAGAACATTAAAGGAAATGATGAATGCCTTGATGATCAATTATGTTTCACCACAAAACCTTTGGGGGGGAGCCATCCTTACGGCTAATAAGATACTTAAAGAGTACCCCATCGAAAAACACAATCAATTCCATATGAGTTGTGGAAAGGAAGGAAACTCAATTTGAAATATTTCAAAGTGTGGGAGTGTTTAGCCAAGGTAGAGATTTCTTTATCGAAGAGGGTTAAAATTGAACCCAAAATAGTAGAATATGTATTTATTGGATATGTTGTGAACAGTAAGGTCTGCCAGTTTTTGGTTCACAAATTTAATAATCTTGAGATTCATGTTAATACGATAATTGAGTCAAATAATGCAGATTTTTTTGAAAATATTTATCCGTATAAAAATTTGAATGTGAGTCGACAAGTGAAAGATCTAAATGACCACGAGAAGAATCAAACGGAAAATGCAGTAACTAGTGAGGATCTTAGGCGTAGTACTCGCCAATGAAAACCTGCTTCTTTCGGACCAAATTTTGTGGAACTATTGCTTGAAAATGAGCCTCAATCATTTAAAGCAGCTATGTCTACGTCTGAGTCAATTTATTGGAAAGAAGCAGTCAATAGTGAGATCGAATCAATTTTAAGTAACCACACTTGGAAATTGTCTGATCTTCCTCCAGGAAATAAACCTTTAGGATCAAAGTGGATCTTTAAAAGGAAAATTAAACCTGATGGGACTATTGACAAATATAAGGCTAGACTGGTAGTCAAAGGGTACAGACAAAAGGAAGGTCTGGACTACTTTGACACATACTCTCTAGTAACAAGGATAACATCAATTAGGATGTTAATAGCACTAGCAGCAGTGCATGATCTTAAAATCCACCAAATGGAAGTAAAGACAGTCTTCTTAAATGGAGAGTTGGAGGAAGAAATTTATAAGGAACAACCTGAAGGGTTTATAGTTCATGGTAAAGAAAAGAAAGTGTGCAGACTTGTGAAGTCACTTTATGGACTCAAGCAAGCACTCAAACAATGGCATGCTAAATTTGATTAAACAATATTGACAAATGGATTCAAGATTAACGAATGTGATAAATGTGTTTACATTAAAAATATTATGAATCATGAAGTCATTGTTTGTTTTTACGTTGATGACATGTTAATAATGAGTAAAGACATTGACGATATAAATGCTACTAAGTGCATGTTGTCCAGCAAGTTCGATATGAAATACTTAGGAGTTGCTGATTTGATCTTAGAGGCCAGGATTATAAAAACTCCTCAGGGACTAGCATTATCTCGATCTCATTATATTGAAAAAGTATTGGATAAGTTCAAGTACTTGAATTTCAATATTGTCAAAATTCCAATTGATTTAAGTTGTACATTTCAAAAGAATGAAGGTCAAAGTGACTCTCAATTGGAATATGCCGGAGTATTAGGAAGTTTGATGTATATTATGAATTGTAAGCGATCAGATATAGCATGTGCTATTAGCAAACTGAGTCGGTTCACTAGTAATCCGAAACAAAATCAGTGGATGGCAATGAAACGTGTGTTGGGATATCTGAAATATACACAACACTATGCTTTGCATTATAATAAATATCCTGTTGTGATTGAAGGATATAGTGATGCAAATTGGATCAACGGGTCAAATAAAGTAAAATCCACAAGTGGTTATGTGTTCATACTTGGTGGAGGAGCAGTCTCTTGAAAATCGTCCAAATAGAAATGTATTGCTTGCTCCACAATGAAATCTGAATTCATTGCTTTGGATAAGGCTGGTGAAGAAGTTGAATGGCTTCAAAATTTCTTAGGAGATATTCTATTCTGGCCCAACCCTGTTGGACCTATTTGCATATATTGCGATAGTCAAGCAGCAATAGGTAGGGTAGGGAGCGTCATGTACAACAGGAAGTATCGTCATATACGACGGAGACATAACACCATAAGACAACTACTCTCTAGTGAAATTATAACAATTGACTATGTAAAGTCAAGCGATAATGTGTTAAATCCACTAACGAAAGGCCTAGTGAGAGAGGTAGTTGAAATAACATCTAAAGAAATGGATTTACGGCTTAGGACAAGTCAGCATGACGGTAACTATATCTAGCAAACTAGAGATCTCAAGAGCTAGATTCAAGTAGAAAAACAAAGTTGTGGCTGACGGTTCGACATTGTCAATTAACTCAATCCATTCTCATGATGAAGACAATGTTCAGGAACAAGGTTAAGACTTTAAGACTTGTTAATGAGGTAATAAAACTTAAAGTTTTTTATGATTTGTTAAGTTTCATAGATTTTACCAAATAGTGTATCTACGAGATGACACGGTTAGAAATCACCTATGTGAGTGTGAAGTGGAAGCCGCTTCAAAGAGAATTTTATGTCAAAAGTCTATTCTCTATACACTCATGAAATCAGGAGGTATTCATGGCTGAAATTAACACAACCGTAAGAACCATAAACAGTAAAACGTTAATTGTGTGACATATTATTGTCTAGGTATACACCAAAGCTCGACGCTTAAAAGATATCACATCTACCGATTGACCGAGTATATCCGACATATGTTCACTACGAAAAGTCTAAGGGGAAATCTACTTATCCAGATACAATTAATCCTTGCCTGTAGAGTACACACTTGTTTATGCATTTCTATGTTATAATCATTCCCCATAAATGTGGGAATTGTTGGGTATGTATCAAGAATTGATGGAAAATAGAGGGAAAGGGAGAAACTTGAAAAGTTGAGAACTTGAAAAGGTGAGAACTTGAAGAGCTGGGAACTTGAAAAGTCCTCTTATGCTTTAATGAAAAGGCATTTGTCCCTCATCGGTGGTGGAAAAAAAAATAGGAGAGTATAAATATAGAAATACTATTATTAATTGTTAAAAGGGTTTGAAAGAGGGACCCCCCTCGCGCCGCCGTCGTCGCTCGCTGGGCTTCGGATACGGCTTTGGCTTTGGAAAATGATCGAGAGATTATTTTTTAGACAAAGATTGTTTTAATTATTTAATTTATTATTTATTTTGGAAATAATCCGGGCGCGACCCGTTTGATTTAAAAACTTTCCCATTTTATTTAAATTTCTCGCCATTTTGGAATGATTGTTCTGAAAGGTTGCAACTTTCAGGAACAGTCAATACTATTTGAAAGGTTGTAAACTTTCATTAATGGTCGTGTGGATTATGAAAGGGTTGCAACCTTTCGGAACCTGTTCCTCTTGCCTATAAATACCATTCACTCTTCAGAATTTTTGTTACGAATTTTTCTGATCTCTTCTTCTTCTGCACAATAATTACTTCGTGTATTTTACTGTTGTTGAGTGGTTCGCTTACACCAGAGTTTTTGGTATCTATACTCTGGTGATTGAGATCATTTTACCCTGGGAGGTCACATTCCAAATCAAATCTCAGATACTAGAAGGGAATAATTTTCTTAAGCGGACACTGTGAGTTCAGTGAATTTGATCTTTTTCCTGTTAAAATTTTTTCCAGATTCTGGTACGTGTTTTACAGATTTTAGTTTTTTATGAATTAAACTTTTGTTCTTTCTTACTGATTCAGTAAATTTTGGTTACTTTGTATTTCTGCAAAATTTATTAGAATCAGTAATTCTTGTTTTTTCTAACATAGATTGGCAACAGTGCACCACTTGGGGTTCCAATACCAATCAAAGTGTTTTATATTTTTTAGTTTTTTTTTTTAATTTTCAATTCTATTTTTTGTGTTTTTAAATTTTTTTTAAGTTTTTTTTTCTGGTTTTTAGTGTTTTTTTTTTACTTTAAAGACTTATTTATATATTTATATTTATATTTTTTGGACCCTCTAAACGGAAATTTTGAATCCACTACTATTTGTGAGGAGTAAGATTTGGTGGGTTACTTCTTCTAAGCTATTAGAATTGACCCAGATTAATTTATTTTTATTTTTTAATGAATTTCAATTTAAAGATCTAAAAGATGACCAAACACTTTGCCAATTGTTTTGCCTAAGTCATCTCATTTTCTCTAAACCTGAAACTAAGAGGGAAGAAAAAGATTGAATTACATTTGGGAAAACATATTTACCTATAGAAAAAATACGATTTATGTTCGTAGGTTTTAAAAATTATCAAATTTAATCATAAGTTTGTATTACAAGTCAATTAGATATTTTTTGCAATAAATAACAAATAATGTCCATGACAAAAGAGCAATGTGGTAGTTTGGATTGAGTGAAACAAACATCGTTTCATACAACGTGAAGTAGATAAAACACATGATTTTGTTATCTTGAGCCGATTGTTCATCATTTTTATCAACAACTATATCATTACTTTCATATTCAACGAGTGTGCTGTCACTACTTTGGTGTTCACGTAAAAAAAATATGTAATAGAGCATAAACAACCATTATAGAGAATGTTTTTGTAAATGATAAAATTTAATGTAGATTTTAAATTTTTAAAAGATCCCAAATAATGAGATTTAGCCTAAATATTAATTTTTTTTAGTATTTGAGAATTTTGGGTTATTTGCCAAAAGTTTTTGCTAAATAATAAAAAATTATATGAACGAAGACTATTTATTAATGTTTTTCCAAATTTTACTTGGAAAATCTATGACTAAACGGTTCCTAAAAAGCATATTCATAAGTTAGCCCTCACTTGTTCTAGTTATGGCTCTTCTTATATAATATAAATAGAAGTCCAATATAATGTTTTTTTTAATCTCAATTTTTTTAATACAAATAAAATTTAGAGAGTCAGTTAAATTTCAATGTGGGTTTTAGATATCATAAATTGTTAGTTATTTGATTTAAGTAGACATAATTTTCAAGTATTATATGTTATTCCATGTTTTATTTATGTGATTTATAACATTTTTTATGTTGTTTCTAAATAATGTATGTTAATTTCGTTATCTCAATTTTATTCGTTACTTTTAGAATTTCAAAAGTCAACTTAATTTTTGTATGTTTATAAAATATTTTAAAATTTTAATTTTATAATTTATAGTACTATTTACATTATTTTTAAATAATATATGCTACTATTACTATTTCAAATTTATGACGCTAAAAAAATTTCATGAACTACTTAACAATTTTAAATATGTTATAAAATCAAGCTCATAGCAATATAAGTATAAAGAGAAGAAGACAAGATAGAGAGATGAAGAAGAGAACTTTTCTTCTATTCAAGTGTGTCATTCATATAGTGAATGATATGTCTATTTATAGTGTTGAGATATCACTTTCAAAGGTCACCAAATTAATAGATACTTATTTATCCACAATGGATCATATCACCTTGAAAATATACATACAAGAATACAATTAAGTCTTGAGTATATCTAAAGGACAATCCACACAATTCAATAGAGTTATAACACTCCCCCTTGGATTTCCATAGATAATGTGCCTCGTTAAAACCTTACTAGAAAAAAACCCTGTGAAAAAAAATTCTAGTAAAGGAAAAAGAGTACACATATCTTTTGATACGCATTATTTGTTGCCTCATTAAAAACCTTGTCAGAAAAATTCAGTGGGACAAAACCTCGATCAAGGAAAAAAGAGTGCAACGCGTATTATACTCTCCCTGATCAAAACATTACTTGATTCCTTATGATTATGTCATCCAATCTTATATACCAACATTTTAGATATTGAAAGTGTCTTTGTGATCAACTTACAATCACAAAGATGTTGCATGATTGAACTCATTTCTGATATATCATTTTCTGATTTCATGAATTTGATGAGGCTTTGAGCTTAGCCGAATACATTCTTGACAATTACACAATTCGTGACCTCGTTACCACAAGTAAATTGATCATTCAAGTTGTTCATATCGACAATCATCTTGTGGGTACTTTCATTTGCAGTTGATTATCTTCATACATTGTGGTTAGTAAATTCTTTTCATAGAAAAACCACATATTTCATAAATATGGTGTATCATTGATCTCAACCAGGGACGCACTCTCGACTTACTTCATGAAAGACTTTTATTTCTTCATGATAATAGTGTGTTTGAGACCGAGCTTTATGCGGATCAAATAAATATTCTGCATCTGCCTAATCAATCAATTATGTCTTGAATTTCCTGGAATAGAATAAATCCATAACTATGATCCTTTCGAGGATATTCAAGCACGTGCTCAACACCATTTCAATGTCATTTTATTGGGGAGAAACTGAATCTTGCCAGGAAATTTACTGCAAAATAAATATCTGATCGAGTATTGTTAGCAAGAAGCACTTGTGCCCTGATTGCACGAAGATATGAAGTTTCATCACTAAGAAGCTCTTCATTCTTCTTTTTGAGATCAAACCGAATCATCATTTATATCAAGTGATATCATAATCATTGGGGTACTCAATGAATATGATTTATCCATATAAAAATTGCATCAAAACCTTTCTGTGAATTTAATTGATGGACAAGCATTTCATTTGTCAAATTATCAATTTGTAGGTCAAGACAACATTCTGTCTTACCAAGACCTTTTCACCTTTTCGAACACTCAATAACTTTTGAAAGCTCTTTAAGAGTGCTAATGATGTTCAAGTCATCAACATACACGGTTTATAACAAATTCAGATCATGACCTTTTCATAAAAAAAAATGCAAGGACAATTAGGTCATTCTTTTTTTTACCCTTTTCTTTCTTGATTATTTCAATCCATAAAAAGATTCTAGAAGCTTTATTGAAAAGTTTCCTTCAAACTTTTATATCTTCAGACACCTTGATTGCTTCAAGGATTTTCATATAACCTTCAGTATTGTCTAGCTAGACATGATAATTATTCATTATATGCATTCAAGTTTTCATATATTGCCAGATCAAAACAAATCGCATTACATCCACCATAGGAGAAAACATCTCCAATAATGTCAGGATTTTTGCGACAAACCTTTATGCCCCAAGGCACAAGCCGTACTTGATATCTTATGATTATACCATCGGTTAATAGTTTTGTACCCCACTGACATTATATCTTGATTTATGCCTATCAGTCCAAAACATCACTTTTCTAAGTGAAATAAAATATATTTGAATCATGCATTTTACTTGGTCAATTCATTATCTGTCCACACTCTATGACAAATTTGAATTCAAGATCCTCATCACAATTTATATCATTGAGCACTACCTCATATCAAAAATACCGTCGATGTTTATTTGATATTGATTCCAACAAGACATAACTTATCGAGATCTCTTCATTTTCATCATGTTCAGGAACCTTTTCCAAAGTTTTATAAAGTTTTATGTCGTAGTGCTATCTTATAGCACTTGTCTCATTATCATGACCATATTGATCATTTTCTCCTCTCCTTCTTCAAGGAATTTTACATTAGGAATCGATTAGTCTATTATGCTTCAGACGTATCATAGACTTTGTCCTTCAAGGACTTCTCATTAGAGCATTTGCAGCTGAATTGCAACATAGGGTTAGTAAATTCATCTGGCAATAGATTTGCAACATTATGCAAAAGAATTATCCCTTGAACTTCAAGTTCACATTTTCTTTAACGAGGATCTAGGTAATTTATAATTAACTTCACACATAATTTTCAGTTGTCAATCATCTTCCCCCCTAATGTTAGAAAATCTAACATTCATTCCAACCTTAATTTGGGAATTCATCTTTGTGCGTGGTGGAGCAATTAAAATCATAACCGCATATTCACCATTTTATATGAATATTATTTGGTTCTTGACATTGAACCAATTTTAATGGGGAAATCTTGTTGGATTAATGCAGACATGTGTTGCTACAAGTTAAATAAAATTATCTTATATCAAATCTTATTTGAGAGTTTTGTTCTCATAACCATGATTTAGCTATATAGGAGGCGTACAATTGTTGCTAAATCAATCAGCATTATCAATATAATTTTATAGTTTGGAACTGTGCTCTTATTTTAACAATTCGAGCAAATAACCTTACAAACACCAATTTGTAAATTGACAACAAAACACATGTGATCATCGCATAGTTGCATCTATCATATAGTTGCAAATGATTCACATGACAGGTGAATGGACCCATATTCACCTTTTTATATGTTTCAAAAATTTCAGGGATTACAATCCCAACCTTAGCTGGTACAATGATCATTTTATGAAGAGAACAAGCAACACAAGAGAATTCTTGAAGAATCTTTTATTTCTTCATCATATAATATACATGAATTCTCAATTACATTTGCATCACATTTAAACCAGAATGGTTAACCAGTCATGTCAATTGATTGTTATTTCAGTACGCTTATAATTTACTTTTGCATGTAATTCCATCAGCATGCCCATATTTGTGTGCAACAAACAAGAGGGAAAAAAATGTGTAATCTTTTACATAAATACTTATAACCCGCTTCGGTTATAGTAAATTAAATCTTTTCATAATTTATAGTCTCAATATTTCTTTTCAATTCATTCGAAACTTAAAAAGTTTCTTTTGAGACTTACTACAACCCCAATATTATTCATTTGATAATAACACAACTCGTTAGAGCTTATTATTAATTTTGTGTACTATCACATATTTCATGAAACCATCCATATGGTGCACATCTCCTCCAAGGAGAAACTTATATTACTATTGTCATGGTCAAAGTATTACGAGCAAGATATTTTTCTTGCTTTACTCTTGTTGTACTGTAGGTACACAACAAATGACATTTTTCTTGCTTTACTCTTGTTGTTATAGGCAAGACTTATTTCTTTCTTTTGCCCTTTCGATAGTTTACAATAAACATGTCATAATGACTTATAAACGTACACGACCATTGATCATTCCTGTGAAATAAATTTATTTATTTTTCTCAAACCTCCCGTAGAGGTGAGTTGTGACATATTTTCAACCATACATGAATATATTCTTATTCATATATTTTTTTTCTTCATATTTTGACACATTCACTTTCAAAAATTTATTAAATTTCCATGACACATCTCAACATCACTTTGAAAGGTCAAGTGTACCACCACTTTATCTTCCTTTCTTTTGATGGTAGATTTATAAACTTATCAAATAAGATCACATGACAACCACGTGTCCAATGACCTTTCATAACTTTTGATGATAAAAATTCCCTTCACATTTTGAAGGACTATTTGGAGAACCCATAGTGTTCTTCCTTTTATAATTATCACAATGATGACTATTATAATTTCGTCCCTTCTTTCCCCATTTTTATATCGTTAATCATTTGTCATCTTTCAGACTAATTATTTACTGCTACCACATTCATACGATAGAATGGATCAACTCAACATGCGAATTTCAAAGTTATCATATGTTGCTACCAAGGAATGGAGCAAATTCAATGGAACGAATTTCATGACTTTTCATCAAAGCCATATTCATCATTTTATCATCATTACAGTGCATTGAGACTCAAACTCAATGTCTTATCCATACAAGGCACGTTATGCCATAATTTTATGAGATTAGAACCCATTTTCTTATCATCATGGTGCATCAAAACTCAAATTGATGTCTTACCCACTTGGTGCAATAGAATTTGAATCTATCGTCTTACCCTCCATTATTAACATCATAGTCCAAGTTAGCCTCTTAAATTTGCTCTTAACAAATGTCTATTGAATCTCTATTTCTATATATGTAATTTTCTACACCACTTCAACAACACAATTAGTGCAACTAAATTTAAAAATATAAATCATGAAAATTTGATTATTCAAGTATATGCAAAGAAAAAGTTAGTCAAACCATCTCATTAGTCAAAGGGAATGAAGCTTCACCATACTACTTCTCCAATACTTAATCATAATTAAATATAAACAGTACTTTCTAAAGTTTATATATGCTCAGTTGATTTAATCAACTCCAATTCTGAATAATAGAAGCATGATAATAAACAACATGAATGCAATTTTGGACAAACCAATCTTGTCTCTTTTTTTTTGAATAGAAATTTTGAAGGGACGAGGTGTACAAGCTCTGTTGTCTCTCCTCCATGGAAATCATATTGCAGTGCTATTACTCTACACTCTTTTGCCTCTAATTACAAGCTATCTGACTTATAATTTGCAAGGATGAAATTCAATTTCAATTGGTTAGAGACTCGTGCTGATAACATGTTATAAAATCATGCTCATAGCAATATAAGAATAAAGAGAAGAAGACAATATATAGAGATGAAGAAGAGAACTTTTCTTCTATTGAAGTGTGTCATTCAAATGATGAGTGATATCTTTATTTATAATGTTGAGATATCACTCTCAAAGGTCACCAAATTAATGGATACATATTTATCCACAATGAATCATATCACCTTGGAAATATATATACATGAATATAATTAAATCTTAAATATATCTAAAGGACAATCCACACAATTCAATGAATTTTTAACAAAATAGTTAATTATATCATTTCAAATGTACCCCTATTCAATTCGTTCAAAAGACAAAAAAGGCAATTACTCCTTCGAAAACAAAATATGTGGAATATTGTAGAAGCTTCCTATATAATATAATGTCACACACTTTCTCCAATTCATCATAAGCAAGTCATCAAGCAAATCAAACACTATAATTAAAAGTTAAAAAATTCTCAGTTTTCTTAGAATAACAAATTATTGGAATTGTTAAATTTAATGTTATTATATTTATTTGTAAATTTTTTCTGTTAATTTTATAGTTTTATTTCATATTTATCTTATTTTTTATTAACCAATTGCTCATTTTTGAAATTTATCAAAAAATAAAAATAAAATAAAATTATTGAAAACGGTTCAGATAGTTTATTTAAAAGGGAGTTGATTTATTGATCGGATTAGGTATTTATGAGCCTGAACTTTTTAGGGACATAATTTATTTATTTCTATTTTCATATAAATGTCATGTGGTAAGGTCATATGACATGATAATTTCATACGGCATTTAAATAAATAGAAAATAAGTTGGAAATGTCCAGCAAGCTAACTAACGCCCATAAAGACATATCTATGCAAAATATTGGACGATGAGGACATGAGTGAGTCAAACTTTAAACAGGGTATATCTAGACCTTTTTGAATAGTCAGGAGCATATTTGTAACTTTTTTTCTTTTAAGAAGTGATGATCCTCAAAGAATATCTCTACTAATTCGTGCTCCCGATATGAAAAGAAAATTGATATGGTTAAACCTATTTTTTTTGTAGGAATTTTCATGGCCAACGATACAAATAAATCTCTTTAAATCTCCCAAGTCACTTGTCCCAAAAAAGATAAAGGAAAACGAAAAGAATGTAGATGAACGCACAAGTACCAAAACGCGTATGGAAATTGTTGATATTCCCAAAGTATTTCTCATCGTAGAAATTCTAGCAATAACATAGAAATTAAAACAAAAAAATTATATTGCCTCTGTCCATATTTCCTTTTATATTTGTCCTTATTTACTTGTCCATTTTAACAAATCAGGAAAGGACAACAATTTTTTTCCTAATATGCCCTTATTTAATTCTAGAAAATTTCTAATACTACTAAGTTGTAATACATGCTTTTTGGAATCAGAAAATACATTTATTATAGTTGGGGAGTTGCATAATCTTTTAAGTTAAGGGTAAAATTGTAACTAACCTATAATAATGATTGGTGCCTTAATATGTGTGTCACTTCTAAAGTGGACAACTAAATAGGGACAGAGAGAGTATTTAACTTAAAAATGACTTAAAGTATATTCGCTTTAAATTAAGGATACTATTGAAAATTTTGTTAATCAAACCCTCTAATTCATTCCTAAAATTCTACGCTAAAAAAATTCAAGAAACGCTAAGGCTAGAATTCATTTTCCAAGAATTTTCTTCAAGTTTCTTCAAGAAGATGGTTTTTTCATGTATGTAAATTTTTATAGTGTTAGGTTTGTTCTCCCTCACGCCAATCATGTAAAATTTTATCCATGAATTTTTTTTAAAGTTGATTGATTGAGATTCTTGATGAATTCTTGAGGTTTAGCTTCACTGTTTACTAATGGAGTCTTGTTGAGTTCTTGAAGTGAGGGTTTTGCGAATGAGTGTTATTCTTGATTTTTACTTGTATGCGATTGTCTGTATTTGTATATGATGATGACTTCTTTTGGTTTTTCATTTTTATCACCATATACATTCAAAAAAAATTGTACACGTTTTTAAAGTTTGTATAAATGTGTAGTTTTCAGATTTTGTATAATATAATATATAATGTATAACTGTTTAATGTTCATGTGTTTATGTTTAATGAATTCGTTATTTCAAGTTTTATCATATTTGTATGATTTCAGACTTTGTATTACTCAATTATACAAAAAATCCATGAATTATACAAACGTACCCGCAAATTAATGCGTGCTTTTAACATTCTATATCTTAGTGCGGAAATACCCTCTTAAGTGCTTTAGTGGGAATGTGGAGGATTGATGTGAATTGCCCTCTCTCCCTCGCCTCTCTCCTTCCCTATCTCAATCTAGCTCACTTCTCTCCTCCCTCTCCCAATCTCGCTTGTCTCTCTCCTCCCTCTCCCAATCTCGCTCGCCAGATATACAAATACACATGTATACCATTTACATATATATAATTATTTAACCGATATACATATACAATTCACCTCTCTTGCACTCTCTACCCTCTCTCGCTCATCTCTCTCCTCCCTCTTTCCATCTTACTCGTCACTCTCCTCCTTATAACATGTAATTACGAATCATAATTAGCAATGTATAGCTATGGAGTATAATTAAACTATTTTGAAGTGATTATATGTGAAAGTTCTCGATAAATAATTTACCCATACAAAGTGTTAGATATAAGTTCTACCACAACAAATTACTTTGTAAGTTGTTTTCTAAAAATCATCTAATAGTATCCTTTCCTTTTTTGTGTCACAAATCCACGGTTTTGATCTAATTTTATCTTCTCTTATAAGATTCATCTTGCTAATTAAAAACCACCCAAATAACTTGGCCAACACCCAAATTATAACCCATCTAGTTAATTAGAGATTTGGATATGGTTGAACTGTTATTTATATTTCAATAATTACTTTTAAGCTACAAAAATTGTGTACTTATTTGATTCTAGCTTACAATTTTTTTGAATTCGATGTTCTGTAATCTCAGTGACTTAAAAGCTCGTAACTGATCTATTCTATAGTGGTATCAGAACAATTGCTTTTAAACAATCTCAATGAGAGACTTCTGTGCTTGTAATTCTTCAATCTTATGTTGAATTTGAATAAATCACTTTCCGCTTCAAAAATTGTAATATCTATGGTTACAATGCTCAATTCTGTTTAATACTTATAATTGGATAATGAGCTGAATGTAGGTACATGTGTAGCAACTCTAGTAAAAATACAGAAGTTTGTATCTACTTTAAATTCAACACTGAATGAAGATATTTTGATTCGTTTTAATTATTCAATTCTATTTAGCTAGAAATAAGTTGATTAAGTTAGATAGAAATTATCATGTTCTGTTATGTAATATCTTCATTTTTTAATCTTTACTAGGCAATTAAATAATAAATAATGAATATATTTTACTTCAAATATAAATTTTGATTTTGCTAATTAATATTTAGAGGAAAATAAGACTGTTTCAATAAAATATTTGTCCCTCGAGAATTGGGACTTCTGAAAATAGAGTATCTTCACTTAATTTATTCTCCCTTCATCTACAATTACTTGTTCAATATACCAATTCAGAAAATTAAAAATAAATTTAACATTTAGTTTCTAATTTACTCTTAATATTGAGTATTGACTATAGTCATTCATCAATATATTTCAAATCAATAAATTTATTATATTCAAATTGATGATATAATTAAACTAGAAAATTTGTTCGTGCTTCGCGCGATGAGAAAATATTATAATTAAATATTTTTAAATAATCTTTAGTTCCACATGAGTTTTATATTGTCATTGATACCCTTGAGTCGAGTTGTTCATCTCCATAATTCCACATGAAATCCATGAATTGAGTGTTCTTGAGAGTAGTAGTATCTTCGAGTTTTGAGTTCTTGAGTATTGAGTTGCTAATCCTTTTGGAAACTATATTTCTAGTTATGGGATTACTATATGTTATTCATGGAGGTCCTAGAGTTGAGTTGTTCATGCCCATAATTCTGCATGAACCCTATGAGTCGAGCATTCTTGAGATGAATAGTAGCATTGAGTCCTTGAATCCTGGAGTTACTGAATTCCGAGTATTGAGTTCTATATATGGTCATTAAAATTATTGAATTGAATCGTTCACGTCCATAATTCGGCATAAACCCTATTTTGAGAAGTCTATTACAATTATTTATAACAAGATTAAAGTAGAGGACAATTAAGCTAAACATAAATATATTTGGTTAGAAATATTCTTTTGATGTGCTTTTAAGATGTCAGAAATTTAAACATTAAGTAATTTGGGGTTATGAAGGCATAAAGTTGGAAGTTATAGGTATTACTAATAAGTATTAATTAAGTATAGAGGTTATGAAAGATGAAGAAGTGTGAGTTTATGATAAAAAATAAATTAAAATAAATATATAACAATAAGAGAAAAAGTAAAAAAAAAAAAAAAAGTTACATATTTTTTTAATAAACAAAAGTATGTTTAAGTAAAATCCTCCACCATTTTTATGGTTTAATTTTATCATATGACATATTTTCTTTTTACCTCATTTTAGAAATTTCAAATTAATTAAAAGTCTCTAAATATGCTTCTACTAATAAATATTTTTTAGTAATTACTATTGTTTTGAACAAAATATACTTTTTCTCTTATTTTATATTATAGGAGAGAAATCTATTAAGAGAAAAATTAATTTAAAACAATTTTAAAAAGGGACATAGAATTAAAAAGTTAATCAAAAGGAATAGAAAAAATTTAAAAATGTCAAAAAAAAAATCCTACAGATGTTTTAAAATAAATTTAAAAAATAGTTAATTTTTTGTTGATTAAATTCTGAAAATTGTGAAACAACTTTTTGGCCTATAAATAATTTCTATATATAAATAATATAATAAATAATGCAACTTTAAAATTATTTATTTTTACCATATCATTGTTAGGTGATTGTGAGATACGAAATTGTAAGAGGAATCGATTTATTTGATTCTTAACTATATAACATGTTTGTATTTAACATTTCGTATTTTATTTATTTTATATTGAGATGTGATATATTAATTTTTTTATCTAATATTTATTATATATTTGTATAAAAAATTTATAGCTAGTGAGGAGGAATATATTGTTAGACGAAATTAAAAATAAGATATATTGGTGTTTCTTCAATTAACTAATTAAGCTGATAAGGAATCAATCAGCTCTTATTGCATTGGAGGTTTAACCGGAGAACTATAAACAATCCTTAAAATAATAACAACAAAAAGACATAAACTTATAGTTAACTAATCAAGCAAAAATATTAAAAATATTTAGTTATATATGATTTGAAGAGGAAAGAAGGATCATGTTCTCAACATAACATAATTCAATTCTTCAAATTTACAAAGTGAATAAAAATAATTAGTGTCTTTAAAAACTACAAGAATAAGAAAAAAAATCTCCAAAAAGTACAAAGAGAAGCAAAAGAGAAAATGAACAAATTATTTTTTCTATAAAAAAATCATGATTTGTATCATCAACAATCCAAACTAATAATATCAAATGTATAATTACAATAGAACAAAAGTGATAATGATAATTAGACATGTCAAATTATTTTACCTCACGAAATCGAACTACGCAAAATACCTAATATTTTTCATTATACATCCCTCTCCTGCAAAAATTAGAGCAAAGAAGACAAAAAATTAACAAATCAAAGAAACAAAAAATGAAAAATAAGAAAAATAAAAATAAAATGACCATCATACATGTCTTAAAGTGGATTTTTATAGGTGTAATATTTAGGAGTTATAATTTTTTATATTAAATAATTTGAAGGTTATGAATATGAAAGGTTAGGAGTTATATATATATATTATTAAATTAAAAGGTTAGGAGTTATATATATTATTAAAAGGTTAGGAGGTGTAATGCTCATTAAGTAACTTATTGATAGCAATATATATATATATACACATAATATCATTGTGTTAAAAATAAATTAAAAGCCCTAAAAAAAATTTAAAAAAAAATATTTTTCTGATCATTGAGGCATGCCACATATATATATATATATATATATATATATATATATATATATATATATATATATATATATATATATATATATATATATATATATGTTAAAGGCTTGAGTAAATGAGGATGAGGAGACTCGATAATACACATTGTACTCTTTTCCTTAACAATGGTTTTGTCCCAATTGGGTTTTCCTGGTAAGGTTTTTAACGAGGCAACATTCAAAACGTTTAAAAGATATGTGTACTCTTTTTTCTTCACTGAGATTTTTTTCACAGGGTTTTTTCTTAGTAAGGTTTTAACGAGGTATATTATCTATGGACATCCAAGGGGGAGTGTTATAAAATAATATATTGTGGATGTCCACTACACCAAAAGGTTACTACATTACTTCCCTCTATTATGAAGATAATCCACTACACCAAGAAGTTACTACATTACTTTCCTCCATTATGAAGATAACCTTCACTTTTATGATAATTATTCTTGTAACATTTCACCTCCATAACCTCCTTCTTTATATTCATGTTTAATGTCATGCTTATGACTAATCTTTTGTATGCCTCTATGTTACACTATATATAGAGGCATAATGGTTCCTATTGTAGACACTAGAAGATTTGATGAATTTGAAAAATAAGAAATGCTCTCATTTCTCTCCCTATTTCTATTGTTTTATATTTCTTGTCTTATTTTGCTTTAGTTTTACAACAGGACTCATTTTATTAATATGGACTACAATTTCCACCCCTAGGTGACAATGATAATGATTTCATAGTGGTGTTTATTTGTCACATCTGGGGAGCACCTCCTAGAAGTAACCGGTGTCGTCGTCCTCGAAGAGGACTAAGATTAACTTCTTAGCATTCGTCATTACATTTCATAAGTTAAATTAGGGAAAATTTAAAACTTTTCATCTACTTCTACATTGAGGTTTACATATACCTCTCGCTTACACTAATATATATATATATATATATATATACATATATATATATAGGGAGTTTACATAGACTCCTCGCATAGAAAGCACTACATAGGCTTCTACTTTTATTTCACATACATAATATAACAATAAAATATCAGAGGAAGTCTAGGATAAATCTCACATTTAAGCCATCTAGATCGAATACAACATTCGGGCATAGCCCTTACTTCATTACAATAAAAACCACATATAGGCATATACAACAATCGTCTTCAATCGAAAAGGGAAAGAACTAAATGTCTTTAAACTACAACAATATCAATAGCTAGATAGTGGCATCGTCCTCGAAAGGTGAGGACCTACCAAACTTGGAAAATGAGAATCCAAGTTATCTTTAATGGACCTCTAAAAGCTCAACGGCCGGAACCTACATAATTATAGAAACATAGAAATATGGGTTAGTACATCACTTGTACTAAGTATGAAAACATGCACATAAAACATTTGAAAGAATGCATGAGAAATGAACATTTACTTTAGAAAACATGCTAAAGTCATTTGAAAACCTTTAGTGCACATACAAGAGAGCATATACCACAAAAGGATCACAATAGCATAAGTCATGTTCATAATCAATACAACTTAACATAAGAACTATGTACAATACAAGATCAACATCATCAAGTATAATCAAGTAGACATTTATAATAACATTCTCGAATAGATAACCAAAAAAACCTAACATCATGCTATAACAACAAAGCACATATAAGAGTTCATAACATTACATCATGTGCAAGACCTCTGCTCATAACCCACCATCAAGTCTACCTGTGCAATTACCAAGAATAGCCCTATAACCTTACTCAACCAAGTAAACCAAACAAAGAATAACAAGTATTGTCTAACTTCATATAACATAGCATCAAGAGTAATCATCATTATACATAGCAATATAGACCAATAGCATGTTCATAAGTGAAGCTAACATCATATATGATCATCAACACGTATAGTCAACATATGTATAACATTTAATTTATATTACATAAGAACAACTTTCTAGGACTTCCCTCAAAGCCAACTAGTATAATGTATAGGTAGAGTCCCATACCCCTACCTAGACTAAGTCAACCTCTCAAGTCACCCTAGTTAGTGTTCACTTCTTTACTTCATTTTACTTTCAGGAACACTTGTCTTAACCGACATAGTCCACATAAGCTAAATGTGGAATCCGTTGTCATGAAATCCTACACCGAAAGAAGGTGGATTACTTGCCAAGGTAGTACCAAAATATGAACGTAGCATTCTAGATGGATCCACTAGATAGTATTTCTATGGGGGAAACATAGTTCAAGAACTAGGAGATATACTTGGGACCCTCTTTATACGCATTGCATTATAGTCTCCAATCTCACGAGTACAACAGTGAACCTACCTTCCCACATTGGAAAGGGTCACTCCTTACTACTAGTTCACTCGGTGCTAAGCTAGAGTCCATATTTAAAATGTCTTTAAGCCATTTTTTAACAATCATAACTTAGTATAGGCCATAGGAGACTAGCCCCTTATATATTCATAGTCATTAGCTCATTAGTAATTCCATGAGAATATCCTTTCAATACAACCCTTATATGTGAGATTAGTATATCATCATCATTATCATATCATATTAAGGCACATAGGCAATTCATAACCAACCTTATATCTTTACATCTTAAACATAATCTCACACCTTCACATAATCAAGACATTTAAAGTACATCATCATACCAACACCTACTTAATCAAATCACAAGATATGTTTCAACTGAACTTCATCACCAAGTACAAGCCATCACAATTGAAGTAAAGGTTTAAGATCACAAAGTCTTACCAATTCTCCTTTAAAAGCCATCATCATTGGTCTTACCCTCAACCAATACAATTTCATCCATCAATAGGTGTAAACATCATTCAATAGTAATTAACACAATAACTAAGTCAATTGCATCAATACTAATCAATTCAACATGAGTTTATAACCTAGGGTTAAGGAATTTGGGTCAATTTATGATCTATTCCACATACTAGGTTAAATCATCAAAAACTATCATAATTGACCAATAATACATCATAATATAATCATAATTATCAAAAGAAACCAGAACAATACAATTTAGAAGATCAATTTCGGATTAGGAAAAAACCCATATGAAATCATCTTTTTGAAAACCAATTTTAGAAGAACCCTTTGGGGAAAGGAATCCCAAAGGTGAAAGGTTCTCATACATTGTTAATCTTTGAAGAATGATGGAGAAAAGTGACTTTCTTGCTGCCCTAGAACCCGTAGACCTTGGTCTTCTATGGAGTATTCTTTGGGAGAGAGAAGGTAGAGAGAAGGAAGAAAATTTTGGATTTGTGAATTGTGGGGTGTTAAGTTGAGTTTAGGCTTAGGGTAGGTTATATAGTCACTTAACTAACTTAATTAACCACCCCTTAAACCCTAATTAAACCCCTAACTAATTAACTAATTAAGTTGACCCACTTAAACTTAACAGTGAAAACTCAGGCATGACCTACGAGACCACGACCTATGCCTCGTCGCCTACAACCGTAGGTAGACGCTGTGTTGTGACAGCTTTTTGACCAAAAAGGAAGGGTCCCCCTCAAGGACCCTTTGGGTGGTCCTTGGGGAGTCATACCCGTACTTTTTTACCATAAACATGTTTTAATATATGTTTTACACCTTTCCACCAAATTTCATCGAATTCCGACTCCTAAACCTCATGAAATAGGCTAAGGCACATTAGCACCTCTTCACTAGTCTCCGGACGTCATGGACGTTTCTAGACGTCTTGACTCTAAAACTTCCTAAATGACTTATAAACATTATTTTTGACCTCAAAACAGTTTTACAAACCTTAGACACTCATGTGAGGCTCTAGACTAGGTCTTGGACTTGCGGAGTGTTACATTATCCCCCCAAGAAACAAAAATCTTTTTAAGGGAAAGGATACACTCAATACTAGCAAACCAACAACAACATAATCAAAACATGAGTTACAACTCAAATCAACATAACAACATGGCATTTGCACATAGCAACTCAAAACTATCTTTTAACTTATATTACAGCTCAACATCACAACATGAGGAATTTCCTTCTCAACAACAACATGAGCTCAACAACACATAAAGAGTCACTTATGCCAAAAACTTCTTTCAAATCACATCAACATGCTCAATATCATTTTATCAAGGTAACAACATACCAAATACACAAATAAGTGCAAATCAAGCAAAAGAGCATCTTTTCATGAAAATCTCATCTTTAACCAAACTTTTACCATTTTTATGCACATCTTTGCCAAACAAGTCAAAATTCAACTTTACTCATTATTTTAGTTATTAATAGGAACAACTAACCTTAATTAGAAACGAGATGAGGATAACGGGATTTCATGTCGTCCTCGGCCTCCTATGTTGCTCCCTCAATTAGGTAGGTCTTCTATAACACCTTTACGGAAGCTACCTCCTTGTTCCTCAACTTCTTCACTTGTCGATCAAGTATTTCAACCGGAATCTCTTCATAGGAGAGATTCTCATCCACACCTAGATCTTCAGTAGGAAGAATAGACTCGGGGTCACCAATGCACTTCTTAAGCATGGATACATGAAATACCGGATGAACCAAAGCTAGCTCACTAGATAATCTCAACTCGTACGCAACCTTACAAATCCTTTGCAAAATTTCATAGGGACCCATATAACGAGGACTTAACTTCCCTTTCTTGCCAATTCTCATGACCCTTTCATAGGTGATATTTTCAAATACACCTTATCTTCTTCTTCAAACTCTAACTCTCTTGTCCTATTGTCGGCATAAGACTTTTGCCGGCTATAGGATGTTCTCAACCGGTTCCTTATTATATGAACTTTCTCCAAAGTTTTATAGATCAATTCGGTACCAAAGAGTGAAGACTCGCCAACTCCAAACAAACCCACCGTAGATCTACATCTCTTACCATACAAGGCCTCAAAAGGAGCCATGGATATAGTCGAATGGTAACTATTATTATAAGAGAACTCAACCAAAAGCAAGTTTCATCCCAACTTTCCTTGAAATCGAACACACAATCTCTAAGTATATCCTCAAGGGTTTGAATAGTACGCTCCGCTTGACCATCCGTTTGGGGATGAAAAGCAGTGCTCAACTTTACTTGTGTGCCTAACCCTTTTTAGAACGACCTCCAATATTGAGACGTAATGGATAAAGGGATACCATGAAGACCCACAATCTCATTGATATAGATCCTTGCATACTCTTCCACCGAATAAGTAGACTTAACGGGGATAAAGTGAGCAGATTTCGTCAACCTATCCACCACCACCCATATAGAGTCATTTTGTCTTCGTGTCCGAGGCAAACCCACTACGAAGTCCATATTAATGTATTCCCACTTCCAAGCGGGAACTTGTATATCTTGAAGTAAGTCACCCAATTTTTGGTGCTCGGCTTTCACTTGTTGGTAATATGGACATTTTGCAACAAATTATGATATGTCTTTAAGCCATCTTTTAACAATCATAACTTAGTATAGGCCATAGGAGACTAACCCCTTGTATATTCATAGTCATTAGCTCATTAAGAATTGCATGAGAATATCCTTTCAATACAACCTTCATATGTTAGATTAGTACATCATCATCATCATATCATAATAAGTCATATAGGCAATTCATAATCAACCTTATATCTTTATATCTTAAACATAATCTCACACCTTCACATAATCAAGACATTTCAATTACATCATCATACCAACACCTACTTAATCAAATCACAACATATGCTTCAATTGATCTTCATCATCAAGTACAAGCCATCACAATTGAAGTAAAGGTTAAAGATCACAAAGTCTTACCATTTTTTCTTCAAAAGCCATCATCATTGGTCTTACCCTCAACCAATAAAATTTCATCCAAAAATAGTTGTAATAACATCATTCAATATTAATTAACACAATAACTAAGTCAATTGCATCAATACTAATCAATTCAACACGAGTTCATAACCTATGTTTAGGGAATTTGGGTTAACTCATGATCTATTCCACATACTATGTTAAATCATCAAGAACTATCATAATTGAAAAATAATACATCATAATATAATCATAATTATCAAAATAAACCATAAACAATATAATTTAGAAGATCAATTTTGGATTAGAAAGAAACCCATATGAAATCATCTTTTTGAAAATCAATTTATGAAGAACCCTTTGGGGAAAGGAATACCAAAGATGAAAGGTTATCATAACTTGTTAATCTTTGAAGAATGATGGATAAAAGTTATCTTCTTGCTTCCCTAGAACCCTTAGACTTTGTTCTTCTATGGAGTCTTCTTTGGGAGAGAGAAAGTAGAGAGAAGGAAGAACAATTTGGGTTCGGAAATTGTGGGTTGTTAAGTTGAGTTTAGGCTTAGGGTAGGTTATATAGTCACTTAATTAACCACCGCTTAACCCCTAATTAAAGCCCTAGCTAATTAACTAATTAAGTTGACCCACTTAAAATTAACAGTGAAAAAACTCAGGCATGACCTACGAGATCACGACCTACGATCCGTAGGTGAACCTACGGCCCCTTGCCCCAACCGTTCTGCACATTCGTAGTTTAGTTCAGAGAGTTTTCAAATTGACCATTTTGGAAAAATGGCTAAGTGTTGGTCGACGGAGGCATCGACGCCCCGTCGATTGACCTAAGCTTCATCGCCTGCAACTGTAGGTGGACAATGTCTTGTGACGGTTTTTTGGCCAAAATGAAAGTGTCCTCCTCAAGGACCCTTAGGGTGGTCCTTGGGGAGTCGTACCCGAAAGTTTCGACCATAAACATCTTTTAATATATGTTTGACACCTTTCCACCAAATTTCATTGAATTCCATAGGCTAAGGCACACTAGCATCTCTTTCACTAGTCTCCGGACGTCATGGACGTTTCTTGACGTCTTGACTCTAAAACTTCATAAATGACTTATAAACATCATTTTTTACCTTAAACAGTGTTACAAACCTTAGACACTCATGTGAGGCTCTAGACTATGTCTTGGACTTTCAGAGTGTTACATTATTGAAGAAGAAACAATTGAATGACTACATTGTAGCTTGTCTAATGAAAGTTTGGTAGAGGAGGATTGAACTACAAATGTATTTGTTCACTAAATTAATGACGACTTGAAGATTTAAAGTTGAAATTCAAGTTTGTGAAATTTAAATCATTCTCGATCAGGTGTTGTTTCAGAAGTTCGAGCAGTTGTATTTTACGTTCGATGACGATTTGGTGGGGGTTTGGATTAAATTTCGAATAGAACTTCATTGTTGAAGGACATCATGTATGTGAAGTGTATATTACTCGTATATAGAGGTGTGAATGGGTGGGGTGGATTGAATTTGAGAATGTCAAAAATAAATTGAGTTAATATGTAGATGGATCATTGACCCATTTAAATGATACTTGGGTTGAAGTAGATTAAATTGATAGGAGCTAAAATTGTATTATACTAGTCTAATTCTTGCAAAGTTTAAGTCCAAAGTCTGATTTGAGTACCTCACAAAAAAAAATTATATATAGCTATATAAAACAAATCAAATAAAAATTTCTTATATTATGGCTACGTCAAACATATCAAATTTTAGTGACACCATAAGATAATCATGGTCTCTAGTTGTTATTATTACCGTTGTCAATATGTGCTAGCACATTCCATCCGGGCTAACCCATATAGGTTTTGACATTTTACGGGTCAGGCCGTGCTAACCCATTTTTGGTATGGGCCAGAAAATGGTTGGTCCAACTCACAAGTACATGGGCTACAGGCTTGTCGGACCAGCCCACTTTTTTTAACAAAAAAAAAATTCTTATAATTGTTAAATTAAGGGAAAATTAGCAAATTAGTCAAAAAAATCAAACATATTAAGTAAAAACCTCCATACTTTAAAATAATTAGTAAAAATGTCAAAAATATCATTATTTTAAGAAAGATTGTGCATCCTAATTTACTTCCTATTTTATCTCACCTTAATTACACATTTTCCAGTTAATTCTCTCTCATATGTTTTTTAAAAATAAAATATTTTCTCTCTCTCATATTTTCATCTTTCAATTCTTCTCATGTTCTTCATTTCAAACACATCTCTCTCTTCCTCTTTTTTTTTCTTTTTTTTTTGCATTTTTATTCATTTTTTAAGATTTGTTTTATGATTTTATTTTTGTTTAAATAGTTCAAAATTATTGTTTGTAGTTGAAATCACGTTTATGATATGATAAACTCTAAATCACTCTCCAATGGCAGAATCTAAGATATTCACAAGAATCTCATTGATTAAGGTATGTATCTTTATTCGATTTTTAGGATTGTTAATCGATTTTGTTTTTGTTTAAATCTTTCAAAAAAAAATATTTATTTAGTGTTTTGGATAATGAAAACCTCAAGGATCCTCTCTAATGGCCCTCTAAGAGGATTACAAGTGGTATCCCACTTAATCATCAATTTTCTAGATCGAAGCATATACATGGCTGATCATTGCTATTAATCAGTGTCGGCAGAATGGTGGCGTCATTGGTGTTTCTCACCACCGACCTCACAATCATCGACCACTCAGAACACAATTAAATGATAAGAAAATTATATTTTTATTTTGCTCATTTTGTATTTCAGTACTCATTGTAAACATACAAGTTTGTATTTCTTTTTATTTTGTATTCATAGTAATGATATATCAACAAAGTCACATTTGTATTCCAATTGAAGTGAGTATTATTGTACCCATTTTATATTTCAATCTCACTTTTATTTGAAACTCAATTTTCAATGCCAACAAGTCTGTATTTCTTTGTTATTATGTTTTTCATCATTATTGTATACCAACAACTTTTGTATATTATGTGTTCACTTTACTATTCAAATTAAAATTGAACAAAACTGTATTTTTGTATCCAAGTCAAAAATGTATGTATTTACAATGGTACTTGTATCATGTTTTGAAGAAAACTGTATTTTCCTATTTCAATTGTAAGCTACGACCGCCAACAAAATCCTAACATAACAATAATGTATTTTTTTTCATTTGTACCTAAGTTAAAATAATATTTATTTACAATGGGACTCTTATCTTGTTTTGAACAAAATTATATTTCGTGCATCACAATTTTATAATATGTCAGCCAACATATATGTATATTAAAGTAATATACAAATTATACTCAGGTCAAACACTTACAAAATACATTACATTTATGATATTCATTTCGATAAGGAAAACAAAATAGTTCAAAAAATAGAAAACAAATAACCAAAGAAAAAATGAAAATACAGTACAATTGTCATAATTTTTACGTTTGGGATACCATTTTGTTCATAAACTAAAAAGAATTAGCCAATGAAAAAAGTCAGTCCTTAAACAATCCATTATTATCTTCGTATTCAATCAACAAAAAATATTCAACGAATTCGTCAAAACTCATTACTACTAACATGTTCATAATACATACAGTTTTATATGTAAATAGATACGCTGTACAATTATGTAAAAAAATTTATATCAAATTTATAATCAATTAGAAACACATTAAGAATGAAGTATTTAACTAATAATTGATCCAAATTGTATTTCATCAATTTTATCGAACTCCTAGCAAAATATTACTTCTCGAAAGCTGCTTGTCAACGATTTTTTGACCTATTTCATTTCAATTTTTCTAACCAAAAAAAAAAAATTGATTTTAATCCAAAAAAATTGACCAGAAATCCAGTATTATCAACTGAAAGTTTATAATGAGAAATTTAATCAAGTATGTGAATGCCTTTGTCAGTTATCTTTTATTTTGTAACTAATGAAAAGTTTTAGTGATTGTTCCTTTTTTAAATTATTCTCTCCCCTAAATTTCTCCTTTCTATTATTTAATAATTGTATTCTTTCAATAAAAGCAAAAAACAAAAACATAAATAAGATACCTAACAAACTAAAATTTTGACATTATTAATAAATATTGAAAGTGTTGACAATGGGTCCTATTAAATGTTAAAATAATGACATTTTGAAAATTTTCCCTTAAATTAAATTATAAATTATAATTTAAAACATTTATCATAAATATCAACAAAACAATATTACATGATTTTAATGTTACTACTTGTTAATCAAATCCACAAATAAAATTATCTTTATAATATTTATTAACTTTTTTTTCAAATAAAAGAATAAACATCTAAATAGAAATATTAACCTAATTATTATTTTTTTGAGTTTTGACTCTATTTAAGTTTAAATTTTAACATTATATTATACTATTTAATTAATTTTATCGGTCCACGGGCCGGCCCTACCGATATTTTTCAAGCCTCACAAATCAGCAGGCTTATTTAAGCCGGGCTAAAAACCCTTTTCTTAAATGGGCTCCAAAACTCTTAGCTCATCCCTATTAAATCTCAAGCTAGAACAGGCCATCCCAACGGGTCTAGCCCATATTGACTGGCTCTAGTTATTATCTTGTCCATGGCATATTTTCCTATGATCTCTAAGAATTCCACCACGGCACCGCCTCTTGCTCTGTAAATATTCCTTCGGATCACCCATTAACATTTAGCTTGAGAAGATTGGGGTTTGATTGGGGTCAATTGAACATTTTTATATATAAATAGTTTGGACCTACAATTCTCAATAGATAGACAAGGATGTGACCAACTTTTGTTATGCAGTAGTGAAAAAATCAACCTTTATAATAAGAGACATGAGGGTGTTGATCTCTAGAATTACCATTCAACTATTAATTTTTGAATCTTCAAATCTATAGGCACATTTACTCTTCTAAGATGTATGCCCATAATAATTCAAACTACATAACTAGCAAATATAGCTATATATATGTTGGGGCTATTAACAAAATTCGTGTGGTATAAAATTATGAAAAAACTACATAACTAGCAAATATAGCTATATATATATATTAGGATATATACTATTAATCATGTGTTAAGAAATAATATTTATTAGAGAATAAATATTTGCTCAATTTTAATAGATCATATATTCATTTATGGTGTCTATTTACTTATATAGTAGATGATTTAGTGTGTAGGTTTTAGCTTATACAGAGAGGATTAAATCATCTGTTCTTATAAGTATAAAGTTTTTGGTTGACAATCTAGGATGGAAATTGGACATGCCATCGGGTACGATTGTAGCACAAGATTATACGTAATTTATCCTGATTATGGGAACGGTATAGTTCCAACTTCTTGTGCTAGTACATTTTGTATGTATTGAACGGGACCGAGTAGAGATAGTTATTTTAGACTGACTGACAAAAACATATTCTCTAAACTATTAAATATACTTATATTCTTAATCCTGATACAACTATTATGATCTGTATATATTAATTATTGTTTTGATTTATTAAAAGGTGAGATTTTGATATGGGTCACATGCCTGGTAAGTTGAATGATAATAATATATATCGGTGAAATAATAAGTTAGTTGATGGAATTCATGTCTCGTTATAGAGATTGATTGATATGCCTTTTTGAGAAACTTATAAGTTTTCATCGTGTTAAATCTTGCAAGTGGATTTATGAATCCAACACATGAAATAAGTTAAGCAGTGCTCTAAATGAAATTAATCATTAAGTTAAATTCGTCGGTGATTTAATTTTTTTATTAATATCTGAAATCTTAACATGGGGAATTACATAAGTATTTAATAGGAAATTATGAAATATAAATAGAGGAGTGCAATTACGAATTTCTAGTGGAATGATTTGGAATTTATTATGGTAAGAATAATTCAAATTAATTATTTAAAATTATTTCCATAGTAGGAACCCTCGGTAATTAATTTTGTGGTCCCTAATTGCCCATATTTAACTAGAACTCATAATCCTATTTCTATGAAAAAAGGAAGAATAATATAGTTTTTTTCTAGTCTTCCAGGAAAACTAGGTTTTCTAGTCCTTTTTGGATTAGGAAGAAATATGTATAAATAGGGATTCTTCTAACCTAGAAAAGAGAGAAGTTAGTTTTCTATTCATACTTGCCCACCCAAGTATTGAGAGTTCGGATGTGATTTGGGATCACTGTAGAAGACCATAGCTATCTTGTAGATTCACTTGAAGGTCTGTCTAACTTGGGAATTCGCTTGAAAGTATATGTTCACGCTTCAAAAGATATTCATCGAATTAAGTTTCAGTATGTTTATGTGTTCTAGCATGGTTAATGTGTTCTAGTATAAACTGTAGTGGTTATCTATTATTCATGTAAGTAGTAAAGATCCTGATATGATTCCGTTGTGCATATAGTTTTCCAACAATATCTACTTAATAACTTTAAATACGAAATCTATCAAGGATTTTACTCTTCTAACATTCAAAACAACCTCTAGTCTTAACCGTAATGCTCCAAATTTGAGATATAAATTCCCTAAGATGTATGTCCATAATAGTTCATATTCATACCCAAAATTTATCTAGTATAAAATTATGTAAAATCAACATAACTAAGCAAACATGGCTATATTTCTACTCAATCTAGCTTACAAAATCCATCAAGGATTTTATCCTCCTAACATCCCCCCCCCCCCTTCCCTCGATCTTCTTCTAAAAAAGAGTGGAGAGTAAAAGGGAATTTTATCTGAGGCGGACTAATTTGATTTCTAGGGTAAGTGAAAATTTGAGAGAACTAAAGTTGGGTTTCACTTTGTTTGAGGTTTTGTATTGCTAGTGATGAAATAAGTAGGGGTTTCATCACTTTAAGGTATAATGTGATGGGATGTATCTATGCACCAAATACATTGGATATTTGAGGAGATATATGTGTGTCTTTGTATGATTTTCATATTCTTATTCTTCTATGTATAGTATTTGTGTTTCAAAGTATTTGTGCATGGATACACAAACAAAGTTGATATCGAATATGCTGAATAAATTTGATATCAGATACACTGAATTTGATATTTGATAAGCTAGATGAAATTGATATTAACTACACTAGATGAAATTTATATTGGATACACTAGACGAAACTGATGTTGGATACAAGTATAATGGTAACTATAAAATTAATATTGGATGCACAAATACACTAATAGAAATTGATACAAGCTTATGCAAATATTGTCAAATAGATGTTGTCATAAGTGATACTAGATATCACCTTTGCACTCGTAGAAATTGATACAAAATTGTGCATATATAGTCATATACATGCTTTCTTATTCAATTAGATACACTTGTAGAATTCAATATTGGATATATAGATACATTAAATTGTGAAACACGAAAATAGAGAACGATAGAGAGGAGAGAAGAAGGCAAGCGAAAGTAAAGAGGCGAGCTAGAGATGCAGTGTATTTCAGATATAGTTACATGTCAGTTCAGATACATTGTATCTACACCGAAACTCGAACAATATATGTAATTATTAAGACTATCATTGAGTTGAATAATTAGAATTAATAGTAGTTATTCTAGAGAAACTACCTAATTACACAAATATTCCTATCATAATTATTAATTTCTCTATAGTTTGAAATACATGCATATCATATCACTAATTCATAATTTCATATAAGATTTTAAGTCAGATACATCTTATACATGTTTTTTCTACCAAATACACTAGAATATGGAGAGAGGTGAGCAAGAAAAGGAGAGAGGCGAGTGAGAAAAGGAGGGAAGCAAGTGAGATTTGTCTATGTATCCTAGATACATGTGAATTACACTAGATACACACTATATACATATATCTAGTATTTATTCGCATGTATCTGGGATACTAGCTATGCGAGTGAGATGGAAAGGTGTGTGTAAGATTTGTCTATATGTATTTCAAATACATGTGAATCTACTTAGATATAATGTACCTACAATAAATTACACCTGACCTCATGTATCCAAAGATACATATATCTGGACGTATTTGAACACACTAAAATCTGGTAAAATTCGTTATATTGCAAACTATCATATATTTAAGTAAGTAGCTCCTAAACTAGTGAGATTTTTATAATTAGGTGTAAATTACATAAATCTCATAGTTTTAATGTGAAACTACAACCTATCCCTAATAAGTTTCTAATATATTAATCCCTTAAAAATTACAAAAACCGGATACAATAATTGAAGGTCGGATACACTGATATGCAAAACGAATACATTAAAAAAATAAGAAATTTTGAAAATTTTTAAAAGTAATAGGGAATAATGAAAATAAATGAAATAAAAAGAAGTGTATATTTCTTTGTAATTTATTTAGATGGGGACCAAAAAGGCCCAATGATTTTCACATCACATTGCAATGGATTTTCAGCCCACTCTTCATATCAGTTTGGTTTTCTTCAGTCAGGAAAAAACATTTCAAAGTTATAACAGGTCCACTTTAAGTAATCAGGAATCTGATGGACTGTTTGGACATCAAATATTATTAGTTATTCAATTCAAATACTTAACTTCAGCATTTTAAAATATTGGTTTATTCATCAGCACTTGATTATCTGCTAAGTGAAAAATTGAAATATTAGTCTGAACGATATTTCAAGTAAAACATTAATTTGCACTCAAAAGTCAAAAAAGTATTTAACTTTTACTGACTTCTTCTATGAAGTGAAAATTCATGCTTAAGAATAACTCAACTACCAAATACACTTTCTCATTTATAACTCCAAATACTGCTCTTTTTTTCCAACTTCAATCAAATATTCTTCAAATGCTTAGTTGAGTCAGAATTTTCGCTCAAAAGGTTTAAAATACAAAAACATCTAAAAAATTTAACATTTACTATATATATACAAAAAAAAGTATTTGTAATTATATAAAAATAATAAAATTTTGTATCAAAAAAAACTGAAATGAAATTTTTAAACCCTTACTAGCTCCACCCTGCGAACCTCTATTAGATTGTCATGACTTGGATGGCAAAGAAAAGAAAAAGTCAAAAATTGAAGCCAACGAGAAGCTATCAAAACTGTGCTGGCATGACCCCATAAAATACACCTCTTCTTGATCCACTTCTATCCAATTAAAAATGCCAAATTAAGTGTATGTTTAGTTGTACTTTCATTTCATGAATAGCCAATATATAGTATAAAAGAGACAGCAAATGCAATTCATATGGGATGTTCCAATGTAAACACATCTTACCAAATGTGCCTAAATAAGTCAAATATTAATTTCGAAAAACTCAAATGATGTAACATTAATCCAATTTGGTTCCAAACGTCACTTCACAAGAAACATTAGACCCTTCAAATGTTATTTTCACATTCATTGTAAAATCCAAAAAATGGTTGTTATATTTCTTAATATAAAAGTTTCCAATAAAAGTTGAAACAATACAATATGACTAAATGTTGTACGTCTCTAAATTAAGGCATCTAGAAAAGGCTCTCTTTATCTTTCTCTATCTTATCTCTTTTTCTTTTTGTGGGAGAATTTCTTTTATAAAAAATATTACGTAAATTAAAAGAATATACCTTTTGTGAACTAGTATTGTTAAAACTAAACATAAATTTATTTATATTTTGTCTAAACGTAAATTTAGATAATTGTCTTAATTGATATGATGGAACTTCATAGCATTATAACCCTAAGATTACCTTATTCACTTTTTGTCATTACTCTTCCACTTTACATCATTCTTCTTCTTTAAAATATATAAACAATAATCAATGCAAAAAAATGACAAATAACTATGAAGATGGATCATAATTTCATCTTAAAGAATATTTTGGCTATTATATTTTTTTTTTTTGTGTGTGTGGTGTTAGTTGTTACCTTTTTAAAATAGTAAGTATAATACCTTTTCTATATTATTGGTTTATTAATATCTTTCTCAATAATAATTAAAAATTCTTTTCTATATTATTGATTATTTTTTAAAATTTATTTATAAAATCACTGAAGTTCTATTTTGCTTATTTTCTTAGTAATAAAATTATATAGATAAAAAATTAGTTAAAGAGATAAAATTATAAAATTAAATATGCACATTTATAAATTTATGATATTTATGTTCCGTATCTCTGAGTTTACGCCTCTTTTTGTAATATAAAATATCGTAACTATCGTTCGACCTTTTTAAAACACTCATTCGTACCAAATCCACAAAAGAATTAGAAGATTGCGAGGATAACGCCGAGAAGGGCTGAGATTAGCACTTTTACTAAGCAATTAAAATTGGGATGGGAGAAAGATTTATTTTAAAAAAAGAAAAGTGGAGACATTATTCCAAAAATAATGATTGTTGTTCTTGCATATTAAAGTTTATGCTTTTTGAAGTGATGTTATTTTTCAAACAAAAGTAGACCTCATAATATATGGGTGTCCCCCTTGTTTAGTTGCCCCAATAATTATATATATATGATATATCCCTCATTCTTTTCCATCATAGTTGTTTATCATCCCCTTCAATAGCATTTTACTATGATGTGAAAAAAAAAAAATTAGAATTGACACTTCATATTATATTATATTTATGAGTTATAATTATAGTTAATGATGTATTATTTGTAAAATTATTTCTTTATAATAATATTATAAATATAATAACAAAAAAGTAACATACTATTTATATTTTATTGAAGATATCATTTTAATAAATTTGTTAAGTTCCAAGAGAAGTGTGGAACATAAAAAACTCTTGCAAACAAGGTGAACTTGGAATTTTTTTGTATTATCTACCTTATTAACTTTGTAATTAATCTTTGGGTGGTTTTTAAACAATAGCAATCCAATAAAATCTATCTATATTGGTATTAGGTATAGATGTATAACAACTTTGGACAAATAAGATTATTATAGGAAAGTCTGATCGTATCTTTTTTTACCAAATATTATTTCTTCAAAAATTGAATTTCCGATGTAAAACCCTAAAACTTCAAAGTGGTAACTTTCATAAATGTATATGGTGATATTTGTTAACCACATGGTTTATTGTAATGTTTAATTTGATTTATATATATATATATATATATATATATATATATATATATTTATGACAAAGGGAAATATGTCGTCGATATCTTTTGGGTGCGCACAGGGGTAAAATGTTTGCTCTTATGCGATAACTCGCAAATCACATAGGAGAGGTAACCCACACTAGGTAAACTTGGTGCGACGAGCTAGATTCAGAAGGCAAACCCCTTGACTTTCGCTGGCAAGGGGTTTCAAACTTGAAACCTACAACATAGAAGTCCCAAGCTCAAATAATTGGGCCGCCCAGAAGGGTTAGATTTGTATATTATGCTAGTGATAATTAAAAGATATTGATATAAACGGTTTAATATGATGCAAAATCCAAATTTCACAATATAGCTCAAACAAATTGTTTATCAAATATATAGATTCATAAGTTGAATTTAAGTTTCTATCTAATCCTTATTTGATATTTGTTATAGATGGGAGATGACATATACTCGATAAAATTAGATAAAATAGATGAAAGTTAACTTCAACATTATGATCGCGATCTATAATATTTTACTTATATATAATCTAAGATATTTAAATAACTCACGTCAAAAATATCTAGAAATCGGTCCCAAAGAAATAAAAGTAGCCTCTTATTCCAACCTCCCCAACGGTCTTGAAGGGACCACTTTTAGCATTTTATTTAGACTTTGGAGTTCACATCAACAAACAAATACATCAAAAGAAGATATAATTCACGAGTACTATTTCAGAAACTTTTCTTCAAACTCACATGACCCATAAACTCATTTGTTTTTTCCCTTCACCAAAATACATAATAATTCCACAAATTATAGTAAAAATAAATAAATTAATCTCTCGAGTTAATTTATTTATCAGATTTTAACTTGGTGTATAATTTTAAAAAATAATAACAATTGAATTTTACTATTTTAAATGATAAATACATGAAATGTATTAAAATATTATTTGATCTTGTGTTACATTTAAACATGTAATGCGAAAAATTAAAATTAAAAAATTATCAAAAAGAAAAAGTGGGGTTTTTATAAAAAAATGTATGTAAAGAAAAAATAAAATAAACAAATAGTAACGCAGGAAAAAGATTTTTTTATAAAAACTTTGATAATATAATTTTTATATATTATTAAAATGCTCAAAAAATTACTCTGGGTGATAAAATATAATACAAGTGAGATGACTGACCTCAAATGCAAAGGATGACAAAGTAGGATATAACTACTGACAAAACTTATTGAAAACTGTTAAATTATCTTTTATTTTTTTCTCAAATATTTGGAGAAGTGGCGATATTATATTTATTTTTATTTTTATTCAAATGACATTATAGTTTATTGCTAAGTCGCTTCTATATCTTACGAAGATAATAAGATTATTTTAGAAAAATCTTCGAGTCGAGCAAATCCATCTATTCCAGTCATTTAAACAATACTATAAGTAGCTTTACCAGAAAATGGTTGTAAAAAGGTTGGATTTTTCTTTTAATTCTTTTGGTCCCAACGGCTACCAACATTTTCACATTTTAGAGCGAGTGAGGGATAACTGTTTAGCAGCTCCTAACACAACTAACTATCATTTTACTACTTGTTAACTACCAAAATCATCTAATTTTAGTTTAGTTAATAATACTCACAATGTAAAGAAATTTAATATTTTAAGTGAAATTTAATTTATTAATTTATCTATCAAATTATCATATCAATCAAATTTAATACAAGTCAATCAATTAATTTTACTTAACTCCTATATTAAATTAATAAAAAATTTAAATAAAGTTAGAGTTTGTTTGTCATTGTTGTTGGAAGGCCAAGAATGTTCTTTTTTTTTAAGAAAAAAATATTAAAGAATAAGCAAAAGCAAAAATATTATTTTTTTAAGACTAAAATATCTCTTACATATTTATATATTTACCAATATATCTCTTATTAATTAATTGACACATTTCATAAGTTTTGTCAAGTTTCAATCATTTATTTTTATTTTATATCATAAACTTTTTTATTTTATTTATGTTTACATATTATTATTTATATTTTATATATTATTTACATATTACAGGAAATATGTAATAATAATATTTAAATTCATTTTGCTTGATTTTTTAATTATATTCACTCATCATATTAATATTTTATTTATTTATTTAGGTATAATATTGATTAATAATTTGAATACATACATTTTAATTGAATTAAAATAAAAATTTAATTAAAATTATGTATTAGATATTTAAAATAATTTTCCTACAAAATAATATAAAAAGCACATTGATAAAAAAAATCATGATTTGACTCTTAAAAGGATTTTTTTAATAAAAAAATAGTCAAACACAAAATGCTCATTTATGTAAAGCACTTTTCTAGTGAATTTGTCAAACACAATTTTTAAAAAAATAAATAAATACAAAAGTCATTTTAAAAAAAATTCTAGAAACACACAGTTTTTTGACAGAATTGCTTAGCAGACTCTTAATCCAACAAACTTTTATGATTTATTTATTTTTAAATCGTCAATATAAATGAAGTAAAATTTATTTGTGTGTGGAATGAATGTGTTTGTAAGCAAATTGAAAGTCATCCCTTACTTTGTGGTGGGAAAGTAAAAAATTTCGAAAAAAATAATCAATTCCAGATGACTTTATAATATGTCTATATCGCAAGCAATGAAATTATAATATTATATTTTCTATCATTATGGACTCTACTAGAAGATATCGTTGATCCCTTGAAACATGTCCCTGTCATCCATCTTCTTCTTTTTTAGGTATCAATATATAAATAAGATACCTAAAAACTTATTTTGAGAGGAAATATTTCATTAACTCTAAAAAGATATTATTTATCTAGTCTGCTCAATTTTCTACTTTTCAATATAATTTCTATTCTATTACAAACTGATTTTTTTTACTAATTTTAACTATCCAACTTTAAAATATATACTTTTAAACTTTATTATTCTTATAAGGTTCTGTAAAATTATTATTCTAATTTCTAAGTATCTTAATATTACGAATCTGACAACAAAATATTAACATACATTCAAATTGACAGAAAACTATACTCCCTCCGTTTTATTTTATGGGATATCTATTTTTATAATTTATCTAAAAAAAAGTCATTTTATTACGACTAGAAAATAAAACTTTAAATTTTCTAATCCTAATAAAATAATTGATAACTACATGAATATTTAAATTAAGTCATATGCAACCTCTTAAAGTTGTCTGCATAACTCACTTAAACATCTTAACTAGGACTATTGAATACTTTTATTTATTCAAAACTTATTTTTATTAGACATTTTTAGACAATAAGTAAAAAAATTATTGTGATATGGCAAAATGACTAATTAAAAGATAACACGTGGCATTGGGCCCAACAATTATAGAAAAACAAAATTATGTTAAAAAGAATGAAATTTATTTAAAATAATTTTTGGTTTATTCTTCTTATAAAAATAAAAATAAAAGTAAAAACAAATAAGAAGCCTAACCCTATTTATCTTTTTTCTAGCAAGATTTCTTTCTTAAAGGACAAATTTCAATTTCTTTGTTAATTGCAATAATAATAATTATTTTTGTTCCTAATACGTGAGAGAGAGAGATTCAAAGAGATTGATACAAGAGTGACGAAGAAAGACATTCTGTCAATCGTCTTGAGATAGATAACAAAGAAAAATTGAGAGGACCTAAATTAATTTTATTGAATCAATTTGATATTAAGTTTGATAATTTCAACGAATTTACATTTTAATTTAAATGATAATGTTTGTTCTGAGGCGACCGAGATGGACATCACTGGCTAACTTTTTTCGGTCCAAATCAACTCATTTTCCTCAAAATTAAGGAAAATGACTTCCCTTCAAAAATTAAGGAAAATATTTTCCAAATCTCTCCTCCAATTTCAAATTACATTTATTTTTTGGGAAAAACATCAATTTAAAAAAAAATCAATTTCAAAATTTTATTTTTTCATCCGATCCCTGACCCCCACCCCCACCCCCACGGCCAGCTCCCCCAACCCCACCCCTTCCCCCAAAAAATTAATTTTGCTTTTTTAAAATATTTTCAACTTCAAATTTTTATTTTTAAACTCCTACCCCCCTCCCCCGGCCAGACCCCCACCCGCCCCCAACTCCCAAAAAAACTAATTTTGTTTTTTAAAAATACTATCAACTTCAATTTTTTATTTTTCACTCCTACTCTCTCCCCCTGTCCCCCACTACCCCCCACCCCACCCCCTCCACACCAAAAAAAAAATTATTTTTAAAAAGTATTTTCAATTTCATAAATTATTTTTTACTTTAGCAAAAATAAAAGATGTCTCTCAAAAACATTTTTCATCATATATCAAACACTAAAAATTATTTTCGGAAAATATTTTCTACTCACCAATCAAACATGAGAAAATAAGTCCAAAATCTATTTGTTTTCCAGGAATATATTTTCTAGAAAAACATTTTTCATGGAAAACATTTTCCTCCATACCAAACACACCCTTAATTAGCCGATTTATTTTTCATTTTTTAGTAAATACTGAAAAGAAATAATATAGAAAAAGAAAAAGAAAAAAATGAATTCAGTGATCTTCACGAAGAAGATGACTTATAGGGTTGGGTGAGAGCTTTTCTTTTTTGTTTTTCTTTTTAAGAATTAGTGTTACTTTTAAATATATATTTTTAAAAATTAAATTATTTAAAAATGTCAAGTGACACTTAAAAAAGAAAAAGTATTAGTAAAATTTTTGGAAAAAAAACAGAAAAAAAATATTTTTAAAATTTTTTCACGCACTTAAAATAAGTGTATAATATTTTTTTTTGCCATATTAACATTATATATTTAATAGATATATTTTTTAAATAATTCAAATATTCAATAAAAAATAATTATAATTGAAATATCTAAATAAAATATATAACTACTTTTATGACTTTAAGCCTTAAAATGAAAACACCGTGCATATTTTTAACAAACTATGGGAATGACGTTAAATCCGGGTTTATTGTAAAATGTAAACTATGGGAATGTGTGGGGCCATAGCAAGTGAGAGTGGGCCCACATCAATCACTGGCAACTTCTTTTTGTTTTTTTGACAGTAGGCCATGCTGTATACTTATTGACAGATTTTATGCAACAGAGAAGGCACCATAATATGACACGGTAGTTAGTGCTCATCGAATAATTAATCTTTAAACATATTCTACCTCTAAACTTGCAACAAATCGCACTTATCCATATTCAATTCTTCTTACTTTTTTTTTATCAATCCATTATACAGTACATTATATTCTTATTTTAATAATAATAATGGATATAAATGAGTATAAAATTGTCTTTGTACGTGGTACTGGCAGTAGTTATTGTAAATTTGTAATAATGATGATTAGAAAAAATGAACCATTGTTTTTTGACATATAATATATATAAATATGATTTTAATTGACACTTATATATAAAATATGCATAAAAAAAATAGTTATATTCATCTTACATGACGTCTTATAAAGTTTATTTTATTTGATTTTATAAATTCAATAATCAATTATTTTTAATTTAATTTTCATTTTTGTAAAAGTTCTTTTAGAAGAAATCGAACCAAATCTCTAAGTTATATTCATATATTTTTAATTATATGTGAATTTAATATTTTATGAATAATTTTAAATATTTTATATATGTCTTGATTTATTTATCATTTATTTAGGAAAGGAGAAAATCCATAGAGTGACATCTATTTTGTTACTCCCTCCGTTCATAATTGTTTGTCATGTTAAGATCATGCACACCCCTCAAGAAAAATTTAATACAATATGTAGTTTGACTAATATAACTCTATCAAGAATATCAAAAGTCTACCTAACTTTCCAATTAAACTATATTATCATTAAGGGCAAATTTGGAAAAAGTTGATTGTTTCTTAATTATATAAATTGACAATTAATTTTGGACATCTATTTTTAGTATACATGTCAAACAATTGTGGACGGAGGAAGTAGTTTCATGTATATGAATGTCTATAATAATTTTTGGGAAACGGAAAAGTCTCTTATGTACTTTTGGGTTTTATTCACATTAAATTCAGTAAATAAAGGCTCTATAATATTAGTCGTTCTAATAATTTTTTTTTAATGAATCATCTCTTTATTTTTCATATATTATTAGTAAATAAATCAGAATCAATAACAGTCAAATTAATAAATATATATTATATTATATTTTAATAAGGCTAAACTAGAAATAGATTAAATTGATTTTAATTCTATTTTTTTTTATCAATAATCGATAACCTTCCCAACTGATATTATGATTATTTTTTTAGTAGTGATTTTGACATCTTTCTACCACTTTTTATTATGGAATGTGTCGAAGGTACACTTTCTACAATTCAATTAATTTTACTAGAGACGGTTATTTAAATTGAACTCTAGGAAGTTAATCGATGTATTATATTACTACTAAATAACTACTAACAATATTCTCTAGACTAGAGTAGATTTAATAATATGCATTGAATGTGTACACCTATTTTTTACTCCATATAACAAGATTACTTAAAGCCAATCCAAGTAATTATTACTATTATTATCTTTAATAAATGCATATTCTTAACATGAACATTCCATTATTATAGTTTAATTAACATTATGTATATAGTGTACTCCCTCCCTATCTATAACAAGTTCTTTTTTAAAAAAAAGTACTCTCTCCATTTTTAGTTTCATAATTTCCTTTTTCAGTATTAAACGATCAGAATTTTAATTAATATTTTATAATGTATTTTTTTTATATTGATTCTTTTCATATAATTTTTTAAATATTTAAATATTTTATTTAAAATATAAAATAATATAATCTAATTTAACTTTAAAAATTGAATAAATTGACTTTCGAAAAATAAAAAAATAAACTAAAAATGAACATAAGAAATAGTATAAAAGTATAGAGAGAGAAAAAAAAAGGCAGCCAATCATTAAAAGGAATCCGTTTTCTTTGCGCGTCCAATAATTAATGCTTAACAAAAAGGAAAGCAAAATAAATACAAAAAATGAAAGACGTATATGACTTAAATATGAGCTGGCATAACATTCTGCATGTGGGCAAAATTGTAATTGGAAACCCCAAACCCATTTCTAAACCGTGTAGTCAATTTATAAGTTATCAATTTTTAATTTGTGATTAAATATAATTAAATATTCATTATTTATTTTTAACTATTTTCTGCATTCATAAATGTTTGACAAGTATATTAAAAATAAATTTACAAGATTGATTGTCAATTTAAACAATCAACAAATAATTTTTTTTTTAATTCTACCTTTAATAATTACTTTATTTTGTTAAATTGAAAAATTATGTAGACTTTTGATATTCTTGGTATAGTAAGGTTATATTAGTCAAATTACACCTTCTATTAATTTTTTCTTGAGGGGGAGTGCATGACCTTATTCAGACAAACAGTTGTGGACGGAGAAATTATTTAACTTTCATTTAATTATGTCTAATCACAAATTAAAAACTAATAATACAACACAAATTTGTATTAATTATTTTTTAAGATAAAATTGCATGAATAATTCATTCTAGAAACTCATATTAAATTACGAAAAAACAATATTAATTTTCTATCTTTGTCACAATTAAATTTAAAAATTAAAATAATAATAATATTAATTATGTCGAAAAGAAAGTATATAATAATAAACAATCTAAATGATATTTCTATTAAAAAAACTTAATTGATAAAATATTCAAAAATTATTGCTATTATTATATAATTAAAGATAAAATAAGTATTTCAATATAAAGTCAAACCCAAACCCTATTGGAAGTAAATGTACCCAGAACAGCCCGACCCGACCCGAAATACTCGTCCTCTTCACACGCTTTTTCTTATCTCCAGCCCTCCAGAAACTCCCATACCTACATTCTCGCTCTCTCTCTCTGTTTACAGTTTTTTCGGCTTCGCTTTCTCTCTTTTCACATCCAAAAACATCAAATTTTCAAGAATTACAGTTTATTTAAATCTCAAGAATCCTCTCAAACAACAGCAAAAATTATTGAATTTGGGTTTAGGATTGGGGATTTGCAGGAAGATATCTATGAAATACTAATTTTCTCCTGCAAAATGTTAGGCCCTTTTACTGATTTTGCCCCTTTCCTTATACCCTTTTCAAAACCCATGTCTCATCTTTCTCTCATCGGCGGTAATCATACCTCTGCTCGTTTCTGTTCCCGGTAACCCATTCTTTTCACTAAATCCATCTTCTCTCCTCTTCAATCTTTACCCATCTTTTTTCTTCTTCTAAATACTTACAGAAAATTCGTTGTAGATATTCATTTCTGAAAACTAAAAAGGAGTGATTTTGATGGATCATAGTACGGGGAAACCGGGTTTTTTTAGGAATGTTTTGGTACGTTTATGCCTGTTTTGTGTTGTGATTGTCTGTTGTCGGTTTGCTTATGTGGTGACTCTCAAAGGGGAAACTTGTGACCTCGGCGATTTCTGTTTCTTCTCTTTACCGGAAAATGTCAATGTTATTTCCGGCGTCGGAAAGCTCACTGAGTCTGTATCGGCGGTTATGACTACCGAGAATGCCGGAAAATCGGCGCCGGCGAAGCCCAAACTTCCCGATCTATGGGCAAACAAGGAGTTTCAAAAATCAGCCCAGTTTTACTCTTCGGTGTTTGAGGATCTTGTTGCAGAGGGTTTTTTGAACCCAAATTCAAAAACCCTTTGCGTTGAAACACCGATGGGTGCTGATGTTTTTGCGTTGAGGGAAATTGGGGTAGCCGATTCCGTTGGGATTTACAAGAAAGGTTCAAAGCCTTTAGTGATTACAGGTAAAGCTGATAAACAACCCTTTGAAGATGATACATTTGATTTCATATTTTCCGGTGCCGGTATGATAGACAAGTCACTTAAGCCGGGAGATTTCGCGGCGGAGATTTGCCGGACTCTAAAACCCGAAGGGTTTTTAGTTGTCCATACAGGTTCTAATGATACATACAGTTTCAATTCATTCCTTCATTTGTTTAATTGTTGTACATTGATTAAGTCTAGGAATATTGATGGTATTCGTGAGATTATCATTAAAAAAGATATATTTGTTGAAGAAAAAGTGATTGATTCCAAGAACAATTGTCGTCATGTTCCTGATTATAAAATGAAACTGATTCGAAAAGCTGAGCCTTTGATTAAAGAGGAACCTAAGAAACCATGGATTACACTTAAGAAGAATGCACAGAGCATTAAGTACTTGTCGTCCATGGCGGATATTAGTTTTAAGCATAGATACGTGTATGTTGATGTTGGTTCAAGGAGTTATGGTTCAAGCATTGTGAGTTGGTTCAAGAAACAGTATCCTAAGCAAAACAAGAGCTTTGATATATATGCTGTTGAGGCTGACAAGACATTCCATGGTCAGTATAAGGAGAAGAAAGGGGTTACATTGTTGCCATATGCAGCTTGGGTTAGGAACGAGACATTATCATTTGAGATTAATGGAGATCCGGGTCATAAAGATTTTTCGAAAGGAAGAGGTATGGGAAGAATTCAACCAGTTGAATCTTCTAGTGAAGGTGCAAGTGAGGTGGATTTAATCCAAGGTTTTGACTTTGCTGAATGGTTGATGAGCGCGGTATCAGAGAAAGATTACGTGGTGATGAAGATGGATGTTGAAGGGACCGAATTTGATTTGATCCCGAGATTGATTGAAACAGGGGCGATATGTTTGATTGATGAAGTATTTCTTGAGTGCCATTACAATAGGTGGCAGAAATGCTGCCCTGGAGAGAGGTCTTCAAAGTATCAGAAAACGTATAACCAGTGTTTGGATCTCTTCACTTCTCTAAGAGAAAGTGGAGTTCTTGTTCATCAATGGTGGTAATACAGTCTAGCTCTTTAGTTTTGTTATACAAGAGGCCAAAAATTCTCTCTTTTACTTCATCATATGTATGTATCTGCTGTTTGCCCCAATATAAAGAATTACGTTCAATGCGTTTGCTTCTACAACAACTATATCTGTGATTAAATACTATGGCTTATCAAAGATATTCCTTTTCTCTTTCAATTCATACACCTTGTTCCTACTAAATGGTCTTGATCTTCATGTTTGTTCTTGTTCAACAATTCGATATTTTAATAAATAAATAAATAAATAAATATTCAAAAACTATACTATAAGTATTATAATTTTTGAATAAATGAATGATACTTAATAATTTTTAGATTTATAAAGATAAAAAGATTGAGAGTAACTCAAATAATTAGTTGTAGTATCACATTTTTACTATTTGGTAACACTATAAAGTGATTATATTATATAAAAATATGTAGTGAAGTTTTATTTTTTTCTTACTTATCATTTGTCTTTATGAGTTCGTCATATCTTTCAAAACTATCCTATTTTATTTAGGGAAAATTATGCAACAAAATAAACTTATACTATTTAATTACTTATCATAGTTATAGTTTGTTATAATTATTACTCGCGACTAACATCATATATTAATTACGTGGGCTGACTTCGAGTTCGTATAATTAGTTACGTTTGTATATGTATAATTTGTCAGAATATACAAATACATATGTATAATATACAATTATTTAACCTATATACATATACAATTCACCTCTGTCCCACTCTCCCCTTTCTCGCTCGCATCTCTCCTCCCTCTCCCGATCTCGCTTGCCCTATATACAAATGTATATGTATAATATACAATTATATACTTATACAATTCACTTCTCTCCCGCTCTCTGTCCTCTCTCGCTCGTCTCTCTCCTCCCTCTCCTAGTCTTGCTCACCTCTCTCCTCCCTCTCCCAATCTCTCTTGCCATGTATACAAATACATATGTATAATATATAATTATCTAACCAATATATATATACAATTCACCTTTCTCCCACTCTTTTCCCCCTCTGTTTCGCCTCTCTCCTTCCTCTCCCAGTCTCGCTCGCCTCTTTCCTTCATACAAAATGTAGCTACAAATTGTAATTATCAAACTATAGGTATGGAGAGTAATTATTTATTTTTAAGTGGCTATATGTGAAATTTTTTCTTTTATTTAACTATTTAAAAGTAATTGTATATTTAATCATAATATAGTGATGTTTTTATCATAACTCTATTATTGATTATTTTCGTTATTATTAGAAAAGTTGAGATTTAGGAGTTTTATTCTCTATGAGTTTCTTTAATTATGTTTGTAATTGTTTCAAACTATTGATGTATTTTATAATTTTGTATTATTACTTGTAAATTAAAATTTAAAGATTTATAGAGTTTACGCCTTGCCCTATACTTAGTAAAATGCCTCACGCCTCCGTCCTTTAAGACATTTATTAGTAGAAATTTCTTGGAAATGATATATAAATATGGATATGCATTGATCGATGTGATTTTATATATTAACGGTTAAATTTAGGGAAACTTTCACATATAGCCACTTTAAAATAATTAATTACTCTCCATAGCTATAGTTTGATAATTACAATTTGTAGCTATATGTTATTTAGAGGAGAGACGCGAGCGAGACTGGGAGAGAGAGGAGAGAGGCGAGAGAGAGGGGGGAAAGAGTGGGAGAAAGGTGGATTGTATATGTATATTGTTTAGATAATTGTATATTATACATATGTAATTGTATATATGGCAAGAGAGATTGGGAGAGGGAGGAGAGAGGCAAGCGAGACTGGGAGAGAGAGGAGAGAGGCAAGCGAGATCGAGAGAGGGAGGAGAGAGACGAGCGAGAGAGGGTAAAGAGTGGGAGAAAGGTGAATTGTATATGTATATAACTGTATATTATACATATATATTTGTATAAATGACAAGCGAGATTGGGAGAGGTAGGAGAGAGGCGAGCGAGATTGGGAGAGGGAGGAGAGAGGAGAGCGAGATTGAGAGAGGGAGGAGAGAGGCGAGCGAGATTGAGAGAGGAAGGAGAGAGGCGAACGAGAGAGGGAGAGAGTGGGAGAGAGGTAAATTGTATATGTATATAGGCTAAAAATTGTATATTATACATATTTATTTGTATATCCTGGCGAATTATACATATACAAACATGACTAATTATAGAAACTCGAAGTCAATCCACATAATTAATGTATAATGTTAGTCGCGAGTGGTAATTATAGCAAACTATAGCTATGATGAGTAATTAAATAGTATAAGTTTGCTTATCCGCATAATTTTCCCTTAAATTTATTTATTTTTAATTTATAAATAAACTAAATTAATAATTAAATCATTAAAAAGATGTATTTACTATATAAAACGGAGGAACTAGCATATCTTTCTTAGGGAGTAGCAATGAAATATTTTGGAGGTTGTGTGAGGCAACTAATTAGAACTAGGTGGACGTTACCTGCCAAAGAGATCATTATTAATTTTCGGTGTAATTATCAAAGTTTGGTGCACATGGAGTTAAATAATTATGTCAACGAGATTAAAAAGGGATCAATTAAGGGGATTTAAAGCCTAATTGGCGGATCTCCAAAATATTACGAATAAAAATAGGCATTAGCAAAATTGGAAGGTGGAATGATTGGCTTTTATTCTATTTATTCATTTTTACTTGTAGTTTGTTTTTAAAATAGATTTTTATTATTATTTGTTATTTTTGACGTATCAAGAAAAGATAATAATTTTTTTCCATGTTTATTCTCAGCATTAAATACTTATTTTTTAAGACATGGTTTAATAGGAGATAGTTTAATAAAATACATATATTATTAATTATTTTCTTTATGAATGTCTCAAGTCAAACTGTGACAAATAAAAAGAAGTAAAATTCATCTTTTCAATCTCTTGTCAAATTGTATGCTTCACCGTTATGTCATGAAGTGTGCTAGCATTTGTGTGAATATTAAGAGCATGTAGAATTTTTGGAAAAAAAATCTATAATATTTAGGAAGATTTCTTAAAAGTCTTTAAAGAATATTATAGGCATTTAAAAAATGTTAGAAAAAAGACTTATTTATAAATATGTAAAAATTTATTTGCAATTATATAAATATGTAGAGACAGACCGTCGCTACCCTTTAGAGTGCAAACTCATGGAGTTGAACACCATTTACTCCATAAAGGCCTTATAGAGGCACTTGGAGAGCAGATTGATGCTGAAATGACTGAGACAACTAGGAATTTGAAGAACTTTGAAGAATCAAAATGAATTTGGGTAGAAAAGGATATATATATATATCAGGAAATTACAACAGCAGTAGTAGAAATAGAGATAGTGTCTCAATTAGTAGTTATAGTAGTAATAGCATCTCCACTAGGTGTAACGTTAGGAATAATATTTACGGAAAAGAGTCAAAATTACTCTTTAACTATGTGAAATAAATCATTTATATCCTTCGTTACATTTTGGGATAAAAAATGCCCCCTGCTGTTATCCTAAGAGATCACAAATATCCTCAAGAGTTAACATTTCAAATTTTTATTGACGTGGCAAGTCACGTGAGACTAATTCTTCCACCTAAGCGTTGCCAACTGGGATCCACTACAATAAAACTAGACCTTTAGCAGCAACAATAGTCACCACAAAAGCCCAGAAAATCGTCACTACTTTTTAACATTAGATTCTAACTTTGTATTTTTTTTCATTGTTTTTAAAAGTCAAAAATAATATTGATTAAGTAGGAGTTTGAAGACATTGTATATTTTATTTTTATGTCATATGTAAATGTATAAAATGTACAATGATGCATTATATAGTAGGAGATTTGATCGAGAAGTAAATTTGATACTTTTTCGTAATAATATTGGATGGATTTAATATTAATATTGCAAGTTATTTTTTTTTTATTGCAATAAAAAATTAATTATCATATTTTTTTTGTTAAAAAAATAGATTTTACTAGCGAATGGTTGTTGTTTACATCCCACTCTATTCAAATAGGGCAAAACGTCGCGGCAACTCAAAAATAATTAATTGATTTTAATTTTAAAAGAGTTTTAAAATAAACGAGTTTTAAAAAGAGTTGCCACCTAATTTTAGGAAAAAACTAGGAAAACCATTATGTGATCTACGAAACCAATTCGATTCTAGGTAAGGGGTTCAAATTATTTCGAAGGGAAGGGGTTAGGCATCCTTCGGAATCCACAAATGTGGGTCCCGACTGAGTTCATTTTTTCAAATTGAGGAGAAAAATAAAATAATGCACAAATATAATAAACATGTAATATACACAAATAATAAAATAAGAAAATATAAGAAACGGCCTAAAGTTTGCCTAACGTAATATATACAAAATATTGAATAAAGAGTATAATTCGAACTTAATTCGAATAACTTCAATGGAAAGCAACTCCGGGGTACCTGTAAACACACTTAGTAAAAGTGTTAGTAATAACTAAATATGAATAAAATTGAATATATGAAATAATAACTTAAAAATAAAAACCGTTATTAACATTGGAGGCCTTGGAAATCGACGGTAATTTTTTCATTGGTCATTTTAACAAGTAAATAATATAAACTTAACTAAATTTCCGTCTATTCAAAAATGGGGAGGCATCCAAAACCGACGGAGAGATTTTATCATTGGCCAATTTAACAAATAAACATATATGAACTTAAATTAGATTTCCGTCTTTTAAAATGGAAAGGCCTCCAAAACCGACGGAAAATTTTTTCATTGGCCAATTTTAACAAATACTCAATAATAAATTAACCAAATAATTAAGATAAGAAAATTGTCTAAAGTAAAGATAAAATAGCATTAACAGTGGGATTGCAAATATTTTCCAATATTAGAAGCTAATTATAGTGTATAATTGAAAACTCATCATCGGACCAAAATTGTTTAAAAAAATAACAACTCTAAAAATAAAATAATAGCAACATAAAGCAACCCACTGGATTTGTAGCTTGACAAATATCATATATTAAATTGAAGCAAATTTGACGAATAATAATAATAACATTAAAACCTAGGTTGTAGCAAGCACATTTATATACAACAACAGCAACAACAACAACAACAACAATAATAATAATAATAATAATAATAATAATAATAATAATAATAATAATAATAACATATTATTAGAAAAATAAACTAAACAATGTTAACAACAAAAATGAAACAAGCCAATCCATCCATTTACATTTTTCGAAAGTAATTTATCTAAGGAAATAAAAAATTCAAAGATTCCAAAAAGACATGAATTTCAGCAAATAAAATAAATTAATCAAACTAAAGCCTAAAAGGGCTATAAATAAATCAACAAAAAAAAAAATGCAATATACTAACTAGTTTACTGGAATATGAATAATAATAGAATAAGAATTCAAATGAATTTTAACGACCCTAATAAATAAATAATAACCAACAAATATAACAAAATATCAATAATAATCATCAAACTCAACAAAATGGAGATCAAACAAAGGAGACAAAACCATAAACTTTCTTTTTCAAGCAAGAAGGTAAAAATTGTAATATTCATGGGAGAAGATAAAATTCTGTCGGAAAATAACGATGGCCGGAGTTTGAACCTCTCCGGCCAGATCTGAGAGGCATAAATAACATTAAAGTAAGAACAACAGATAAAGAACTACCTATTTTCAAAGCTGATGTTGCTTGGAGAAGGCCGAAAATGGCAGAAGGGAGAGATCGTTGCGGTTCTGGCCATCGTTGTTGCTGGTTCACGGCTCGCCGGAGTTGGAAATTTCGCCGGAATACCTATTTTCAAAGCTGATGTTGCTTGGAGAAGGCCGAAAATGGCAGAAGGGAGACATCGTTGCTGTTCTGGCCATCGTTGTTGCTGGTTCACGGCTCGCCGGAGTTGGGAATTTCGCCGGAATACCTGCAAGATGAATAAAACTGTAAAGGGGGAGAGGAAGAGACTGGGCAGTCGGGTTTTGGGTCTGGTTTTGTGGGTGTTCTGGTGGTTTCAGGTGGTGATTTGGTGATGAAATCTGATGGGTTTCTGGTGGGTTTTGGGGGTGTTGTGGTTGTTTGGTTGCTGCAAGAAAATGGTGGTGTTGAGGTGGTGAGCTAGCAGTAGCTTCATGGTTGTTGGGTCAGCTTCAATGCTCGTCGGAATTGGTTTTTTTGCAAACTAACAGTGAAGAAGAAGAGTAAAAAAAAAAAAAAAAAAAAAAAAAGGGTCCTTGGGGTTTGCTTTTACTGTTGCTTGGCTGGAAAAAAAATGAAGAATGAATGTGGTTGTTTCCGGATTTCGGTGTTGGTCGGAGAAGAGGGTTTAGGGTGGTGGATTCGTCGGATTCCGACAGAACTCCGGCGACTTGCCGGAAAAAATAACAAACAATAAAAGAATACTTTTTGAAGCCTAAAAATCTGGAAAAAAATAAACCCTAAAAATATTTTATCCACCACCCCCTCCATATTTTGACCTAGTTAATAACATTAATAAGAAAACACAAAATGGACTCAAATGATGGGCTTAGCATTGTGGCCCAAAATTATCTAAATAGAATCTCTAAATTTTCGTATTTAACTAAATTTTAGACTGTGCTAAATTCAACATAAATATTAACAAATGTAACAAATAAAATGAAATTTTAAAATAACATAATGAACGTAACTAATGACATGTGAAATGCAATTTAAAAATTAACTAACAAAAATCCTAAATTTTGATAAATAAAGATAGGTATCGATAAACTTATTTAAAATTATATAAAAAAAATTATTTTAAGCTATTAAATAAATAAAACTTCAAAATTACGAATTTTTAAAATGTTAGGCCAAAATTGGGTGTCAACAGCTGTCCCTTTCGTTGTGTATGATTGATGAAAGAAATCGTGGATAACGAAAATTGACAAACCCAATTTTGACCAAACACATGACCTTTCTAGAGAAGTGCGGTGGAAATATAGTGGAAGTCAATCCCGAACTCGCATCTAAAAGGTTCCACGCTTCGTTGCGTCTTTGTTGAAGTAATTCGCACATGTGGCTCCTCTGAGAGTGCATCTTCTAAATTGTTCTAAAAAAAACAAAGATAAAACTCATTATTATAGGCAAAACTAAAAGAAAAAGGGTAGCATCTTTTATGATACGATAAATGGAGATAAATACAGGTCCCTTGGTAGGACGAATGAAGATGATGATCAATTTGTAGGATTTGGAATGTATGTCCATCGGTGGACGAATGAAAGAAAAAAAAAATGATGATCCATCGATAGGATTTGAATGCTGGTCCATCGGTAGGACGAATGAAAAGATTATCCATCGATAGGATTTTGAATGTATGTCCATCGGTAGGAAAAAATGCAAACATCTTTCAACGCAAGTTTCCACCGACTTGAACGTTGAATAGATAGGGTGCACAACCTTCACCTCCGAATAGATGCGTCTTAAATGCAAATATCTTTCAACGCAAGTTTCCACCGACTTGAACGTTGAAAATATATGGTGCACATCCTTCACCTCCGAATAGATGCGTCTTAAATGCAAATATCTTTCAACGCAAGTTTCCACCGACTTGAACGTTGAAAATATATGGTGCACATCCTTCACCTCCGAATAGATGCGTCTTAAATGCAAATATCATTCAACACAAGTTTCCACCGACTTGAACGTTGAAAAGATATGGTGCACATCCTTCACCTCCGAATAGATGCGTCTTAAATGCAAACATCTTTCAACGCAAGTTTCCACCGACTTGAACGTTGAAAAAATATGGTGCACATCCTTCACCTCCGAATAGATGCGTCTTAAATGCAAATATATTTCAACGCAAGTTTCCACCGACTTGAACGTTGAATAGATAGGGTGCACAACCTTCACCTCCGAATAGATGCGTCTTAAATGCAAATATCTTTCAACGCAAGTTTCCATCGACTTGAACGTTGAAAATATATGGTGCACATCCTTCACCTCCGAATAGATGCGTCTTAAATGCAAATATCTTTCAACGCAAGTTTTCACCGACTTGAACGTTGAAAAGATATGGTGCACATCCTTCACCTCCGAATAGATGCGTCTTAAATGCAAATATCTTTCAACGCAAGTTTCCATCGACTTGAACGTTCAAAAGATATGGTGCACATCCTTCACCTCCGAATAGATGCGTCTTAAATGCAAATATCTTTCAACGCAAGTTTCCACCGACTTGAACGTTGAAAAGATATGGTGCACATCCTTCACCTCCGAATAGATGCGACTTAAATGCAAATATCTTTCAACGCAAGTTTCTACCGACTTGAACGTTGAAAAGATATGGTGCACATCCTTCACCTCCGAATAGATGCGACTTAAATGCAAATATCTTCTCGGCGATGTATAAACTTTTGCGAGGGATGGAATCTTCTCGCGATGCATAAAATTTTGCGAGGGATGAAATCTTCTCGCGATGTATAAATTCAGCAAGGTATGAAATCTTCTTGCAATGTATAAACTTTTGCCAGGGATGGAATCTTCTCGCGATGTATAAATTTTGCGAGGGATGAAATCTTCTCGCGAGGCATAAATTCCGCAAGGTATGAAATCTTCTTGCGGTGTATAAAATATTGCGAGGGATGAAATCTTCTCGCGATGGATAAATTCCGCAAGGTATGAAATCTTCTTGCGATGTATAAACTTTTGCGAGGGATGGAATCTTCTCGCGATGCATAAAATTTTTGCGATGCATGAATATTAACTCGCGATGCATGAATATTAACTCGCGATGCATGAATATTAACTCGTGATGCATGAATATTAACTCGCAATGCATGAATATTAACTCGTGATGCATGAATATTAACTCGCAATGCATGAATATTAACTCGTGATGCATGAATATTAACTCGCGATGCATGATCAAATAATTTTTCACTGTTACAAGGTGAATGGCTCGATGATTGTCCAACTGTAACGAGGTGGATGGCTCGGGAATTATTTTGAAAGTTTCATCTCCCCAATGCTTTCCCCTGTTCCTGTACTTGAAAAGAAACAATTAGTAGAAAAAATATCGCCTTAGCTAGCGACTTAGTCAAGAAACCTTGAGAAAAGATTCTTTAAAAGCGAATATGTACAAAAGCCTGACAACTTTAACACATGTGAGCAATCAACATTTTAGTCTTGACCCTTTTATATTTGTCGTGACTCAAGTTTTATTAAGGATTTGTACGAGGAGCTGCTGGCTTGCCATCACGACGTTGAAGATTTGCACGTTGACGTTGAGCTTCAAACGCTAAATGATCTTTGTAGTTGCTATCAAGCTTCTCGCAGTACTTATCAGAATTTTGAGGTCTTCCTCAAAAATTCTGTCCCAGTTAGAATTTTTGGCAAATCTCAAAATGATCTTCAATCTTGACTTGTTGGCGATAACACCTTTATTGTGAATTTTTGAGATATTTCAAAAATTATGTCCCAGTTTTTATTGTAAGGAGAAATAATAATCACACTGGGTATATGACCGAGCCGTCGTGCGCCTACATATCCTGTTGAGGCAGGAATCAGGTCAAATGTAGTTCCAAACTTGTAGATGATGAATACTGGAAAGAATCTGAAAGAAGATCATCAGTAGAAAATGTACAATATGAAAATGATGAAATAGGAAAATAATATTCCATGTGATATCCAAAGCCTAGAGATAAAAAAACATGTCACATTTTGGGACGGACAATTCATGAAGTAAAATAGAACTCTCACACATACAAGATTAACCCGATAACACTTTTTATAATGAACAACTCAAAAGGCAATTTTTTTATTTTTTTTATAAAATTGAAAGATTCTTAAAAAGGTTTTAAAATATTAAAGAATGAGTGTTTGCTCACTTTTCCTTTCTTTTTTTGAAAAATAAAGAATGTGATGAGATAGTCAAACCTTCACTACAATTGGTACCAACAGTTAAGATTGCACGTAAATCTCTCATTCCTTTTTTTTTTTTTTTTTTATAAGATTGAATTTAAGGTAATTCCTATATCTTCAAGTGGTACCTCCAATATACTTAAGGATCAACATGATCCGTTCATCTTGCTTCAAACAAAGGTTTTGAATTGTATCAATCCTCATGTTTCAAGTGCCTTCACGACAAAGGCTAGTCCTATTTCACACATATTTGAAACATTTGATTATAGGACATTTTTCAAAGTGCACTCACACTCACAAAATGTTCAATGCACACAACTGTGATACCATATGCTTGACCCTTATGTAAATCTCCACTAATGTGAGAATATTTAGAATGAGATCATGTAGGGCTTGTCATTGGCTTGTACCGTAGGCTTAGGTATGGGTAGGATATTTATTTGGGATAAAAGTGACTTAATTCCTCCTTGAGCGTCACACATAATTTGTGCTCTTAATGATTGGTACGCCTTTGCGTTAGATCCTCTTCATTGTTTTCCCCCCTTTCAACTTCTTTTGAATTCTCATTTTTGACTCTTTTCCCTTCTTTTTTTTTCTTCCTTTGTTTCGACTTCTTTTGAATTCTCATTTTTTGGAGCTTTTCCATTCTTCTCTTTTTTTTTTTTTTTTTTACACTCTTTGTTTTGACTTCTTGAGTCCTTATTTCTTGGAGCTTTTCTTTTATTTCACTCCTTTCTTATAAATTTTTCTCCTTTTTGTTGGAGTATTTTTCTTCTCACCTTTCATTGACCTTGTAAGGGTATTTTTGTCTTTCTTTATTTCTTTCACCTTTTCTTTCTTTCTTTATTATTTTTTTCTCTAGAAGTCTTTGCTTCCTTGAATTTTGGAGACTCAATATCTTTGCTTTTCAAAGTTTCAAACATGGATCTCCTCTTATAATTTGCACATTCTTGGTGCACTCAAGAAGGTTGGGCCAAGAGAGGATAGTGCTTGTAAGCACTCAAAAGGGTAGTGGTTAAGATGTGGTTGTTCAAAGAAAGGTTTCAGTCTCAAAATGAAAAACTAGGGATTAATGTAATTTGGTAGGCTTTGAAAGGCACAATCGGGTCAAAAAAGGGCTACAATCCTTTCTCAAACCAAATATTACTCAGGATTTCGCCTCGAAAAACATTCAGGTCAAGTTCTAGATCAACAGTGTAACACAATTGAACTTTGATCAAACACAATTGAACTTTGATCAAAATCTCACCACACAATGCACATGAAACATAAGGTTAGTTTTATTCTTATCTTGATTGCATGCAAGAGAATTTTCAAGAATCACAAAAGTACAGATAAGAGATACCACGAGAATCTATAGTTTATCGCAAAGTCAATCTTTTCCATCATATCAAATATATTTACATGATCTTAACTACATAGGTCCCAATCGAGCTGAAGACATGACTCTTACATTATGTACAAGCTATTTTTTTTTTGAAAAAATGATTACCGAACCCGAGAAGGGCTGCCTACGTATCTCATTAAGATGAGAATCAGGTGTGGGTAGTTCATGTAGATATAACTTTGAAAATATTAACAATTTTTTTTTTTTTTTTAACTTTTGGAAAAATAATACCGAACCCAAGAAGGGTTGCCTACGTATCTCACCGAAATGAGAATCAGGTTCGCGTAGTTCGTCCAGATAAGGCTTGGAAAATATGCACAAACTATTTTTTTATTTTGAGAAGATAATACCGAACCCAAGAGAGGTTGCCTACGTATCTCATAAAAATGAGAATCAGGTAAGCGTAGTTCGTCCAGATAAGGCGTATAATAATTTAAAGATTTAGACAACTCAAAGAAATTTCTAGGTCTAGCGCCACTAAAATTTGTAGTCATGAAGTGTTTTTGACCCCCATTTTTTCCACACCAATATGTTTTATAGTCTCTTAATCGTCAATCTTTATACTGTCTTTTGAATGTAACCTGCGAATTTTCACAGTAATTTCTACGTATACTCTTTTTGGATGTTTTCTTGGAACTGTCTCCTCCCAATTTTCACGAGATCCAGACATTGTTATGACCATCCTCGACTGATGTCTGGGACGGTATTCCTACAAAAATATGAGAAATATGTGAGAGCAGGATCATCATGCAAAATAATAATAAAAATAAATGAATGCGACCTCATAGTCAAATACTCCCCTGATTTATCGTTTTGACTTGATATAATTGAGAAATGCAGGGACTCGAATTTCGCTAATCCTCTTGTCTCTTGCAACTTCGGACAAATAATGATTTCTTAGTTTGGACATAAATCAACATTTCGCTTAGAGGAAGAACAATTCAAAAGGTAAGAGTGTTAGTTCTTGTTCATAATGGATAATGCAAAATATCACACAAATAATGAATTAAACACAGAAACACTGTTTTAATTAACGACAAACTGAAACATATCATATAGCATACAAACAATTATCGCGCGTCCTATACAAATATGTGACCCTTTTATGCCTAGGGTAGGCCTATCGATTTGAAGGATGTATTACGCCATTTGACAACTTTCTATTGTCCCCCAAAACACTTAGTACAATTTTATGAATAAATGAAAATGAAGTTAGGGGAAAAAGAAAGAAGAATTTTTTTTTATAAATATTCAATTCCACTTAGGGGTACCATCCTATTCTAAGCTTTTGCGGAAGGGTCTTCCTCTTGAAATTCTTGTCATCTACGATTGCCAACACTTTTGAATGGAATGATAGTTTCTGAAAACCCGAGTTTGACAAAAGTAAACTATTAAAATAACCTTCTAATTCAGATGGACAGTGGTTTGTCAAACGACGTATACATCCTTTAAATTACACACAATTATGATCGTCCTTTTAGGCTAGAGGCCATTATGGACTCAAGGTAGTCTTTCTAATGTACCCAGCACACCTTGGGTGTTAGGGTCATCTTAGGTCAAAAATGCGCTAAATCCGGGATTGATTTCGCTCTATCTTAGTTTAACTAAGAGTGGGTTGTATTTAAAGTGGAAAGGGTAACCCAAGCGGACAACTTGGGTTGAGACAGTTAACGATCGTTGACTATCCAGTAGCCAACTACATTCGTCAGGGTGTCCCGAGAAAAGTTTGGTTAACGAACGATTGCGAACCCGCATAATCGTTCTTTAAGTAAAAAAAATAAATAAAAATTAGATGTCGTTTGACGGAATAAATGTTGTGCATACAATGACAATATACAATAAATAATGAATCAATACTGAGTACAATATGCAAATAATCAACAAAATATACAAGATATAATGAATAACACAATGAAAGAATAGTATCCTCAATTTGAAAAAATGAACCCATAATGGTTAGAAGCTCTATATCCCCAGCAGAGTCGCCATTCTGTTTACATCCCCACTCTATTCAAATAGGGCAAAACGTCGCGGCAACTCAAAAATAATTAATTGATTTTAATTTTAAAAGAGTTTTAAAATAAACGAGTTTTAAAAAGAGTCGCCACCTAATTTTAGGAAAAAACTAGAAAAACCATTATGTGATCTACGAAACCAATTCGATTATAGGTAAGGGGTTCAAATTATTTCGAAGGGAAGGGGTTAGGCATCCTTCGGAATCCACAAATGTGGGTCCCGACTGAGTTCATTTTTTCAAATTGAGGAGAAAAATAAAATAATGTACAAATATAATAAACATGTAATATACACAAATAATAAAATAAGAAAATATAAGAAACGGCCTAAAGTTTGCCTAACGTAATATATACAAAATATTGAATAAAGAGTATAATTCGAACTTAATTCGAATAACTTCAATGGAAAGCAACTCCGGGGTACCTGTAAACACACTTAGTAAAAGTGTTAGTAATAACTAAATATGAATAAAATTGAATATATGAAATAATAACTTCAAAATAAAAACCCGTCTTATTAACATTGGAGGCCTTGGAAATCGACGGTAATTTCTTCATTGGCCATTTTAACAAGTAAATAATATAAACTTAACTAAATTTCCGTCTATTCAAAAATGGGGAGGCCTCCAAAATCGACGGAGAGATTTTATCATTGGCCAATTTAACAAATAAACATATATGAACTTAAATTAGATTTCCGTCTTTTAAAATGAAAAGGCCTCCAAAACCGACGGAGAAATTTTTCATTGGCCAATTTAACAAATAAACATATATGAACTTAAATTAGATTTCCGTCTTTTAAAATGGAAAGGCATCCAAAATCGACGGAAAATTTCTTTATTGGCCAATTTTAACAAATACTCAATAATAAATTAACCAAATAATTAAGATAAGAAAATTGTCTAAAGTAAAGATAAAATAGCATTAACAGTGGGATTGCAAATATTTTCCAATATTAGAAGCTAATTATAGTGTATAATTGAAAACTCATCATCGGACCAAAATTGTTTAAACAAATAACAACTCTAAAAAAAAAATAATAGCAACATAAAGCAACCCACTGGATTTGTAGCTTGACAAATATCATATATTAAATTGAAGCAAATTTGACGAATAATAATAATAACATTAAAACCTAGGTTGTAGCAAGCACATTTATATACAACAACAGCAGCAACAACAACAACAACAACAACAACAACAACAACAACAACAACAATAATAATAATAATAATAATAATAATAATAATAATAATAATAATAATAATAATAATAATAATAAACATATTATAGAAAAATAAACTAAACAATGTTATCAACAAAAATGAAACAAGCCAATCCATCCACTTACATTTTTCGAACGTAATTTATCTAAGGAAATAAAAAATTCAAAGATTCCAAAAAGACATGAATTTCAGCAAATAAAATAAATTAATCAAACTAAAGCCTAAAAGGGCTATAAATAAATCAAAAAAAAATAAATGCAATATACTAACTAGTTTACTGGAATATGAATAATAATAGAATAAGAATTCAAATGAATTTTAATGACCCTAATAAATAAATAATAACCAACAAATATAACAAAATATCAATAATAATCATCAAACTCAACAAAATGGAGATCAAACAAAGGAGACAAAACCATAAACTTTCTTTTTCAAGCAAGAAGGTAAAAATTATAATATTCATGGGAGAAGATAAAATTCTGTCGGAAAATAATGATGGCCGGAGTTTGAACCTCTCCGGCCAGATCTGAGAGGCATAAATAACATTAAAGTAAGAACAACAGATAAAGAACTACCTATTTTCAAAGCTGATGTTGCTTGGAGAAGGCCGAAAATGGCAGAAGGGAGAGATCGTTGCGGTTCTGGCCATCGTTGTTGCTGGTTCACGGCTCGCCGGAGTTGGGAATTTCGCCGGAATACCTATTTTCAAAGCTGATGTTGCTTGGAGAAGGCCGAAAATGGCAGAAGGGAGACATCGTTGCTGTTCTGGCCATCGTTGTTGCTGGTTCACGGCTCGCCGGAGTTGGGAATTTCGTCGGAATACCTGCAAGATGAATAAAACTGTAAAGGGGGAGAGGAAGAGACTGGGCAGTCGGGTTTTGGGTCTGGTTTTGTGGGTGTTCTGGTGGTTTCAGGTGGTGATTTGGTGATGAAATCTGATGGGTTTCTGGTGGATTTTGGGGGTGTTGTGGCTGTTTGGTTGCTGCAAGAAAATGGTGTGTTGAGGTGGTGAGCTAGCAGTAGCTTCATGGTTGTTGGTCAGCTTCATGCTCGTCGGAATTGGTTTTTTGCAAACTAACAGTGAAGAAGAAGAGTAAAAAAAAAAAAAAAAAAAAAAAAAAAGGGTCCTTGGGGTTTGCTTTACTGTTGCTGGCTGGAAAAAAAAATGAAGAATGAATGTGGTTGTTTCCGGATTTCGGTGTTGGTCGGAGAAGAGGGTTTAGATGGTGATTCGTCGGATTCCGACAGAACTCTGGCGACTTGCTGGAAAAAATAACAAACAATAAAAGAATACTTTTTGAAGCCTGAAAATCTGGAAAAAAATAAACCTTAAAAATATTTTATCCACCACCCCCTCCATATTTTGACCTAGTTAATAACATTAATAAGAAAACACAAAATGGGCTGAAATGATGGGCTTAGCATTGTGGCCCAAAATTATCTAAATAGAATCTCTAAATTTTCGTATTTGACTAAATTTTAGACTGTGCTAAATTCAACATAAATATTAACAAATGTAACAAATAAAATGAAATTTTAAAATAACATAATGAACGTAACTAATGACATGTGAAATGCAATTTAAAAATTAACTAACAAAAATCCTAAATTTTGATAAATAAAGATAGATATCGGTAAACTTATTTAAAATTATATAAAAAAAATTATTTTAAGCTATTAAATAAATAAAACTTCAAAATTACGAATTTTTAAAATGTTAGGCCAAAATTGGGTGTCAACAGTTGTTAGAGCCTTAGTCGCCACTAAAAATCACTCATAACAGCATGAAATACATTGTTCAACTTGACAGCCCCTGTATCTCCAACGTCAATCTTCAAGACTCATTCATTAGCTATTGGATATGTCGAGTTATTCGCTGTAACAACTACTTGTTCTCTTTTGTATTGACGCAACTCTGAAAGAAGAGAATAATTTTCGGTTACATGATGCGAGCAACCAGAATCAAGAATCCATTCTTGTTTGCAGTTGTCATTATTGTTGAGTGCTTGAACGGGTACAACATTATCATTCCTCCGTTCAGTAACGTTCAATAGTGAAGCACTGCTCCCATTTGAATTTCTCATTTTCATCTTTTTCACTTGCAATATTTGCTTTTGAGAGCTTCACTCCACAATATTTTTTGATTTGTCCAATTTTACCGCATCTATAACACTTCCTATCAAAGTTGCCACCAACAACTTTTTCACCATTTGATTCTTTTTCATTGTTCCTTCTTTCAAATGATGTGTACTTATTTTTGTTCTTATCCATTGAAAAGAGAGTTGCATCTGGTTCAAGGCTTTTTGCCATTTGCTTTGCCAATGCCTCTTGGTTGAAAAGCAAAATTTCAAATTTTTCAACTGAATGTTGCTATGTCCAACCCTGAATGGAGATGACGAATGGATTATACTCCTTCTTCAATCCTCGAATAAGAAATCGTCGCAATCTTGCTTTGCCAATCTTTTCATTCGGGTCTAATTCTGAAATTTCAGCACAAATAGCTTTAACTCGCAAGAAATATTCAGAAATAGACATGCCTCCTGTGCTCGGATTGCCAATTCATTTTCCAGCTATTGTAGACTAGCGATATTCTTTTTAGTAAACAATTTCTCAAGTATTTTCCAGACTTCTTTTGGTGAACTAACATCACGTACATGATCTATGGCCTCTTTTCCAATTGATGTTCTCAAAGGAAAGAGTGTTTTACCACATTTGATCTTCCATTTTCTCCGTGAATCTGAATTTTCCGGAGTATTTGCTGATATTTCTTCTTCAGCACCAACAATAAGATCCTACAGGTCTTGACCTTGAAAGTAAGCCTCCATACATATTCTCTAGTATTTATAATTTGTCCCGACAAGTTTCTTGACACCAAACTGTGCGTTTGAACTATCTTCCTCATTTGCTGACTCCATACTGTACAAATTTTTTCTCTGCAACTTTCAATCTCCTCTAACAAGACTTAACAAACTTGATAGACAAGAAGAAAGAAAGAACGTTCAAGCCAATAACTTTTGATATCATAAAACAGAGAAAAAAATGAACAAGTGCATCAGGTGAACATAAATTGAAATGGAGAAGAACTTTATTTTGCTTGAATTGAAGCTCTGTACTTTTATAGCAGACAATTACATTTATATATATTTAATAAGCGTTAACTTCTAACCCCTACAATAACTCTAACAAATAAGACTTATAGCCTAATAAACAACTAGTCTAATCATCATTCCTAAAATATAAAAACTGTTATTTGACTCAATAAACTGCAAAAGTAAAACAGTAAAAGAAAACTCTAAGATGCACTAATTTTTAACATAAAATACTTAAAATATCTCCATTACTTATTAAAATCTAATTAATATTGATATAAACAATCCTCCCTCGTGTTCTGCTATAACAAGAGGCCCCGAATGTAGAACTATTTGTTGTTCCAACAATGAAAGATTAAATTACATAACTCGAAAAGACGAGAGAATGCATAACATAATTTATTTTGATTTTTGGTTTACCCACTATTATCGTCCAACTACAATATATCATCTTATTATTAAATTAAAAGCTAATAAGAACCAAGGAAATATACTAAAACAAAGCCAAACTCTTGGAAGAAAAAACTTGATTAGATTTCGTGATCCCAAATATCTGCTACGCTCTTGTAAGGCCCATCGCTCTTGTTCACAAACAATTCTTCCCCATCTAACACTCGCATCTACACATCGAAAATTCGATTATTGTTTTAGTAGGAACTACTCGTAATAACAAACTTTATTACTACTATATACAATATACTACAAGTGAAACCAACAGAATTTCGTAGTACCTGATCTGGAATATCACAAATAGCTTGGAAATCTAGTTCGGGAATTTCCCATGAAAACACTTTAATGTTCTCTTTTATTCTTTCTGAGTGATCTGATTTCGGAATCGTACTCGTTCCTCTTTGTATAGCCCACCTCACTAGAACCTGCCCCGCCGTTTTATTTAACTTTCCTGCTACTCTCTCTACTACAGGATGATGAATTAGATCAACTTCTCGCGAACCCAAAGGTGAATATGCCTGAAAAAAATTGGATTCAATTACATTCGAGAACTTGTTAGCTACCAAATCATAAAGTTTCAGTTACTTACTGTGAGTGAATATTGTTTTTCTTGCACGCTTCCAACATTTTTTCATTTCTCCATCCAGGGTGCATCTCCATCTGATCACTACATAACATTACCCAGAAATACGAAAAAGGAGGAAATCGATACGGGGAATTAATATTCAACTAACCTGGCATACAGAAGGCATTATCTGTGCAATATGTAAAAGCTTATTAAGTTTCTTAACAGTGAAATTACAGACTCCAATATCTCGTACGAGTTTATCTTTAACTAACTTCTCCATTTCTATCCAAACGCCTTCCCAATCGAAGTCACACACTTCCCCTGCTTTTGGAGGTCTACTTGCGCCGTCCTTGAGACGGAAAGGCCAATGAATCTGCAGATTCATCAACTATTAGATTTCAAAACTAGCAACTAAATACCATGAAGGAAGTACCAGATAAAGATCAAGATAATCCAGTTGCAATTCATTGAGTGTCTTCATCAATGCAGGTCGAACTCTGTCCGGTGACAAATCAGAACACCTAAAACAATTGATAAAATCTACTTAATTCGTTCAACTGCACGTTGGATGTACAAAATTTGATAGATTTAAAATAAGTTGAGCATAATACCATAGTTTAGATGTGATAAATAAGGCTGATCTCTCTACCCCTGCATGTGTAGCTGCCTTAATTCCATGACCAACCTATGTAAAGAACAATTTCATACTTAAAATGACATGTAGTTACCAATTCTGTTATAGAAACACTTTAAGCTATGAACACAATAATTCTCTTTAGAAAACTAATCCTTGAACCTCATCTTGGACTCCGTACTCTGCCGCTGTGTCGACATGCCTGTAGCCAGCCTGCAGCCATAGTTAAAGAGTATAAGTTCTCATAATAAACAGTTTTAAGTAATCAAATTTGCTAAAATGTTGGATTTCATGCTCCAAGGGGGCAAGCCATGGGGGAATGAAGATCACAAAATATTCTAAGGGACTCACACGCACCAGAATGAATTGAGGCGAAAAATTGAAGTCATACGTCTTTATTATATGAGTATATGTAAGTTTGAAATCGAATAAACTGTAATTATCAATTTATAATAATACAAAATTCCAAAATGAGATTTAAAAATACCAAACCAATACCAAATTAATTTGATAGAGAGTATAATATTTTAAAAAAAATTGAGAATACCACACCGTTTATAGTGATTCTTTTTCTTAGACAAAGAATCCATACTTGGTGAATTGAATTTCTTTAGTTACTATTAATATAGATTTAATTTTGATTTGAGATTTTATTTAAATTACTAATATATCTTGTATGTGCTATGGAGTAAAATTTATTGAACCCATTTCAAATTCTAAGTTCGATATGAAGTTGAGTATGGTACTAAGCTATAAAATTTGTTGAACCATTTAAATTATATGTTCGATCCTAACTTTGAATATGTTAAAAAGATGAAAAATTATGAAAAAGTTAAGAAAATATATTAGAAATTACATTATAATAAATGTTTAAATGTATAATTAAATATTTTAAAAAAATTATATATGAAATAACAAGCTGATTTGGTTCATTTTGACTTCTTTAAAAAAAAATTTAAATCAAATTAACTATGATCGATTTTTTTTCTTCTCAATATTAAACCAGACCACTAATGAATACTTTCTTCTCTAGTTGATCAAATTATAATTTGCTGCAATTTTTCGATTCTCTTGTGTACACCCCTACTCTTAACAACACATTAAGAATAAATAAAAATACCATACGAAATGATATTGTTACTATTTACTAAACCAGTCGATCAACATAATCTACTCCTAACATTACTTAAACATATAGCACAATACAATTTATATAGTATACTCCTCACATTATTTCATCTACATAATAATAGGACACTATAATAGTAGGACAATCCATGGCAGAACCAGAAATTTACAAAGGATTTTTAGGAATTACATAAATACATTTTTTTCTTCTTACAGTGACAAAAAAGGTTTAAAAGTTGATTTTTGTGAGATTCAACTTTAAGTCTTGGCCCTTTCAAGGTCCACCTGAAATCACTGGCATACAACACCCTATTATAGTTAAAAGTGTCTATATGTTATTTAATAAACTCATGTATCATTTTAATTATATATACGATCAGAGGCGGACCCACACCATACGGTGAGTGAGGTGCACGTGCATTCGGTAACTTTTGAAAAAATCATATGTATATATGTATATCTATTTTGAAAAACGAATAGAAAATAAGATATAATTAATAGTGCACCCATTAAAAGCATAGAAGTATCCTAGGGCAATTGATAGAAGCTGGAGTTACTATCCTCTAGACCAGAATTTGAATCCACTTAAGCCTATTTTTATTTTAAATTTAATTTAGACCTTATATTTGAGCTATGTTTAATACAATACGTATTATTTTAAATTTAGCTTAAATCTTATATTTAAGCTATATTTAATATAATATAATACAATACGATAGAGTACACTGTATATATAATAATGAGAGGAGGAAAATAACAATCCAAACAGGTAGAGTACCTCAACAATAGCAGTAAAAACAGAATCCCTAGCATTATGAGCTCTCCAAGTGCCCAAACCAATAGCAGGAATCTTGTGACCACTCAACAGTACAAAAGATTCAATTTTCTCACCTTGTGGGTCTATTGTCATCTGAGCCATCTTATTAACTTATATCGTAACGGGTGTGGATTTTCGATACTATATAATAATAATAAGAAAATAAATTAAAAGTACATTTATATGGCATGAGAAATATATGGAGGGGCTAAAGTTTGGATACACGTAGCATTGCGTATAGTGACACGTTTCAACACATTCTCAAAATTTTGCAACACATTTTCGTGACACGTTCTCTTTTATGGCTACATACCACACTCTTCTTGCATTTTCCCCCTTTGTTTATTTTGTTCTCTTGCTCTAGAATTTTGACGTATTGTACACTTGTGAATGATCCAGATAATTAATAGTGGTAGTGGAGAAGTTTCTGCCAAAATTTATTCTAAAAGTTCTTTTTATTTTGATGAAAAGTTTTGAGCTTAATATAAAAAAGAAAAAAGGAGAAATATATTTTTAATCTATCATAAATAATATGTAGATATCTTCCGTTATATTTTTAAGATATTAATATTTCTATCGTCCAAAAATTAAAATATTATCTCCTCTATAATTAAGACCTGTAGCAACTTCTTTAAAGAAATTATTATTTTTATCTTATCTCTATTTAAATATCGATTATGGTCAACTAATGTGGGCGATTCATGACCCATGACCCAAGAGGAAAAGTTTATATGCATCTCTAACTTAGCACGCAATGGACAAGATGCATGCGGGACATCGCGACATCAACAAGACACTTAATTCCCACTATAAATATAGTCTGTGCCACCTTTGAGCATTAGGAGCTTACAAGCTCCACGTAGAAATTCAATCACATGTGAAGAATTCACTATTTATATAAGTATACTTTTATTCATAATACGTCCAAATTATTCACTATTTCAGAAGTTACTTATCCGATCTCTTGTCATCTTAAGAAGGAGAGCTAAAGTTTTGTTTAACTATATATATCACTACAAGAAAAGCGTATATTAGTTGGAGATTTTTCTAGGGATTGTGTACGAAAATCGACAGAAAATTCAGTTTCTTGCGGAATTTTCTGGAAAAAAAAAAGAATTCAATGGTAAAACCTTTCTAGGTAATTATTTCTTGCGAGTTTTCAAAATCTCCAAGTAATTTACCTAGGAATTTATATTTCGCATGTAAATTACTTGTGAATTTTCTTACAAAAATTATTTGAAAATTCAAATTTTTTTTTGATAAAAATTAACAAAATAGAAATTTTCTTACCATTTTTTTTGGTAAGTAAATTCACAAGAAGATATTCCAATAAATTTTTATAAATTTTGAAGAATTTGTTATAAGAAATATTAATTATTATATCCTATTTAATTATTAATTAATTTATTAAACCACCTACACATATACACTTGCTTGTATTTAATACAATCTTCCATCAATATTAAATGCATAACTTAATCCCTATCCACTATCCAATGTCAACATATACTAATTGCTACATTCTCACAATAATTAAAGTCATAACATTATATATGAAAAATTGTTAGTGTATTCCATCGATGTGGTACAACTTGTACTAATGTCATTACACTATTTTTAGTATTTTCTCCAATTAAATTAACTTTTAAAGCTAAATTGAATTAAATTAATTAAATATTATTGAAATATAATTTTAACATTTATAAATTACACAAAAAAGAACTATAAAGTCATCTCATATTAATATTGTAATGAAATATGTGTTGAAATATTGACCAAATTTCATGTGATTTAACTCTAAAAAATGAAACATATAAATTATTATATATTTAAAATAAATCATTACCACACAACATATCATGAAAATTTTATGCTTACACTTTCCATGAAATAATATCCATATCTAAACATATTAAACGTAAATAAAATTTAAATAATACATACAAAATTCTTATAAATAAATAATTAAAAATATAAATATATTTATAACTTTAATGTGGAAGGAAGTTATAATTGATAGTATATCTTATTAGTTATGTGCGGCATTTAAAAATTTAAATTTATCTTTAATAATTATATTTTAAAATACTTAATCATCTATTGGAAAATAAATATCATTTAATAACTCACTATAAACAAATGGTATCATTTTTAATCTCGGTAAATACATAATATTGAAGGGTTGTAAGGTATCATATATAGAACGATACCTAAAACTCTAAACATTTTATAGTTTCTCACGATTGAATTGGTTTAAAGTCTATCGGCTCTTAACTTCATTTGTATCGTGCAATATATGTACTTTACAATTATGTTGAGTTAATTAACCAAAAGAAAAGTTATACTCGAGCGTCCTATGTATAATGCCCAATAGCCAAAATTTGAAAATGTGTCAACTAATATTTTTTTTTTGTTGCGGCATAGATATATATATATATATATATATATATATATATATATATATATATATATATATATATATATATATATATATATATATATATATATATAAACCTATTCATTCCTTTTATTTCCCTTGTTTAGTTCGTGAAGATACACATTATTTTTCTATCATCTTCGGACAATGATTTTTTACCTCTTTGATTTCTCGTTCGGTGATATGACCATTCAACAATCTCAATAATGAGTCAACAAACTAATCTCCTTGAGCATATATTTTTAATCCATACGTGCTCACTAGCTAGTTTAATGTTTAATTTCTTTTTGTTATTTGTTATCTTCTATTTAACATTTTCCTATTAAAATTACTTTTACTAATGTTATTGTAATGTTCTTTTATGAAATTTGTTAATTTTCAAGGCACAAAATTCCTAAGTAAATTCTCAATAAATAATTTTCAGTTGAATTTGTAGGAAAAAGTTCCTAAATATTTTGCAAGTAATAAAATTCTTACGTATGTCTCCAAATATAAATCCCAGAAAATTACGCAACAAATTATTCCCCAAATAATTTCCAAGTAATAAAATCCCTAGGTCAATCCCCAAATATAAATCCCCAGCAAATTTCACAGTAATTAATCCCCAAATAATTTTCCAAGTAATAAAATTTCTAGATAAATTCCCAAATATAAATTCCCAACAAATTTCACAGCAACTAATTCCCAAATAATTTCCCAAGTAATAAAATTCGCAGATAAATTTTCACCAAAATATCTCCAGAAAAATCTGTAGGATTGATTACCTGGGGATTTTTCTATGGAATAAGAAAAAAAAAATATATATTTTGGTTTATGTACTTGCGGATTTAGGTACAGATAATGTACTTATCATTATTTTTCCCCAGGTAATATCGCAAGTTCATGTTTGGGGCAAAATGTCGCAAAATTTACATGTGGAGTTTGTTAAGGATATACATTTCGTAGGTAATATATTCTAATATTGAGGAATTTAGAAATTTTGCAAGAAATTCCGCATGAAATAGTTGCAAAAATTTTCCGTAGAAAAAAATCCCATGTAATTCACAGTTTTCTTGTAATGTATAGAATTAAACTCGATACTTATACTGTTAGCAAGTGTAGTAAAGAACTAATAAGTTGTATGGTTGTGTTTGGTAGATCATTTAAAAGCCAGTTACAAAACTAGTGAGGTGGCATTAGTTAGTTACAAAGTTGTTATAGATATTTTGTACACTAAACATTGATAGAATAGTATCAAGACAATAATACAATTCTCTCTTCTTTCTTTTCCTTCAAATGCTCTGTAGTTTGTACTGATCTTCAATCTTCAATAATGGAGTTATCATGGTATCAGAGCCTTCAATTGTGAAGGGTTAAACGACATGTAACTAAGTAAAAGGTGCTTAGATTCACCATTGTTCAAAGGTGAATTGAAAGGAAGCATCAAAAGTAAAGCTAAACAATAATGTCGAATGAAAGTGCATATGAGGAAACAAGCAATGGAAGTGGAACTTCAAGTCAAGCTGTATCCAATAATTGATCACAATCATTCATTATTTCGTCAACACAGTTGTAGTCCAGGCATTTCTATGATTTTCCTTCAGTTAACTAGTTCAGAAAACTATGCCTTGTGGAGTAGATCTTTTAGAATTGGACTGGTGGGGAAAAGCAAGTTAGGTTTTGTAGATGGACGATTTCCGAAGTCCATGTTTGAACCAATATTGTTTGATCAGTGGGAAAAGTGCAATGCTATAGTGTTAAGCTGGATTATAAATGATGTACAACCAGGTCTTTTGAGCTCTGTAGTGTATGCTTATGATGTATGTAAAGTTTGGCTAGATATAACTGAGAGGTTTGATACAATAAATGGATCTAGAATTTTTCAATTGCATAGAGAGATTCAGAAACTGATTCACGGAGCTATGTCTGTTGTTGACTATCATTCTAGGCTAAGATATCTTTGGGATGAATATGATGCTCTTATGCCTTGTCCTAGCTAGTTTTTTCTTTCCAAGAGTCAAAGAAATTTGGTGAACACTGTGACTATCAAAGACTTGCAGTTCCTTATGAAACTAATGAGTCCTACTCGACTCCTAGAAGTCAGAATTTCATGATGAGTCCAATATTCCAACACTTAACAAGGCTTATGCTTTTCTTATTGACCAAGAGAGTCAGAGAAATCTATCTAGTTCTGATTCCAACAACTCAGGGGTGATAGAAGGAACAACAATGTGTACTTATGGAAGCAACACCTACAGTAGTGGAAAAGGTACATCTAAGAACTCATTTCCAAGTGGAGCAGATGGTTCTTATTCAGGAGGATCTGGTGGTGGATATAACAGTGGTGCCAGTACTTCTGGAGGAGGCTACAAAGCTAGGAAGTCAGTCCTTATATATGAACATTGTGGATGCAAAGGTCATTCTAAGGAGCAATGTTATAAAAGTGTTGGATATCCTGCGGATTTCAAATCTAAGAGAAAGCCAAATGTGTATGCTAATCAAACTACTGCTTCAGAGGAGTGTGGACATGAGATCAGAGTCAACAACAACACACTCTCTAATCAATCAGAAGCTGGTGTAGGGTCAAATAACGGTACATTCTTCACCTCAGATCAATAGCAGATACTACAACTACTCACAAAATCTGGAGGTGACAAGGTAGGACAGTCCTCTACAAACATTGCCACTATTTCAAATGCAGGTAGCTCTCTTACGTTCTATCTTTTAGTTACAAGTGTAGAAGTAAATGGATAATTGAAACTAGAGCTTCTCATCATATTACATCTAATATGGATATTGTTGACAAAGCTAAGAAGACACCTACTCATACAGATAATAGAGTACATCTATACCAAATGGAAAAAATGGAAAAAAATGTATCTGTGTCACATATTGGCAACTCATATGTGTTCACAGATCAGTCTATCTCCAATGTTCTCTTTATTCCTGAGCTCAAGTGCAGCTTATTATCAATTTCAAAGCTCATAAAAGAATTACAGTGTATGGTAGGTTTCTTTCTTGAATTCTGTGTTTTCCAGGACCTCTCCACTAGTCAGGTGAAGGGGGTTGGTAAAGTAAAACATGGACTTTACATACTTCATGAAGCACCAAGTCACACTCAAAAGAAGTTAGTCAATACTACTAGTGCAGTTCATGTGTCTACTATGTCTGTTTCTAGTGATGTATGGCATAAGAGGCTAGGACATGCTCTAATTGATGTAATAAAGAGACACGAGTCTCTCAGATCACTAAACTTCAAATACCATTCTATTGCACTGTGTTCCCTATAGCTAAACAATCAAAACTTCCATTTCCTTTAAGTGTTCATAAATCTTCTGATGCATTTGAGTTGATACACTGTGATCTGTGGGGTCTTTATAAGGTTTTTACTCATAATGGAAAGAGGTACTTTGTTACAGTTGTATATGATTATAGAAGGTACACTTGGGTATTTTTATTACTTACAAAGCTGACTCAATAGTTGTAATCAAACATTTTCTTACAAGAGTTCAGAATTTATTTTCCACAAGTATTAAAACAAGAATGGTTGTGAGTTTCTCAGTACTGAGTTTCAGTCTCTATTGGGTGAAATGGACATTGTACATCAGACAACTTGTGTATATACCCCATATCAAAGTGGGGTTGTTGAAAGAAAGCATAGAACCATACTTGATATGGCCAGTGCTTTAAGGTTCTAAACATCTATACCTTTAAGATTCTGGGGAGAGTGTGTACTCACAGTTGTGTACATTTTAAACAGACTTACTACCAGGTTACTAGGCTAAAAATCATCATTGAGAAACTGTGTATGCGTCCTCCAAACTTGTTCCATCTGAAGGTCTTTGGCTGCTTATGTTATGCTGCTAGTCCTAAGAAACCTGATAAGTTCTCTGCAAGGGTTGTTCCTGCAGCATTTAAGGGATACTTCTCAACACAAAAGGGATATATTCTATAAAATATTCATGCTATATCTTTTTTTTTCAATAGCCATGTAGTGTTTTTAGGAAGAATTATTTCCCTTCAAGCATCTCCAAGCCTCACCAAATGTCATGTTTCCAGTAGTGGAGTATGCTTCAAATTCCTCTGAATCAGTTGTGTCATCTCAAATCGATTCACTTGAGGCTCGACATGGTGTAGATGAAAGTGTGAGTTTTGTACCACCTGGTCCTACTGTTTCACTTCCTGCTGCTACAGGGGTACCAACTAGTAGATCAACTAGGTCCATCAAACCTCCTCTATGGCTGCAAGATTTTGTCACTAAGCCAAAATCATCTGCATGTACCTATTCATTAGCATATCAAGTGTCCTACAAACACTTGTCACCTAAATATAGAAAGGTTTTGAATGCATATTCAGTTGTCTCTGAACATCGTTCATTTAAAGAAATTGCTACTGATCTGAGTGGAGGAATGCTATGCAATTAGAGATTGATGCCCTGGAGAGTAATTAGACATGGATCATAGTTAATTTACCACCTGGAAAGAGATCCATTGGATGCAAATGTATATATAAGATTAAGTTCTTACCTTCAGGAGAGGTTGAAAGATACAAAGCCAGACTTGTAGCTAGAGGTTTCAGTCAATAAGACGGGTTTGATTATGGTGAGACTTAGTACTGTAGAAAAAATGGTGACGGTAAGGTCTGTGGTAGCTTTGGCTGCCTCAAAAAGGTGGTATATATATCAGATGGATGTCCACAATGCGTTCTTAAATGATGACTTGCAAGAGAAGGTATACATGGAGATTCCAAGTGGGTTTGCAAGACATGGGAGAGTCAGAAGGTCAGAAAACTCCACAAGTCCTTATATGGTTTGAAACAAGCACCTAGACAATGAAATATGAAGTTAACTGAGGCACTAGTCCAAAAGGGGTTCAAACAAAGCCATTATGAGTACTCTATATTCACACAACAAACTGGGAGTGACATTATGGTGGTGCTGGCGTATGTAGATGATCTTTTGATTATTGATAGCAATCACCAACTCCTATGCAACACAAGGCAAGTGATTCAAAAGAAGTTCAAAATGAAGGACGTAGGGGAACCAAAATTCTTCTTAGGTATTGAGTTTTCTAGATCAAACAAAGGTATACTGATGACACAGAGGAACTATGATTTGGAGCTGATATTTGATATTTGATATTTGAGATTGGCCTAAAAGGAGCAAAGCCTGTCCATACACCATTGGAGCTAAACAAAAAACTCACATCAGTTTAATATGATGAGCATGTGACTGGTTCAAGTACTGACCATGATAAGCCATTTGTTAATTCCACAATGTATCAACAGTCGGTAGAAAGCTTCTTTATCTAACCATGATCAGGCCTGATCTTGCTTTTACTTCACAAGTTCTTAGCCAGTTCATGAATTATCCTAAGGAATCACGTATGGAGGCAACATTAAGAGTAGTAAGGTACATCAAGAAGCTCCTAGTCTCGGACTGCTAATGCCAACAGAACAAACTACACAGCTAACAACTTATTGTGACTCCGATTAATATCTTGGAAGTCTAAGAAGTAAGGAACAATCTCAAGAAGCTCAGCTGAGGCAGAATTCAGGAGCATGGTTGCATGTGCAGCTGAAATAACTTGGTTAATAGGTTTGTACAATGTAACATTACCAGTCAAAATGGTATGTGATAGCAAGACAACATCCAAGTAACTGTCAATCCTATCTTTCATGAGCGTACAAAACACATAGATATGCATTGTCACTTTTTGAGAGAAAGAATATGTCATCGAGTACGGCAGACATAATACATCAACACCAAGAACTTGTTGATCTACTTACAAAGATTCTTGACAAGAACAACACAATCTACTACTAAGCAAACTTGGAATGAAGAATGTATTTCAACCATAAGCTTGAGGGAGAGTGTTAGCAAGTGTAATAAAGAACTAACAAGTTGTATGGTTGTTGAAAGAGTTGGTTTTGGTTCTTGTGGAATCAAACTAAATGGAAGATGAATTAATATGAATATTTGGTAGGAAGATAATTAGTACAAAATACAAGTCAAAGATTGTATCTTGGTAGGTGAAAGTTAGGCAAACCATAAAATAGTTTGCTATCTTAACCTTGACAATTTTGACACATAGTGATGTCATGGATGACATCAATAGGATGAATTTATTCCTATAAATAGGTAGCTCTTAATTCATTTTCAAATCATCCTTTCACTTGCCTTCTCACCTTCTAAGGCATTTGTGTTCTCTCTCTTGTAATATTTCACTTGTATTCTTTGTAGAGTGAAATAAATATCAGTGCAGTTGTTCTTTGGTGGACATAGGATCATTTTGATCCGAACCACGTTAAATATTGTTGTTCTTCCTTGTTCTTTAATTTCACGTTTCCGCTAACAATTGGTATCAGAGCCAAGGTTCTGTCTGAGTATGCTCTGTGGTTGCAGCACAGTCTGAACTTCCACATCAGAAAAGGATTACTTTGGTTTTCTGTAGTTCCAAATACATTGTAGTAGAAAAGGAAGAACAAGTAAAAAAAAAAAAAAATGAGTTCCATGAAGTTTGAAATTGATAGATTTAGTGGGCGCAACAACTTCAATATCTGGAAAATCCAGATGATAGCGTTACTGCGGAGGGAAGGTTCAATCCATGCTATTGACGGAAAGTACCCCGATAAGATATCGGATTCCGACAAGGAAAAGATTGAAGGAGATGCATTGAGTGCAATCCAACTGTCCCTTGCACCTAACGTACTTTGTGAAGTGAGTACAAGTACCGAAGAGACGGCCAAAGAGTTATGGGAAAAGCTGGAAGGGCTTTACCAGGACCAGTCAGTGACAACAAGGATGTTGTTACAACGGCGTCTTCATACATTTAAGATGGATTCAGGTACTTTGTTGCAAGACCATCTAGATGCGTTCAATAAACTTGTGATGGACTTACAAACTGCTGGAATTAAAAAGGACGAGGAGACGCTTGCATGTTCTTTGCTATTTTCATTGACTTCAAAATATCGTGATATTGAGAATTCAATGATGTATAGCAAACAACCTATTAAACTTGAGCAAGTGCGGCAAGCACTAAACTCTTGTGATGTGCGGATGCATTTTGAAGGAGACAAAAGTGACGAAGCTAGTGGACTCTTTGTAAGAGGTCGTACTAGCCAACAGGGAAGGAGCAAATCGAAGTACAGATCAAAGTCTCGTGTGAACAAAAAGAATGCGGAATGTTGGGGCTGTCACAAAAGGGCACTTTGAACGAGATTGCCCTATGTCGAAGTCCAAAGAAAAGGCGAGTGCATCCATTGTTGAGCAAGTACATGATAATGATGATGATTATGTACTAACAACATCATGCAATAGTGGAGTCTATGACAACAAATGGGTCTTAGACTCTGGTTGTACTCTGCATATGACATTCCGAAAAGATTGGTTCAGCAGCTATGAAACAAGCAGAGGAACTGTATTAATGGGCAATAATGCAACTTGTAAAATAGTTGGCATTGGTTCAGTTCATGTTCGCTGCCATGATGGAATCGTGAGGACTATTACAGAAGTCCGTCATGTTCCTGATCTAAAGAAGAATTTGATCTCCCTGGGTACTTTAGATAAACAAGGCTATAAGTACATGAGTGAAGGAGGAACTATGAAAGTGACTAAAGGGTCTTTAGTCATGTTGAAGGCCAAGCTGGAGGATGGCCTCTACACACTTGCGGGAAGCACCATTATTGGCTCTGTAAATGCATCTACAGTGCAGTTATCTAATGATGACAAGGCAAAATTATGGCACATGAGACTAGGCCATATGAGCGCACGAGGATTGGAGATGTTGAGCAACCGCAACCTTTTGAATGGTGAGAAGATCAGCACACTTGAATTTTGTGAGCACTGCGTCTTAGGGAAGCAGAAAAAGGTCAGCTTCAGCACTGGCAAGCACAAGACGGGAGAGGTGCTAGACTACATCCATTCAGATTTATGGGGTCCCTCTAAGCTTCCATCGAAGGGAGGAAAGAGGTATCTTCTCACATTCATTGATGATTTTTCACGAAAGGTTTGGGTGCGTTTCCTGAAGACAAAAGGTGATGCTTTTGAAGCATTTAAAGAGTGGAAGATTTTGGTTGAAAATCAAATGGAGAGGAAAATCAAGTATCTTCGCACGGACAATGGCTTGGAGTTTTGCAGTGAAGAGTTCAATGATTTCTGCAAGGTTCATGGGATCGCAAGGCATAAGACGGTCAGGCACACACCACAGCAGAATGGAGTTGCCGAGAGAATGAACAGAACTCTTCTTGAGAAGGCTCGTTGTATGCTCTTACAAGCTAAGATGTCCAAAGTATTTTGGGCTGAAGCAGTTCATACTGCTTCTCATATTGTCAATCGGTCTCCAGCATCAGCGATTGACTTTAAGACTCCGAATGAGGTCTGGTCAGGTGAACCCTCTAACTATTCATACTTGCGAATATTTGGGTGTCCAGCTTATTATCATGTTAATGAAGGTAAGCTTGAACCAAGGGCTAAAAAGGCCATATTCGTAGGGTATGTAGATGGAGTAAAAGGGTACAAACTATGGTGTTTGTCTTTACTCAAATTTGTAGTTAGTAGAGATGTTACCTTTGATGAATCCTCTATACTTGATCCTCGTAAAGTTTCTGTGGAGTTATCTAGAAACGAGAACAACGAGCAGGTGGAGCTACCGGTGGAGCTTACCAAGGAACGGGATCAAGAGACTCAAATTGATGAGTCAAAAGATGCAGATCTTAAAGAACTTGCTTCCAATGAACCATACACAATTGCGAAGGAAAGGGACAAAAGGCAGATACGGAAACCGGAACGTTTTATAGAGCAAGAAAATATTGCACATGCGTTCGTAGCTGCAGAAGAAGAGATTAAGGATCTCGAGCCCTCTTCGTATGTTGAAGCAATTTCTTGCAAAGATGCTGCACAATGGCAGTTAGCCATGATGGAAGAGATGGAGTCTCTTCACAAAAATGATACATGGGTCTTAGTTAAAAGGCCAAAGGGGATGAGGACAGTTGGATGCAAATGGGTCTACAGAAAGAAAGAAGGTATTCCAGAAGTGGAAGCTGCTAGGTTCAAGGCGAGATTGGTTGCAAAGGGTTTCAGTCAGAAGGAGGGAATTGACTACAATGAGATCTTTTCTCCAGTCGTGAAACATAGCTCAATTCGCGTGCTGCTAGCATTGGTTGCACAATTTGATTTAGAGCTTCAACAACTTGATGTCAAAACTGCTTTCTTACATGGTGATCTAGAAGAGACAATCTATATGGATCAGCCTGAAGGTTTCCTAGCTGAAGGAAAAGAAGACCATGTATGCCAACTGAAGAAGTCTTTGTATGGTTTGAAGCAATCCCCTAGACAGTGGTACAAGAGGTTTGATGCATTCATGACTACACATGGATTTTCGAGGAGTGCATTTGATAGTTGTGTGTATCACAAGAAGATGTCTGGTAACTCTATGATTTATCTTTGTTGTATGTTGATGATATGCTTATTGCTGCTAACAACATCACAGAGATAAATATTTTGAAGAAACTGTTGAGCAAGGAATTTGACATGAAGGATCTAGGAGTTGCAAAGAAAATCCTTGGAATGGAAATTTCAAGAGAAAATGGTGTTGTACATCTTTCTCAGAAGAGGTACATCGAAAAGTTCTTGAAAGATTCAATATGCATATGAGCAAGCCTGTAAGTACACCTTTAGCTTCTCATTTCAAGCTTTCAGAGTTACAAATGCCTCAATCTATGGATGAGGTGGAGCATATGTCAAAGGTTCCTTATGCGAGTGCAGTTGGTAGCATTATGTATGCTATGGTATGCACACGTCCAGATATTGCCCAATCTGTAAGTGTGGTAAGCAAGTACATGGCAAATCCAGGAAAAAGGCATTGGGAAGCTGTCAAGTGGATATTGAGATATCTCAAAGGAGCTCCTGATTTGGCCTAACCTTTCGGAAAAGTGAAGGTATTTCAATTCTCGGTTATGTTGATTCTGACTATGCAGGGGATCTTGATCGAAGGAGGTCCACAACTGGATACATCTTTACTCTCGTTGGCAGTGCCGTTAGTTGGAAATCGACTTTACAGTCGATTGTCGCTTTGTCTACAACAGAGGCAGAATATATGGCAGCAACGGAGGCAGTGAAAGAAGCTATCTGGTTGAAAGGTTTGGTGGCAGAATTGAGTTCAGTTCAGCTTAAATCAATTCTAAAATGTGATAGTCAAAGTGCTATTCATTTGATTAAAAATCAAAGATTTCATGAGCGCACCAAACACATTGATGTCAGATTTCATTTTATTCGAGATGTCGTAGAAAAGGGAGCTATCAAGGTTGAGAAGGTTATCACAGACGATAACGCTGCAGACATGTTGACCAAAATAGTCCCGCTTGCCAAGTTTGCACACTGCAAGGACTTGGCGGGAGTCTGCATCAATTGATGCAACTCTAAGAGAACAACTGCTAGGTGGAGCTGGTATGTTCAACAAAGGTTTGATTCTTCTTGTTTCTTACAATGGGATTGCCCAGTAAGCTTAGAAGTTTTGGCCGGAGTTGTTTATACGCATGCTTGGAACACAAACCAAGGTGGAGATTGAAAGAGTTGGTTTTGGTTCTTGTGGAATCAAACTAAATGGAAGATGAATTAATATGAATATTTGGTAGGAAGATAATTAGTACAAAATACAAGTCAAAGATTGTATCTTGGTAGGTGAAAGTTAGGCAAACCATAAAATAGTTTGCTATCTTAACCTTGACAATTTTGACACATAGTGATGTCATGGATGACATCAATAGGATGAATTTATTCCTATAAATAGGTAGCTCTTAATTCATTTTCAAATCATCCTTTCACTTGCCTTCTCACCTTCTAAGGCATTTGTGTTCTCTCTCTTGTAATATTTCACTTGTATTCTTTGTAGAGTGAAATAAATATCAGTGCAGTTGTTCTTTGGTGGACATAGGATCATTTTGATCCGAACCACGTTAAATATTGTTGTTCTTCCTTGTTCTTTAATTTCACGTTTTCGCTAACAGTTGTGTTAGGTAGATCATTTAAAAGTTGGTTACAAAACTGATGAGGTGACCTTAGTTAGTTACAAAGTTGTTATAGATATTTTGTACTCTTTCATTGATATAATAGTATAAAATTCATACTTTCATAGTATCAAGAAAATAATACAGCTCTCTCTTTTTTATTTTCCTTCAAATGCTCTGTAGTTTGTACTGATCTTCGATCTCCATTAATGGAGTTATCATATACGCTTCGTATAATAACCTGCTTGTGTAAACAAATTAAATTATTCATTTTAATTCGTCTTTCTTTCTACTTGAATCTATTTATTTCAAATCAATTGCTTTTTTAGTTATACACTACATTATCGAATCATTTATGACTACTGATGATATGCTAACTTGATTGAAACTTCAAGAAATAGTCGAAGGTTAAAGAGCATTCCTATGAAAAATTAATGTAACATTTTGAGGTCTCACATAATGAAGAAACAAAGAACCATTGTTTTATTAACTTATTGGTTGTTTAGCACACGTGGTGTGGAACACTTGCTACAATATTTTCAGCTTATAATGATGCATATGTCTCATTTTTTTAATTATTTAACATCGTGCAAATCTTAGTGTAGACACCTCTAGATGTCTAACTCGAGTTTCTCTCTTCTATGATGCTCATAACTCTTTTTCTTAGAGAGACTCTTGTTTGACTTATAAAAAATTCATAATGACGGTGGAATCATCTCTTCACATTCTACAACGTAAGAGACAATTGCTCGTGAAAAAGAACAATCTTGCAATTTATCTGAATCACTCTATTTTTAAAACATTATCAGATGCATATGAGATACGAATATAAATTCAATACTCTTATATTGATGAAAATATAAACCAAGTTATTTTTCAATATTGAAATATTATCATGTTTCACAAACAAGTCTCTAAATATCCCTTCTGTAAGAGGATCAACTATTATTTCACATATAGAATTATTATGTCGGAATGGCTAGTCCTCGCTAAAGTATTATGTCAAAAAGCCTTGATAGAACCTAACTTATCTCGAAATATATCATCGAAATATCTAGTCCCTCTTGAAATCTTAAATCGAAAAGCCTTATAAGAACCCATTAGTCCTCAGAGAGGCCAACCCGAAAGCAAAATCTTATATCAATATGGTCACACAAACTCCTATCATCTCCTAGATTCTTACATCGAATTAGTTGTACAACCCTAGTCTATCGTGGAATCTTTGATCGGACTAGCTACAATGCAAAAATGGGAAATGTACATGAATGATTGTAGGAAATTACTCACCACATCCATCAACCGAAAGATACTGACAAGACTATTTGAAGGTCACAATATATAAATCTGGCCAAAAATTCTACCTGAAGCTAGCCCTACGGGCTTCGAAAATCAACTTTTAAATAACCTCTAGCCAAATCTAGGCTGGACTTGCAAACAACAACACTAAGACCATTCTAACCTAATATCAACTCATGGGCACAAACGGATATAACCAAATCATGTGAAACTCAAGATCAGCTGAAGTAACTGAAATAAGGTCAAAGCAATACAAGTAAAGAACATATCATGAAATCATGCTGAAACCTACCTCACAATTAGCTAATTAACATGCTAGCACAATCACAAATAAGGTCTAAGGATTGTAAGTCGTAGCCTACCTCAAAACTAATCACTCACATTCTTAACACCTTTAAATCAAAGTATTTCCCTTCTGAGCTGCCTTCGAATGATTCCACAGTATTATATTAGTGATCTCAACATCAGTATAGTTGTTTAGACACCCAAATTGACATATTTAAAGTCGAAACTAAAAACGAGTTAAAATGTCATTATAGGACCCACATGAGGAATCCCTAAATTGGTTCCATCAATGAGTCCCAACAAGGTTAAGGGGCTTGTGCCCCGAAAACGGGCATAATCTGAGCTTTGAAGTGTCCCCAAAACAGACCATATATAAACTTGAGAATTCACAATTAAAGAACCAAAATGAAGATGATTCGAGGGAAAACTTATTATTATAACGCGAGAGTTACAAGCGTAAGAACATATTGAAGCTCCTCCCCACAATCCCTAACAAATCCCACTAAAAATCCCACAAGATGTCCAACTCTCCAAGTCTCAAAATGTTTGAACACTTAGATAAGAGCTAGAAATTGATTTTAACTACCAGCAATGGCCGCAAAAGCAGTCACTTGGGCGCTTAGTGGTCTTGCTAAAGTTGCACCATTATCGCTAAAGCGGTTAGGATATCAAATGAGGCTCCACTAAAGCAGCCGCTAAGTGATGTAAGAATGCGTAAACGGGTAGCCCTTTGCTAGCAAGGCTAGCTAAAGTAGCTATTGGCCGCTTAGGTGACTACACCAGCACTAGACACTAGAAAATTTAGCTAAGTCCTAATGGAATCCACTCTGGTGCTCGAGATTGGCTCGAACATCTGTGCGCACAAATAAATCATATATGTTGCCCCGCCAACTTTGGCATTTCAAACTCAATGGAGATGACAAAACTTCCAACAGAGGTCGTCCCAACAAAAATTGGATTCCACACCCACGACTTTATTTTAGCCAAAAATCACAAGATAGTTTGAAAGGAGTCCGGAAGTATCAGGATCCAAACCAAAGATCCAACTAGGACAAATTTGACATTGTGGAGCTAACAAAACCACCAGAAATGGATTTTGAAACGGTTTAGCTAAAGCTTTGACCGTAGTCAATCATTTAAATTTTAAAAGCTCCAAAACACACAAACTTACATAAAAACCAAACGAATGATCAAGTGACCAAACTGTCAGTCCTAACAAGTTATAAATGACTTTGGTCACTATAAGAAAGTACTAAACGTTAAAATATCGCAAAGCAGAGAAAATGACCTAGAAGATCATTAAAGAGTGATAGATTTTGTACTTCAAAAATGATGTCATCATGAAGAGTACGAGAACTATTAGTAGTTTGATTGGTTAAATATAACTTTAACCTTGTTGGTGAAGACACGATTACCCTCATTGTAATTCACTCACTCATTTTCCCTTCCCCTATGCTCAAAAAAAAAATTATATTAAAAAAAATCACATAGAGTTTTAACTGAGTAAATATCTCAAAAGGTCACTCAACTATGTGAAATTATTTAAGAAAGTCACTCAACTTGATTTTGTATCAATAAAGTCACTAAACTTACAAATTTTCTTTTATAAAGTCATTCAAGTTAAACTATTTTTCTAGAAAATCATTATAACCAAAAGATAATAGAGATAATTGCATAAATCACCCTACAAGTTTAGTTTTGTAATACTTACTTTCATCTTAGTTTATAATATTACACTTACGTCTCTTTTTTTATTAATAATTATTTTCTTAACCCAATTATTATGAATATAAAAATACGGATTTGGCTCCCCTTTATTACTCTTTTTTTTCTAGTCAAATACACATCTAGATAAGAAACATATGACTTAACCATAATTAAGTGAATAAGCTTTGAACAAATAATTTCTAAACTTTGATAAGAAAAGATATTCCCTACTAATCTTAGAATCCATTGATTTCAGTTTATGTTTTATATTCAAATATCAATCTTGTCCATTATTTAATCACTTTCTGTGTTCGTAAATTTATTTTAAAAAGATAATATGGAAAAATAAAAAATAAAAGAAAGAATCATCATCATTATTATCGATAAAATCGTTTAATAAGAATGAAAAATAGAAAATGCATTAGAATTACAAAGGTAAAACTATTTATAAAAATATTCCATTTTAATCTTCTTTTATAAAATAATTATAAAAGAAACGATTAATTTAAAGGGAAAATATTTTGTAAGACCACTGTTTATAGGCTAATAAAAAAACGTTGATAAGTTCTCGTTTAATATTTAAATGTAAAAATATCAAAAATAAAATTAATGATTTTAATATATCCCTATTAATTAAGTTAAGACCATTATTATTAAATAAATAAATAAATAAATAAATAAATAAGAGATAAACATAATATTATAAACTACAATGAAAGTAAATATTTAAAAAAACTAAACTTGAAGGATGATTTGTGCAATTATCTCTTTTATCTTTTGGTTATTGTGATTTTGTAGAAAAATAAGTTTAACTTGAGTGACTTTATCAAAGATAATCTATAAGTTGAATGACTTTATTGATATAAAATTAAGTTGAGTGATTTTCTCAGATAATTTCACAATGACTTACTCAGTTTTAACTCCACCAACTTTTTGAAAATTTTGTATTTTGTCCAATTAAATTTGATGATAGCCTTTTGGCCAAAAGATCCAAATATCTACTAGTGAAGAAAACAAGTAGGGATATTCATTTTGAAATTTAGGGTAAAAGGTCTTGGCCCACTATAAGGTTAGAGATGTGCAAGAACTTTAAAAATGATGAGAGATTCTTGAGTGCAAAATTATTAGTATTAAAAGTACATGGGAATTGGGATGACCATGATTTTATTAGAGAAAGTAAATGTATTCTGAAAAATGAAACAGGCAAAAAATATAAAGGTACAATTAACTTCTCTGTCATTCCCAAACGTAGACGTTAAGTTAACCCAATCCACACGATTCTTTGCCCCTCCCTTTCTATCATTACTCAATAGTCAGTACTACCCCTTACCCTCAACTTTGGTGTTGTAAGTAAATTATATGAAAGAAAAAATTCAAAATTTATGGTTATATATACCAAACCATATTTATTCATTGCCAAGTATTCTTTCTATATATGTGAGACACTTTCGTTTTTTTTTTGGAAAAAATAAATAAATATGTTATCGATCTTTGAGAAAAGGTTAATCTATATCATCCGTTTAAGGTTTGACTTATTCATGTCATATTCATTTGAGAAAAGAACATGTATGTCATTATTTGTTAATGGGAAACAATTTCAATTTTGCAAGAATATTTTTTATACATGGTCAATTATTATTCGGCCACGTCATTATTTAAATTATTATTTTTTATTAATATCGAGCCAAATTTCTGAGCAATGTGACACTTAGGAGTGGATGTTCGATAGGTTTCTCAAATTTCGGATTTGGTAATTCGGTAATTGATAGTTAAAGTAGATACCAAATACAATTTTTTTGAATTTCGGTTTGGTAATTCACAAATGGTAAATTAAACTTCGGTTTGGTACGGTATTCGGTAATATCGCATTGAAATTATAGCTAATTGTATGACAAAGTTAATATTATTTCTCGAATCATTGCTATTTTTTTTATGTGGATGCACAATATAATAGAAGATCAACAAGTAAAAGATATTTAAAAAAGCAAATTGATGCAACTAAAAGACTTGTATTTGGATTATTCATGTTTATTCTTTAACTTTCTCTTTGGACTTGTACTAAGGAGTAATGAATATATTGATATATGACTATCATTGAGTAAACAATTTGGTATTCGAGAAATATCGAATACCAAATGATACTAATGTCTCATATTAAATCTAAATCCAAATATTAATTCTAAAATTTTACTCACAAATACCATACCTAATTACCAAAAATTGTGGTTTGATAGTCTGACAATAACCTGAAGAAATCCATGTAGATATCTCACGTAGAGAAATCAAGAATTTATTGATGTACTGATGATATTAATAGGTTGATCAATATTGTTGTATTGATCATATTGATCAATAATGATTTTATTGATAGGTGATCAATTATTGATGAATTGATGAATAATAATGTTAAGTATGAAGAAATCCATGTAGATATCTCATGTAGAGAAATCAAGGATTATTTTGATATAATGACAATATTGATATGTTGATCAATATTGATAAATTGATATGTGATCAATTATTGATGAATTGATAGATAATAATGTTAAGTACATACTCCTTATATAGGAGAGAATTGTATAGTCCTAAGTTAACTATACTTAGAGTCCTACTACAATACCTATTACTAATATAATAGTAATAATAATTAAATCCTAATTGTACTATAATTCTAATAGTAATCTAATCCTAATAATAATATAATTATAGACGAAATATAACCTAATTAACATAGGTAATCTAATCTTAGTGTGACTCTAATTCTTCAGCAGTGTTATAACTCGCCAGTCAGTTTCGTTGGACCCTGTTCCTTTCGACATATTCCAATCCTCAGCTTCCTTCTTCATCAACACTTGCTGTAGACAAGTCAGTCAACTGCATTGGACCTGTTCCTTTGACATGTTCCAATCGTCAGTTTCCTTCTTCTTCAACACTTCCCCTCAAGCTAGTGAGTAGAGGAACGACTACACCTAGCTTGCTTTGAATATCCATAAAAAAACTTTAAATACCCAGAAAAACTTATATTGTCAATGCTTCGATATATTGATGTTGTTGTTGCCGAATTCAGAAAAAAAAATTTAAATACCCAGCAAGAACTTATTTTGTCAATGCTTCGGTATGTTGATATTGTTGTTCCTCTTCCCCTGCCTTTTTGAACAGATAATACCATGTTTTGTTTGTTATGACACTTTTTTTTTCTTCCCTTATATCAAAGCCTATGAGAGCATTAAATTGATTAAGAGTGGATATCGTGTCTTACCTAAACTTCTAGCAAAATTAATTGCTTTTGTATTTATTTATTTTTTAAAGATTTTCCACATCTCCTTGGCAGTTGAGCAGCCCACTATTAGTTGTGTGCTTTCTTCGGTCAAGGTGTTTGAGATCCAACTTCTTAGTAACACATCTCTCTCCTTTCAATCATCAATGATGCCACTATCTTTTGCATCCTTCTTAGCCGCTACAACTTCCCTAGCAGTCTGTCTCGTGGAACAACTACTTTTACTTGGTTCATTCTTTGTGATATGAATCAATTGGGATATGTTTGTCCTCTTTATGAGGTAATTTACTGGCCTAAGTTTAATGGAGCAAGCGATAATTATTTGGTGAAGTGAGGAGATTGACATGTTTTTTGGTAGTATGGGTCATTGCAATGTGTGGATTTTTTATTTTTTTTTACGATCAATAATCAGAGAGAGGAAGAGCTTTAAGCTCTGATACCATGAAGAAATTCATGTAGATATCTCACGTAAGAAATCAAGAATTTATTGATGTATTGTGATATTGATAGGTTGATCAATATTGTTGTATTGATCATATTGATCAATAATGATTTTATTGATAGGTGATCAATTATTGATGAATTAATGAATAATAATGTAACGTACATACTCCTTATATAGGAGAGAATTGTAGAGTCCTAAGTTAACTATACTTAGAGTCCTACTACAATACATATTACTACTATAGTAATAATAATGATGAAATCCTAATTGTGCTATAAATCTAATAGTAATCTAATCCTAATAATAATATAATTATAACGAAATATAACCTAATTAACATAGATAATCTAATCCTAGTGTGACTCTAATTCTTCAGCAGTGTTGTAACTCGCTAGTCGGCTTCGTTGGACCTGTTCCTTTCGACATGTTCCAATCCTCAGCTTCCTTCTTCATCAACACTTGCTGTAGACAAGTCAGTCAACTGCGTTGGACCTGTTCCTTTGACATGTTCCAATCGTCAGTTTCCTTCTTCTTTAACATAACTCGCATCTATTGATATTACTAAGCGAATTTCACTTGAACAGGTAGAAGTAGATTTCGTTGGCACGTCTTGGTAAGATCTAAGATCTAACTATTATATAGAGGTGTAGATTTGATTAAAATCAATTCGAATCGAAAATTAAATTAAATAGCTTGATTTTTTAATTGTTTTAAAAAATTATAAATAATATTTGATTTGATTTTATTGGAAACAAATTGAAGAAAAAATCAATCAATCAAATAGCTAAATTATGTACACAAATTTTATATTTATGTGTATACAATATATTAATTTTTAATACTTTGTATACCTTTTTTATGAAAAGAATTAATTAGCTCTAATAAGTTAATGAACTTTACACCATAAGTTCATTTGTTAAAGAAAGTCATGAATTCAAACACATTTATTTATTACTTTTATTTTATATTATATTTATTATACTATTACATAAGAGTGGGTTTAACTTTGGGTATCAACATGTGTACTTTGTCATTTAGTTTTTTTTTTAAAGAAATAAATAAATTGTATGCATAATATTAAGAGATCCAAAAAATTATCTATGCACAATTATTAATGAAAATCTATTCCTTCATATTGTTTGTTCATATTTAGTATTTTACTAATTTATCTTTTAATTCTTTTTAATATTTTTTCACTTATTTTGTACTTATCACATTTAAACTTGACATATTCTTTAAAAAAATATCGATTAACATGATTATTGAAGAGTATTTTACTAATTTACCTTTCAATTTTTTTAATACTTTTTCATTTATTTTTTACTTATCACATTTGAACTTCACGTATCCATTAAGAAAATAATGATTGGCATGACTATTTTACCACAGTTACCCTAATAATTGATGTTAGTATTGTTAGATATTTTGTAACATATAGAAGTCTTAAATTAAATAGGTTGTTAATGAAAGAACATGATTCTTATAAAAAGTCATCATGAAAGAACAAGAATCTTATGAAAAGTTATATGTTCATGAAAAAACACGACTCTTATGAAAAGTCATCTCTTAAGTTCTATAAATATAAAGACTCTTTATAAGTAGTCTAAGAAAAAACTGCATGATTAAATGAAGGATTTTGTTGTAACCTATAGGGAGTTGTTTGTATTTTTTCAATATTTATATGGACAATATCTCTTTAAAGAAAGTGATTTCACAAGCCTCAAAAAGCCATTTCATTGTTAATTATATTTTGTAATATTTTTTCTAACAAGTATTAAGTCTTGAAAACTAATTTAGGAAATAAGTAATTAATGTCAAGTATAAAACCCTACTAAAATTTGAACATTTTATTTTATGGTACTCATCAACTCATTGACCTAAACTCAAAATTATAGAACTATAACAATTCATATTCAAATCAAATAAATTTAATTTAATAAAATATTATTTAAATTACTTTAAATTGATTAAATTATATTTATCATTATTTACCTTTAATGCTCGTGCTTGCACGAGCTTACCATCCTCTAGTAAAGAAATAGCTATGAGATTTATTCTTTTTTTTTCTTTTATGTTCTTATCAAATTAATTTTGTTTGATATAAGTTGTAGAACTTTAGATACTTTTTCACAACTTTTTAAAAGTAGAATGACCACAATAAGGCTAATAACATATTATAAGTTTGAAAAAAGATAGGAAGATCTTTAGTAATTATAAAGGGGGGGGGGAATCAAAATAACATTAGGTTTCTTAAAAATCGAATTAAACCGACCAGTGACGGACCCAGGATTTTTGTTCAGGAGGTTCGGAAAAAAAAAATATTGTTGATGGGATTTCAACTTGGGACATGCAGCTTAATATTAAGGAGTCTTACCATTGAGTCATCTAATTTTAATTGTTATTGAGGGGGTTCAAAATATATACATCTACAAAAATATAGAAAATTTACCTTATATATATCGTGTATTTTTTTGCCGAGGGTGTTCGGGTGAACACCCTGGACCCAATGTGGGTCCGCTCCTGAAACCGACAACAATTAAACAATTGGATATGATTGTAATTGATTGATTTGATTTTAATAATTTGATTTTGATAATTTAAAAATTAATTAAATTAGTTAATATTTGATTTAACTAAAGATTCAATTCAAACTGAACCATGAATACCCCTATATGTGTGCTAATGGTGAATGGTGGGGGGGGGGGTAATCATAAATGCTCATGGCAATTGTGGGGAAGGGACTCTTCTTCTTTCAAAGTTTGAGTAGGAAAAGGGAATTTATATTATACTATTACATAAGAGAGTGGGTTTAACTTTGGGGTATCAACATGTTTGCTTTGTCATTTCATGATTGGTTTTTTTTTTTTAAAAATAAAATTAAATTATATGCATAGTATTAAGAGATTCAAAAAATTATCTATGCACAATTATTAATGAAAATCTATTCCTTCATATTGTTTGTTCATATTTAGAATTTTACTAATTTACCTTTTGATTCTTTTTAATATTTTTCCGCTTATTTTATACTTATCACATTTAAACTTGACATATTCTTTAAAAAAATAACGATTAACATGACTATTGAAGAGTATTTTACTAATTTACCTTTCAATTCATTTTAATACTTTTTCATTTATTTTTTACTTGTCACATTTGAACTTCACGTATCCATTAAGAAAATAATGATTGGCATGACTATTTTACCACATTTACCCTAATAATTGATGTTAGTATTGTTGGATATTTTGTAATATATAGAAGTCTTAAATTAAATAGGTTATTCATGAAAGAACATGATTCTTATAAAAAGTCATCATGAAAGAACAAGAATCTTATGAAAAGTTATATGTTCATGAAAAAATACGACTCTTATGAAAAGTCATCTCTTAAGTTCTATAAATATAAAGACTCTCTATAAGTAGTCTAAGAAAAAACTGCATGATTAAATGAAGGATTTTGTTGTAACCTATAGGGAGTTGTTTGTATTTTTTCAATATTTATATGGACAATATCTCTTTAAAGAAAGTGATTTTACACGCCTCAAAAAGCCATTTCGTCGTTAATTATATTTCGTAATATATTTTCTAACAAGTATTAAGTGTTGGAAACTAATTTAGGAAATAAGTAATTAATGTTAAGTATAAAATCCTACTGAAATTTGAACATTTTATTTTATGGTACTCATCAACTCATTGACCTAAACTCAAAATTATAGAACTATAACAATTCATATTCAAATCAAATGAATTCAATAAAATAAAATATTATTCAAATTACTTTAAATTGATTAAATTATATTTATCGTTATTTACCTTTAAGGCTCGTGCTTGCACGAGCTTACCATCCTCTAAAAGAAATAGCTGTGAGATTTACTCTTTTTTTTTTCTTTTATGTTCTTATCAAATTAATTTTGTTTGATCAAAGTTGTAGATCTTTAGATACTTTTTCACAATTTTTTAAAAGTAGAATGACCACAATAAAAGGCTAATAACATATTATAAGTTAGAAAAAAGATAGGAACATCTTTAGTAATTATAGGGGGGGGGGGGGGGGGAAGAATCAAAATAACATTAGGTTTCTTAAAAATTGAATCAAACCGACAGCAATTAAACAATTGGATATGATTGTAATTGATTGATTTGGTTTTAATAATTTGATTGATTTGATTTTGATAATTTAAAAATTAATTAAATTAGTCAATGTTTGATTTAACTAAAGATTCAATTCAAACTGAACCATGAATATCCTTATATGTGTGCTAATGGTGGTGATGGTGAAAGGGGAAGGGGGGGGATAATCATAAATGCTCTTGGCAATTGTGGGGAAGGGACTCTTCTTCTTTCAAAGTTTTAATAGGAAAAGGGAATTTATAAGATGACAAAAATCAAACTATATGACATTCCTAGAGCTTTTACCGAGTAGATTCAAAATACAAAGAAGATTATGTCACACCCCGAAATAGGGGGAGTAGCTAACACTAGATATCCTATTATAACAAGTTACCCACTAAAACATACTAGCTAATCAAACTGTGAGACAAAAAGATTGGGCAACACAACCTTTAAAAAGTGAATCTTGGACCCTGAAGGTCATAACCTGAATGAGAATAAATCATACAAACAATGGTAGACAAGACGAGAAAAATAAAGATGTATTATCTAGTCGACGAGGCCACAACCGAAGACATGCCTAATTACACACGCATATATATACATGCCAAGACTATTGGCCAGAGGTTGAAACATACAAAAAGAACACCTAGAATATTGTGTCTACAATAGCCTCTATGAGTGACATAAGCACTATCGGGACAAGGCTCCGACTATAACCAAACTGTACAACAAAAGTAAATATCCTCTGATAACCCTAGAATAACATGGAGCTTACCAACTCACAGATGCACTTGAATCCTAGCGGGTGGATCAATTAGAGTCCCTTCATATACTTGCTCGCACGAAACAAAAAGCATTGTCCCAGACAAAGGGACGTCAGTACGAATAAAAATGTATTGGCATGTAAAACGAAAAGAAGAATCATAAATATTTATTGTAAAAGGGTAATAGAGATACCACCTGAAGTTGAAACTCAAATAATCTCTATGACTGACATTTGGCCCTTACTATTTAAATATGCATGGCGCGCACGCATATATATATATATATATATATATATATATATATATATATATATATATATATATATATATGCAAATGCATGACATACCTAACCAAATGCTAGCAATGGTGTCTTCTGGTAGCGAACCGACATCATATTCGTCAATTTGTGATCATTTGTGTCTCATACGTATAAATATATGCAATAGGCCCCATACCTCTCGATTCTAACTCTCTGGAGTAGAATGCATAGTATATCATGTCATAGAATTATAACACCTATAAGTTACTGTTGTCATGTTGCCAATCTTGGTCCGTTTGTAGTCTTGTTCTCATAACCCCATAATCACTTTCATATAACATGTAATTATCTCATAAGCCTTAACGTCAATTGATTCAAACTTAACGTCGTTATAAGTAAGGCTCATAAGCCTTTATTTTGATAGGTTATAGGTCACCTCACTCTTCATATAGATTGTTTGAAGTTGACTTAAGTAAAATCTTATATCAAAACTCAATTGGTAAGGAAATTTTCAACTCAACTTTGTGATAGAAGATTCTTATGACCTTAATTCATCTCCAAATCTCTTTTCACACTAAATAATTGACCTTAACACATATGCAAAATTAAGAATCACCCAATACAACTTTATACACATAAAAAATAGTTCAATTCTTGATTTAAATTTTTTTAAAGTGTTACATTTCATACTCATAAACTTGTTTGACGATTGACTTATTGTCAATCATCTGAAACTTAATTCATTGTCCAACAACATATGTTTTCTCTTTGGCATTAATTGTCAACATAAAAAAAAAAAATCACATAGCCTCATATTTCTTAGTTGTTTTATATATAACAAATAAATCAAATAAAGAGTTAATTATATGGTTCAACAAATGTCCTCCAACAATTCTATTATTTTTTTAAACTTTTTTTTAGCATCATCATCAACAACGTAACCACACGAGCGCTAGAACCAGTAATAGCGTAAGCAAAATCTAAAATGTTATCAAAATCACCAGTAAAAGGTAAACAAAATATAATTATCTTCTAATCGTTCAACTAAAATTTAAAAAATGTGACTGATATTTAAAATTATTTTTGTCTAAATGCTCATGCTTTCATAGATCAATCAGCATTTTGTTTAAAGGAATAATCATTTATAAATATTGTATGATAATATTGACAACCAACAAGAAAACAAAAATAACTTATCAAACAAATATTATACCATGACAAGTCATTGTCTTGAAAACGATTATAATTTTACTAGGATGCAAATCGTTTATGCTGGTCACTCAACACCCCTAAATATGTGTGCACTTGTAGCTGAAAATTGAAGTTCACTAAAAGTGATTGCTCATAAAAATATAATAGGCACATCATTTACGTTTTTATATGTTAGATAAACGTAAGAAGGTATATAAAGTTAAGATCCTGTTTGGATAGGCTTAAAAGTTGATCAAATTGACTTAAAAGTCAGTTTTTGACTTATTAGAGTGTTTGATAAATATCAAAGTAATTTATTTTAAGTCAAAAATGACTTATTTTAAGCCAACAGCTAAAAGCTAGGTGAAGGGTACTTTTTTTTTCCAACTTAAAAGTAATTTTATGTTGACCGTGTATATTACTTTGTTACCCTTAATTCTTTTATTTTTATTTTTATTATTATTATTATTATTATTATTATTATTATTATTATTATTATTATTATTATTATTATTATTAGTATTATTAATATTTTATTATTTTATTATTATTATTATATATTTTATTATTCTTTATTATTATTATTATATATTGTTATTATTATTAGATATTATTATTATTATTATTATTTTATTATTTTTCTTATTATTCTTTATTATTATTATTATTATTATATATTATATATTATTATATATTGTTATTATTATTATTATATTATTATTATTATTATTATTATTATTTTCATATTATTTTATTATTATTATTATTTATTATTATTATTATTATTATTATATATTATTATTATTATTAATATTTTATATTATTAATATTATTTATTTTATTATTTATTATATTATTATTATTATTATATATTATTATTATTATTATTATTATTTTCATATTGTTATATTATTATTATTATTATTATTATTTATTATTATTCTTTATATTTAATTATTTTTATTATTTTTACTATTATTTATTTTATTATTATTTATTATTATTATTATTATTATTATATATTATTATTAATATTTTTTATTATTGTTATTATTATTTATTTTATTATTCTTTATTATTATTATGTATTATTATTATCTATTATAGATTATAAATTATTATTATTATTATTATTATTATTATTATTTTCATATTATTTTATTATTATTATTTTTTGTTATTGTTATAGATTATTTATTAGTATTATTATTTATTATTATTATATATATTATATATTATTATTATTATTAAATTAATCAATTTTTATCATGTTAACAACTTTTAAGGGTATTTCAGACATTTTGATTAAAAAAAGTGTTTACCAGCACTTATTTTTCAAACACATCAACAACTTTTTCTTTAACTTCAGCATTTTTATCCAAACACATAACTATTTATTTTAAAAATAAGTTCCAACACTTTTAAAAGTATTTTTCAAAAGCTACTTTTTTTAAGCCCATCCAAACTGGCTCTTAATTTAGTGAAATATAATGACAAAATTGTCATAAAACAAATAAATTCAAGTCTTCTCAAAAGCCAATATTTTTTCCCCTAAGAAGTTGCAAGATTAAAAAAACTGTCTTTTAAATAAATGTAAGCCGCTTTTGAAAAAATAACTTAATTTGTTCGCTCCACATATTTTTTTTATTTTTTTGGATTTTGACCTGGTGTTTGAATCTACATTAGAGCTTCGACACTTCAGGGCCCATTTAAGAGTGGCTCTCCCAACAGAATTTCATCATATCTTGGGCTCAAATTTGAAACCTCTTATTAAGAGTGAAACACGCCCATCAGTACACTACAACCTATGTTGGTTTTTCACGTATACTTACAACTTAGAGATATTACACAAAATACCAATAGTATTTGTTCATTATCCACAAAAATAGTAATCTAAAGAAATTCACAAAAGTATGTAGCTACAAATGTACCTTAAAATCTTTAAAGAAGGATTGTGAAGAGGTGGACACATTCAATATGATGACCAATTTTGAAAGGGAATTTAATGAGTTTTTTTTACATATTACGTATGGTACTTTCACGTGAAACTTTTACTGTTTCACACTCACAAGACTTGATTGAAATTTAAATGATTTTCTTTTTCTCTTTTCATCTTTAGCTTATAATAGAAAAAAAGTTGATTAAAATAAATATCATGAATTACAGAAAACCTATGGCAAAAACTGACAAACCTCGAGTCTGTTGAAAGTCACTGTAACACAATAGAATAAGGCAAACATAAAGAGTTCATTAGATCAAAAACAGCCAAGCATCATATCATTGCACTAACCCAAAAACTCTAATTTTGCACTTCCTGCACCCAAAATAGTGATATACTATGCATATTGATATTAGTGACGGAGTCAAAATTTTCATTAATATGAAGATATAGACCTACAAATTAGAAGATGATTCTAACATCTACTATATATACATAAAAAGTATTATATAAATAATATAATTTTCTTCACTATGGCTCCACCCCTGATTGATATTCTCTACAACATTTAAATCAAATAATACACTACAAAGGGTCAAAAATACCCTCAACATTTCATATATATTCCAAAAATGCCCTCTTTTACCTATTAGATCAAATTTGTCCCTCTTTCAACCTATTGGTTCAAACTTCAAACATGCCCGATTAAAACTAAATTTGAATTCGTATTAAGAAATCCCACGTCAAGGGATAAAATGCTATTTAACAAAGATGACTTTGTACCAAAGAGAACTCAAACAGATCAAAGACTACTTGTTATATTTGTCTTTTAAGTAGTGTAATGTGAAATTCACCTAATCTATGATAGAGCTCCAATAAATTTGAATTATAATAAGTATGAGACAAACAAGAGAAGCACAGTATTATTGACCCCACTAGTCTGCTTTAATAATTTCATCCAAAATCTTGCCATATGATATGGCCCCAGGAAAACTCCAGAGTTCAGTCCACATCTACTCTTTCCTGCCCCAAAGTTTTCTTCTTTTACACTTCCCAAAAAAGCATGCCTGACCATAAAACTGAAATTTTTTTCAACAAAAAAAGAACACAAACACACCAACTCAAATCCTTTTCAAATCTAGACATTTTGCTCTCTAAAGTCTTTACTCACTGACCCACATCTGCAAAATATCACCACACCACAACATTTTATAAAAACTTCCACAAATCAAGTGGAAGTGGTAATCCATATATTAGCAAAGTTAATTAATATGCTTTTTCACTTCATATTAGTTTAGTAGTACTAATAAGCAATATAATACATTCTTATCATTCATACTAGGGCACTATCACATAACATATTACTACTAACTTGCCCAAACAAAAATGTAAAAACAAGTACTCCTCCTAGATAAAGTGAGTTAAAAAAAAACATAGATTTGCTTCATTTTAGGCTGAAATAGTTGCAGATTTGCGGACAATGTATCGATAGGCTGCAACTTTTCTCTTTCGAGAGGCAGTGTTGTCTACAGAAAGCACCATTTTTCCAGCTTCTTTTGAAGTGAATGAATTGTGAATTGCCTCTTCATTGGCTGCAATTTTCCTTGGCTTCTCAACAGCAATTGTGTAACTGCCTTCACCATTTGGTACAAACTCTGCACTGTACTCCAAGTCCCATCCTCCTACTACTATGTCCCATGTTATTGTTGCACCACCCTGTTTCAATATTCATAACCCACTCAATAACATCCTCAAATACCTTAACTAACAGTACAACAAAAATAACTTTTAGCGACAATAAATAAACATATTAATGAAGAATGCTTAAGTCTTTGCCGGCACTAGTTAAGTATAATTAGATACAATGTCATTAAAGCCTTCAAGGACATATACAAAGAGCAGAGGCGAACCTAGAATTTGAAGATTTTGGATGCACCAATATAAATATAGCTCAAATATAAGGTCTAAGCTAAACTTCAAATAAAAATAAGCTTAAGTGGAATTCAAACCTTGGTCTAGATGGAAGTATCTCTACCTTCTACCGATTGCACAAGAGCACTTTTATGTTTTTTATGGGTGCACATTTAATTATATCTTAATTTCTACATACATATATACATATGATTTTTTCGAAAGTTACCGGGTGCATGTGCACCCCACGGTATAGTGTGGGTCCGCCCCTGACAAAGAGTATCAATTGCAGCTAAAGCTCATTTTTTATGTAGTGCAAACATATCAACAACACTACACTATTTCCCTTTTAGTCCATTGAGAACAACAACAATAATAATATACTCAGTGTAATTCCACACGTGAATTCCAGGGAGGAGGGAGGAGGGTAGTGTGTACGCAGTCGTGCCCCCACCCTTAATAATTCCCTATTATTAAACTCTTCTTTGATCCTTGTTTAATCACACAAGCATATAGTGTGAAAGCATGGGTCAAGGACATTAAGACAGGCATAATGTAACATCATTAAAAATGACCACATGTGGGATCTCTACTTTAATTAGAAGGTTAAATAATTGAGTATCCTATGTACAGCTAGAGTAGTGAAGCTGTAAATTTCAAAATTTGACACAAACAAATAATTGAGTCTGTTATTCAAAATAAACCAAAAGTAGGAAAAGAATGAGATAAGCAATAATGCACCTCAATGCCTTCAATTTGAATATTGACTTTCTCTCCTCCTTTGACAGTAAACTCAGAAGCTGGTTTTGGTGGGCCATTTTGTAAATCAGTATGTCTACTCAATCCACCATACTGAACAGGTATATCCTCAGGCCTTATGAATCTGATCACAACAAATATTTCGAAATTTTAGAATAATCAAATCTCAAAAGGATTAAGAAAATCAAGAAAAAAACAAAACAGAAGCATTTCAAAGATCATTATACTAAAACAGACAACAAAAAAGACAAAAAAGAAACATTTTTTATATATCTAAGCCAACAATTAATTAGTACTATAATGCAATTAAAAAAAATACCCACTTGTATAATGTCTCAGCAACATTTCCCTCCTTGGATATCACAAACTTGCTCTTGGTTCTTTGAGTCAGAAATGGACTAAACATTGAATACAACACACTGAAGTACCATGGCACATTGATAAATATCTATAATAAAAAAAAAAAGTTTAAGACAATTTATGGAGGAAAAAAGATGAGATTTTTACTCAAAATATAAAGAAAAGATTTACCTTACGAGCAACCATTTCAGGATAATTGTCTTGAAAAAGAGATAAAATTTGATTTGAAGCAACCCGTAGTTCTCTCTTAGGCATATCTTTGAGATCAGTTACCTGCAAAGGCGAATCTACGATTTCAACTTTATGAATTTTAAATTATTATAATGACGATTTTTAAGTGGAACTCGCATACAGGCTATTAGCTCCGCCGTTGATTACCTGAATAATGGAATTAATTCCACCAGGCTTGAAATGTAGTTGTTCAATTCCTCTTTCAAGAACTTGAACTCTCCATCTCAAGAATTTTTTCAATTTTTCTTCATCTCCAAAGATTTTTTCATACATTTCTTTATCTTTAAAAACCCCATAAGCATTGTAACAAACAGGGTGTCCATCTCTATCATAACCATTCATATAAGCAACAACTCCTTCAAGTTCTTTAAATCCTGAAAAATCTTCTTCCAAAATGGTGTCAGCACCAAACTCTTTTCTCCAAGAAAGACATTTTTCCAACATATGAAGTGAATCTGAAACCTTAAAATCCCTTGCTCTGAGGAATTTTAAGAGAATGACATCAGCCTTTTCATCTCCACCTAAAAGTGGAATACCCCACATGGAACAAGAAGAAGAAGAAGCAGATTGAAGCTTGTCTTTCAATTCTTGTAATGCTTTCTTCTCAGAGGGTTTAAGGTGGGAAGTGAAGTAAGAGTCTTCTTTAAAAGATGGGGTGCGTAAAGTAGTTGCTTCCATTAGAGAAGTGACAAAGCTTTTCTTCAAAGATTGTGGCTTTGGTAAAGATTGTGGAGCTGATTCTTGGGATTTTAGAGCTTTTTGAACAGTAATGGGGGATGAAGAATCCATTTTTTTTATGTGTGCTTAGTGAGGGACAAGAGAAGAGATATGGGGAAAGAAAGGGACTTGGTAAACAGAGAAATTTGAGTGGAAATGTTTCAATTTGGGGCTATAATTTATTACTTGTTGTGTAGCCGCGGTTCACTTTCAAAGTTTTCAAATGTGTATCCTGCATTTTTATTTATTTATATAAGATATTACAATCAATACTCTATTTTATATTCCAAAAAGAAATTATATAATTATTTTTTTTTGTCTTTAATTTCTTATCTCGTACAATAATTCTTTCCTTCTTTTTCAAATAATGAACTTATCTAATACTAATTTGGGATGAAAGTAATATATTTTTTAATAATAGATTTATATATTTTTTATTTAATTACTCATTTTACATTACGATAAGGAGGAATAGAGATTAGGCAAGTGTTCGACTCAAAGTCTATGCAAAAATTAATATCTCAATTTAAAGGCATACCAAGCAGATCCGTAAGAAATACCTTCAGAATCTCCAACAGTATAGGGATTGACTCAATGGAAGGGGATTTTGCACTGACATCCTTAAGATGAGCCAATTGGGCTAGGCAACCGTTCGCACTAGTCTGCTAGCACAAATAAAAGATATGATCTTTACTTGCTTAGGATTGTATATTTATTTCCACTCTAATCTATCCCTACTTGAAATTTTTGGAGTTATTGTCTTATAATTACAATTTAGAACATCATAATAAGGGGGCAACAAAGTCATATCCAAGATCACATCAAATTTAGCATTTTCAATTTCAATATGACGAAATCTATCCAAGTCTGATAAACCACAAACATCACAGAGCAAGAACGGTACACATGAGTTACTATCACAACTATCACAGACTCTTCAATCGAGGTAGAAACATAAATAGCGGCATCAAGAATATGAGAAGTCAAGTCGAGACTCAAACAAACTTAACAGATATGTAGGAATAGGTAAACCCTGGATTAAAAAAATAGTTAGTCATCCGGTCACAAACAAAAATAGTACTCTATTTGTCCTAGTTACTTTTCTTTTTAGTAAGTTCCAAAAGAATGACACATTTCTATATTAAGTAACAGTTTAACTTTAAAAATCTCATTTTACCCTTAATGAAGTGATTTATAGCCACACAAATATTTATCACTTATTTTAGACCATAAGTTTCAAAAGTCTTCCTTTCTTTCTTAAACTCTGTGTCGAATCAAAGTAACTCATATAAAATGAGATGGATGGAGTACCTATTTCACTTAATTTGATGCCTCATATTTGTTCGAAAAATATAACATTGAGCCCTATCATCATTATGGGCAACCCCTTTACTTAGATGTGTCGTTCCTCTCCCTACATACCATTTCCTTAGCCTCCAAAACTTTCATGATTGCCACCTCTCCCACTATGTCGAAGTCCTCTGCTAATGAATTGGTCTGCCCAACATGTCGAACTCCTTCAATTTTCTTAACATAGTCAATCACTTTGTTGAAGTCCCTCCTAGCTGAAATCATGTATATCGATAAAATATACAAGTCAATGATCAATAACTTCTCATTGAGACAAATCATCTCCTCTTCAATGCTTACAAGTTGAGTAGCATAACAAAAGAAAGCATGGAATTCAGCCTCATAAACTGCAACTGGCATATTACCTTGTTTAAGGGTCAGAAACTCATCTCTGATCTCTTAGAGTATGGGCACATACTTCTTTACAAACAAGGTGTGAAACTGAGTCCAAAATAGCGGAGGCAAAACTTATGATTGACACTTCACAAAGGTTATCCACCATTGCTTAGCTTCACCCTACAAATGAAAGATCACAAACTCAACCACATATTGTTGTTGCACAATGCCCGGGTTACGTAGCCTATCATAGTAGTCTAAGGTGAACACAAAGGTGATAAGGATATGGATGTAGAGTCCTAGTACGTTAGTATGTTTGAGTTATACGTAGTTATCATCTTTTATTTTTAAGTCTCTTATGTCCAGCAAGCTTCTTTCTCATCTATACTTGTATATGTATAAATATCACACATTGTATCAATAATATTCAAGCTTTCATAATCATATTCAACTCTTATATGGTATCAGAGCAGGGCCCGTCTCACCAGATGTTGGGGATCCCCAAAATCAAAATTGCTCACGCACCAGATGCTAAGCACTGGGGTGAGGTGGGGTATTAAAGAATGACAAAAGTCTCATATCGATGGTTAATGAGATGAGTGGACTCCTTATAAGGTTTGGGCAATCCTCCTCCCTTTGAGCTTGCTTTTGGAGTGTGAGTTAGGCCTAAGACCTAATTTCACATGGTATCAGAGCTGATGAATAACCACAAAACTTTGCCCCAGCAATTGATACACAGCCAACTTCGAACACTACCGGAGCTCGGCTTCATAGGGCGGCGACATCCATTGCCGGAATTTGAAAGAGACTTGTTGCGCCGGCGGCCCACGACATTTTCCAATTTTACTTGCTATGATCACTGCTCAATTTCATCAATATTCCACCAATAATGGTCCCAAAAATAGACAATCTAACTCTTCCAATCGTAAGAACACTACTCCATCTGGTTCCTTCAACTTTCGTAACCAATCTTCTACCCCGAATAACAATTCCTTAACCCAGCAGAATACCACCAGTAGTAACAACCAGCGTGTTCAATGTCAACTTTGTGATAAGTTTGGTCATATTGCAAAAGTTTGTAGGTCAAAATCACACAATGCTACTGAAGTATATGCTAATTTTGTCAACCATCACTCTTACGCTTCTAATTCCCCAAGACCTTGGGTTGTTGATTCTTGCTTCAACTGAGTTCTCTGGAATGGATTCAATAAATATTGGTGATGAATTTGAGCATGGGGCATGTCTTCTTCAAGAAAAGAGTAATGGTGATCTCTGGCCCGCGGACATGACCAAATCAGTCATACCTTATGCTCAAGCACATTTTGTTGCATCAGCATCTCCACAGCCAAGTCCAGCAACACCATCAAATCGAATGGTAACCAGGTCTCAAAATAATATTTTCAAACCCAAAGTGATTTTTGATTACCTTGCCACCTCAACAGTAAAGCACCTTTCGCTTACCCCAAATACCTTCATTCAAGCATCCAAATATCCTGAATAGCAGGCTGCAATGGCAGAAGAACACATGACCTTACTTAAAAATAAAACTGGTCATTGGTTCCATCTTCTTCTCTCAAAATGTAGTTGAGTGTAAATGGGCGTTTCGTGTCAAACACAAACTTGACGGATCCATAGAGCGTTATAAAGCCAGATTAGTGGCAAAAGGATTTCATCAACGTCCTGAAATTGAATTTCATTCCACCTTCAGTCCAGTTATTAAAACCACAAGCATTCGCCTCATCTTGTCCCTAGTTGTGTCCCTTATATGGCCATTGCGTCAACTTGATGTAAACAATGCATTTTTACAAGGTACTCTTCATGATATTGTTTTCATACAACAACCACCTGGCTTTGTGGATTCCCGATTTCCAAACCATGTGTGTAAACTACACAAATTTATCTATGGACTTCGCCAAGCACCACAAGTATGGTATACTGGAATCAAGGATTTTCCTTTATCTTGTGGCGTTGCTCGTTCCAAATCTGATGATTATTTATTTATCAAGTGGTCTCCTGATTCTCTCATTATTATTATGATCTATGTTGATGACATTGTTGTTACAGGTTCTAACAACTCCCATGTCCAGGAAACAATTAAGTTGTTGGGAGACAGATTTTCGATTAAGAACCTTGGTCCCTTACATTTTTTTCTAGGTGTTGAAGTTATACAACATGCCAATGGATTGACTCTCACACAGAGTAGCTTCATTGTGGACATACTCAGCAAGTTCAATAGGTTGGATGCAAACAGTGTGAGCACTCCTCTATCCACAAGTGATGTTTTATCCTTGGATGATGGTTCCCCTCCAGCAGACGCTACAATTTATAGGCAGGTCATTGGCTCATTGCAATACCTCAGCTTTACAAAGCCTGATATATGTTTAGCAGTAAACAAGCTCGCGCAATTCTAACACTCTCCATCAGCTAAACATTGGCAAGCAACAAAGAGGCTTCTTCGTTATTTGAAAGGGACGATAACCTATGGACTTCACTTCAATCATGGCAACTCTTCTCAGTTACTCGCCTACTCAGATGCAGATTGGGGTGGTATTCCCGATACTAGACACTCCACTTCTGCTTATGTTATTTTTCTCGGAAAGAATCTCATTAGTTGGTGCTCCAACAAGCAACAAACTGTTGCCAGATCTTCCACATGCAGAGGCAGAATAAAGGGATGTAGCAAGTCTTGTGGCTGAATTGAACTTGTTAACCAACTTGCTGCAAGAAATCCTAGTCAAGCTGCCTTGTCCTCCTAAGGTTCTTTGCGATAACATTGGTGTCACTTACTTGTGTCGCAATCCAGTTAATCACAGTCGAATGAAACATGTTGCAATCAACTTTTATTTTGTCCGTGACCAAGTGGATAGTAGACAAATTTCAGTTCATCACATTCCAACTGGAGTTCAACTAGCATATGCATTAACTAAAGCACTTCTCAAAAGGTCCTTTGTCAACTTCGTTAGCAACATTGGTCTCAAGCAAATTGAGTCAATGTTGAGGGGGCATGATAAGGATAAGGATGTAGAGTCCTAGTACGTTAGTATGTTTGAGTTATACGTAGTTATCTCCTCTTCTCTTTAGGTCTCTTATGTCTGGCAAACTCCTTTCTCATCTATACTTGTACATGTATAAGTATCACACATTGTATAAAAAATATTCAAGCTTTCATAATCATATTCAACTCTTATAAAAGGACCCCTCACTCTCTGTACCGTGAAACACTATATGCTTCAATTTTAGAAACTTAGTCAGCATCTAATGCTCTATTCTAGTCATTTAGGACCCTCTAACAAATGAAAGAACGCGTCAATACATGAATTGTCATCCATCTTGGATCTGTAGTAGCAATATGTGAGTATTTGGAGCCTGAGTGATCGACATTACATGAGTGACTCCAGTTCCTGCTAGCCCACTGGATAATTTATTTTGATACAAAAATTTTTGATACCTAAAAAAAAACATTTCGAGAAAGTTTAATTGACAAAAATTAATTTTTAAATTCACATATTTATCTATATCAAATGCGTAAAATTTATCAAAAATTTTAAAAGTGCAAACAATTTGAAATTGAAACTAGAAGAACAAAAAAGTAGTGTTCCACGTGTCTTTCTTTGACACTGTAAACATAGTTAATTGATGAAGGAAGACACATGACTTCTTGTGCGTTTTCTTGAAAAAAAGATCGACTCACATACCTTGAAAACAAAAAGGGCAATTGCCATTTTTTCATCTAATATTTTATTCTTCAGTTATTTTAATAATTATTTTCATTCTTTATATAGTTATTTTAACATTCTTTCCTTTTTATTCTTGTATTTTACATCTTGATTCGATGGTTATAGTGTATTAATAGTTTAAATACAATGCACAATATTCATTAATATCTTTATTTTACGTAGGATGGTTTTTGTCATGAATTTCAAATATATATTTCTAGCAATTTTATTTGAGATTTATAGAGTAGAGTTAATGCTAAAATTATGTGTTCGATTATACCTATTATAAATAGTATTTGAAATAGCGGTTATGCTTGAATATATTTAAATACAACTTCCAAAGTAAAAAGTAAATTGAAAAATAAATTTTAACCTATTTTTCAAATTTTAAATATAACATCAAAATAGACTTGAAATATTCATAACGAAATACTCCCTCCGTACATAATTATTTTGGCAGGTATACTAAAAATAGATGTCCAAGATTAATTGTCAATTTAAATAATCAAGAAACAATTAGTCACATTTTTTCAAATTTGCCCTTAATGATAGTGTAGTTCAATTGGAAAGTTAGGTAGACTTTTGATATTCTTGATAGACTTATATTAGTCAAATTACACATTGTATTAAATTTTCGTTGAGTGCATGACCTTAACATGACAAGCAATTATAGACGGTGGGAGTACTAATTATAAAATTAAAAAAAAATCATTTCTAAAAAAATAAAATGATTTATGACCAAATTAAGGATTTACTCTCTCTCTCTTCCTAATTATTTTGTCTTCTTTTAGTTATCTTAATTATTTGTCCATTTTGATAAAAATAAAGAAAAGATAAAAAAAAATTACCTATTATATCCTCAACTAATTACTTTGAAAAAATAAATTTTTTTGAAATTTTTTTATTTTTAATTAATTCACTTCACAATCAAGAGGGGTATAATAATAACTTATTATATTATCTTTTTTAAAATAAATATATCAATTTAAAAATAGACAAATTATTAGAAATAAAGAAAGCACTGCTTTTCAGATTCATCTGCTTTCATTATAAAATAAGGGAAAATGGTCAAAAATGCCCTTAAACAATGTGAAAGGAACAAAAATGTCATTTATTTATAGTTTGACTAAAAATGTCCTTACTGTCAATACTTTGACTCAAAAATGCACTTGAATCAATACTTTGGTCCATAAATGTCCCTATAATAACAAAATGAGTCAAAAATGTTATATAAGTCCAGTTGGACTGTTCGTATGCTATTAAATTCTGCTGTCCAAATTATAGTCTTTCTATTCTAACATCATCAGTCTTATTTACAGGTCTAAAATGCAGATTTGATAACATTGTCTGTTTGTAAGAGTCTGAAAAATCTGGGGTTGGAGGTTGAACTCCTTTGCCCTTGTCTTGTAAAGAAGGTCTGAATGTTCTTAGGATAGAACTATGAACGACCATATCCGGGGTGGGGTTAAAGAAGAGTGCTATTAAGAACAAAAGCTAAGAGAAAGAGATGAACAGTAATAATAGATTCATGAATGGACAGAGTCCATAAATATATATATATATATATATATATATATATATATATATATATATATATTTTATTTTATTTTTATTTTTTTTCTTTTAAACACATCTTCTTCCTAATTAAAATATTATTAAGAAATACTATTCTTGTTTTCTTTCTTCTAAAATTATTTTAATAAATAAAAATATAGAATTTTCTTCTTCTTAATCTCATTTTATTAATTAAAATAAAATAATTTCATGTACCCTTTTCGATAGATGATAATATATTCATATATTTATATATAAGATCATAGTATATCTATCATTAATTTATATTTGATAGAAAATATTGATGATAAATAAATTTTTTATTTTTTTTAATTTTTTTCTGAATTAAAGTAAGACAAACATTTCCTAATTTTTTTAAAAATATTAATTGAAAAAAAAATGTGTCAAAAAGAAAATAAAAATATATTTATTTGGAAAATGAACTTTTTAACCCATTAAATAATAATAAGAGTATTTTTAGATCAAAGTACTAATTACAAGAGCATTTTTGAACAAAACTATAAACGGGGGCATTTTTGTTCCTTTCGCATAGTTTAAATATATTTTTGAATCAAATTATTGACGATAAGAATATTTTTAAGCCAAACTATAAATGAAAGACATTTTTATTCTTTTCACATAGTTTAAGAATATTTTTATCCTTTTCCCTACAATTAAATTAAGGAGCCCCCTCTATCCACGTGTCAAATAAGTAAAGGATCCTAAAACTTGATTGTGCCCCTAGTAAAAATTTCGTTCACACTCAACTATATATAACAAGAACAATAATTGAACTTGTAGTTATTACATGTGAGCAATATAAAAATGTTCATTTTTTTCTAACTTATATGATAACTTTTTTAGTTAGTTAAAAATAATAATATATTTATATATTAAATAATAATTTAATTATAAAATATCTACTTTATTTTTAGTAAAATAATTTATAGGTATATTAAATTTTTATTATTCGTTTTTTATTAAAGTTATCATAAAGTTATATTATATAATTAGGTAAAAATATTTCATATATATATATATATATATATATATATATATATATATATATATATATATATATAAACCTTTCTTGATAAGTAAATAACTTCTATCATTTTAAGTTTTTAATTTTGATTCCGTCATTTAATGCAAATTAATAAAACTCCATTCTCCCATTACATTATCATCGTTCCATCCATCGTCCACCAAAGTTCACGAGATATTTTTAACCAAAAAATTAAAAATTCAGTTGATTAAATACTTTTTCCTAAAAATGGTCTCAAAATTCTTTGACATATTTCTAAATTTTCACCATGTCTAATTCTATGGGCTCGTTTGGGAATAGATTTTCTAAATAATATTTGAGGCGAAATTTGGCGAATAGTGTTTATCCATATAATTTGTCAATATTTGACAAATATTTTTTACAAATATTGCAAATTCTCAAATATTAGAAATTAGTTTTTGGGTCAAATCTCATTATTTGGGATCCTTAGAAAATTGAAAATTGAAATCAAAATTTTATTTTTTACAAAAACACTCTCTATATTAGTTGTTTGCGTTGTATTACATACTTTTTTTACGTGAACATCAAAGTAGTGATAAAATATTCGGTAAATACGAAAATGATGTATGATTATTAATGAAAATGATAAACAATCGGCTAGGTAACAAAGTCATGTGCTTTGTCTACTTCATGATGTATGAAATTAAATGATGCATGTTGCTCTCACTTAAGACTACCACATTGCTCTAGTGTCCATGACACTACTTGTTACTTGTTGCAACGAAGATTCAATTAACATGTAATACAAAATTATGATTAATTTTGATAGTTTTTTAAATTTATAGGTATAAATCATATTTTTCTAAAAAATAAAATATATTTCTCACATACTGTAATCAAATACATGATTAAATTTTCGTCCAATTAATAATTACCAAAAATATTTAAAAGTCTATGTATCATGTACTAACACGCTCACTTCATAAAAAATAAAAAAAACTTGTACTCACAATTCATATTTAAACAACAGCTATGCATTTTCCAATAAAACCGACATAAGTACATATAACATTTAACACATGGATGGAACAGCACTCGTTTTACTGTTATTTTTATTTTGTACTATTTATACGATCTTAATCCCAGCCAGAAACAACAAGTATTTCTTATTTAACAAAAAAACTATAATTTATCGTAAAATGCAAACTTTCAAGAGAGAGAGAGAAAATTACAAATTTATATTTTGAGATATTTTATAGATATATAAAAATTATTTTTTTTAAATATTTTATAGATACGTAAAAAAACTATTTACACTTTTACACTTATAAATTAATATAGTAAGACACATTTTTATGTCTCGAGACTTCACTAATTACACCAAAAAAAAAAAGAAGAGTAGTACACAAGAGATATCGCTGATGTAAAAATAATTGAGTATAAACAAGAGGCCCCTAACTTTTTTGAAATTTTATTTTGCCAAAAAGTCAAAAGAGGTTGCATGTTACATCTTTTATATTTTGTTACCATTATCTCTTAATATAGATTAATTAGCTAGGCAACAACTTTTGACTTTGAGGGTCCACAAATTATTTAAGTGTACAAACATGAAGTCCCCATTTGCATGTTAATAAGCACATATATCTTAGTCTATGGATCCTAAAATCTAAACATTAGTAATAATTAAACTCTTAGGCATTGCATAAATGGTATATTAGCATATAGATTAGGATGCTATATAGTTTATGCACTTGTCCAAAAGTATGTTTGAATTATTGATCATAGAGAAACATTGCTAAGGTATTCATGTAGATTCACATGATAGTTTTTTTTTTTCTTTCTTAGTCGTATATTAAGTGACAATAATTTTTTTTAAAGTAGTAGAATTTATATTTATAAAAATAATTAGTTATAATTGAACTAATGCTATTACATTCAAGTTGTTTTAAATTTTAGTGACATTTATAAAAGAATTTTATTGTTAATAATTACGGATTTTTTGTAATTTGTCATATTATTCACTTATTAAAATACATTAATAAAGGCTATTAGATATATTAAAAATAATATTCGTCTAAAAATTACACGAATAATTTCTTGCTTGTGACTTGTCCATAATAATTTTTTCAGATTTATGAGAAAAGCTTCACTAATACAAGTAGAAGATATTATATAGATGGATAATTGAAAATATTAAGGATAAAATAAATATTGTCGTAAGATAAAGAGGAAGAATGAATGTTATTCAAAGTTGATGAAGAAGTTAAATTTTTAAAATCAATTAAAATTGAGGATTTAAATGATTTAAACCTTTGATTAAATGAAAAGATTCTGAAGCTCTCTATACTAGATTTGAATTGTCAGTTGAAAGTTTTTTAATTTATGAATTTATCAAATGAATAGTTAAACTCAATAAAACTCAATTTTTAAAATACCTCTAACCATAAAATTGAACTTATATGATATTAATATAATTGAGTTTTTTCTTTTTTTGCCTTTTTATTAAAAGCGTGCATTAATAATTTTATTAAAATATGCATATAATTAAGGAATATTAAGAAGAATGCAAAAAATATTGAAAGTAAAAATAAAAATACCCCTTTCTCTTCTCGTCATTTTCTATAAAAATAAAAAGAACGTTGCCACCACCTTCCAAAAAATACTTTTCTGGGTCAAAAAAATATATCTACAATCATTCTTTCTTTCTCTATATATTTTTCTTTTGCTCCACTTCCAAAGAAAGCTCTTTTCTCTCTAAAAAAAATCATATTTAAAAAAAACAAATTATTTTCTTAGAAAAAAAGCAATTTTTGCTGGAAAAAGAAACACCGACAAAACCATTATTCCCCATATCATTTTTATAAAATTAATTTTTCAATATATGTTGTTTGAATTTTACTCATAAGCAAACTTTTCTCCAAACATAGAGAAGAAAATGGAGTGGGAAATAGGGAAAATGAGAAAGAGAAAGAATGACACTTTTTTTTGGGTATATTATTTATTTTTTGACATTTATTAAATAATTTCTAATAAGTCATGAAAAATAATGTGGTTCTCGTTCCGTGTTCGTTATCTTAAATTAAATTTGCATTGAAAAATTAAATATTAAAAATATAACAGTCCTAACAAAGATGATTTTTTTACGCGAATCTAAATTTAATCGGATTTTAATTAATCAAATGAAAAAAATAGAATATTATATTTTAATAAATAAAATCATGAGTAGAAAATATCCATTCATAATTAGAATTAAGTATTAGAGCGTCTAAAGTTATTTGGTCGAATTAAATTATACGAAGATTTTAGATGTTCTTTGAAAGAATATTTTGGGATCCCAGGGTATACTTTTAATGTGTAGGAATAGTAGGTTAGCTAAAGGTTAATCATTTTATCCACCAAAATCACAGCAACTTATTACTAGCGCTGAATTTAAATTTCTAAAAAGTAAAAGGCTACATATTTTACTTAAAATAATGTTATAGTTCCAAGGAAACATTAGCGTCTCCTCAAGACAACACAATATGAACTCTATAGCACTACAAGAAAATGGTCTTTACTCTAATAGAAAATTATTTGCACATTGTTGATCTATAAAATTATAAATCTAAAACAAGTTTTTTTGGAGTTGCAATTTAAAGTGATTATATAATATATCATTGAAGTATATCACACGACACATGTGTTGTGCTCGATGGTTTGATATAATAAATATTAAATACGGGTAAAATTATTTTTTAATAAACAATTTTAACAGTATCAAGAGATAAGTGTATTTGATGCTTCAAATTATGATGATGTGGTGTATTGAATGAATAAGATCTCTTCATATCAGATACTTCAAATTTGAGCGGAAAAAAATAGAGAAATCCTTTGTAGAGAATATTTGCAATTCTAGTTGACTCTATATAACATGAAATGACTTCTGAATACCTCATACTTCAACAAAAACAAAATCAAATAAAGAAAAAGAGATTATTTTTTTTTGGTTTCATTCGAAGCAAAGAAAGGGACCAACATAGCATTCACAAAAGCATGGGGACCATTGAAAAGGAAACACTCCCCCTTAGCAACTGCTCTCCAACTTTTCATTTTTCTCCATTTTCATGCGAACACTTCAAACCTCAATAAAAAAAGCTCAAATAAATGATTTTTCATTCTAATTTAATCAACATTCACAATGTAATCTTAGGGTTTTGAGAGTTTTGATTATTGGGGAGAATTTGTGAAACTTCTTGTATTTAGAGTGAATTGGTTAAGGTTATTTCTCTCTATATTTTATACTCTCATATTTATAATAGATTGTTCATCTCCTTTGTGGATGTAGACAGGGGCGGACCCACCCTATACCGTGGGTGTGCACGTGCACCCGTTAACTTCCGAAAAAATCATATGTATATATGTATATCTATTTTGAAAAACTAGTAGAAAGTAAGATATACTCAACAATGCACCCACAAAAAGCATAGAAGTGCTCTTGGGCAATTGGTAGAAGGTAAAAATACCACCCTCTAGACTAGGGTTCAAATCCCATTTAAGCTTATTTTTATTTTAAGTTTAGCTTAGAACTTATATTTGAGCTATGTTTATATTGGTGCACCCAAAATCTTTAAATTCTGGGTTCGCCTCTGGATGTAGGTCGATTGACTGAATCACGTTAAATCATTGTCTTTTGGTATACTTTTTGTTTGTTTTATTACTTACGGTCTTTCGAGGTTTGCTTTACTAGCTTCTGCATTACACCTTATTTTCAATCCTAACACGTTTAATTACTAATTTAATTAACTTTTTGCAAGACAACTTGTTTCAACAAAGCAGTAAAAACACAATATATTACATGAAAAATGTTAGATTTTAAAGGTGTAATATGAAGTGAAGGATTGTGACTCTTTTGAAGAATTGCGACTTTTACAAAAGATTGTGTATTTTCTAAAGGGTTGCGACCATTCGAAAGGTTGCGCCTTTTCGAAAAGGATTATGACCATACTGAAAAGTTATCTCTTTTTCAAGGAGTGACTTTTTCGATAAGACACAGTTAACACCTTTTCATACTACCCTTTGATAGCCTCATGAAATCGGCTAATTTTGATAATGAAATATATGATAAATTGCAGGCAAGGAGATAAAAAAGGAAGGACGTCAAATACTCAAGCATTACCAAGAAGGAAGGAATCAATATGTACTCACTAAAGTAACACAAGAAAGGAAAGCCATCAATCAAGAGATGTCAAGGCAACCACAATCCTAGCGTCTGACCAGGATGAATGAAATCTGGAAGATAGACGAAATCAATGATCAATTAAATCAGTCAAATATCAAGATTACAAAAAGAGTATCAAGAGTGCAAGAATATCTCCTAGAGAAGGAAGTAATCAATTTTCTCATGCATATATATGATATGTGCATGGACATGGATCAATCAACTGAAATAAAGGATTTAATCATGATCCTTGATTTACAACACCCTTGAGTTATTCCTCAGTTTTAAAGTATATGCCCTTCACTAGAACTTGTTCCGTTGTCTTCTATTGTCTTTCAAAAAGTTTTTAATTCTCGTGACCATGCAATTTGAAAAAAAAAATGATCTGAGTGTAAATTATACAAGTAGAGGTTTAAAGTAGAAGATCTGATTTGACATCAGAAAGGGGTTTTAGTTGACATACTTTGTACTACCCAAGTTCTCACCAACCTCCTAAGGAAACTCTTGAAACCCATGTGGACTGAAAATATGCACCACTCCGATGCTCTAAACCAGTATAAAACTCTCCAAGTCTTTTACTTAGTGCTTTTACTTTTATCTTATACTTTATACTAGTCTGCAGGTGAGTCGACTAACCATACAAGAAGTCAACTAAAGGAATTTTCAATTCACCCCTCTTTACTTTTAAGTGGTATAAGAGCAAGTCTCATATATATAAATTAACTAACCATATGTGAGCAAAGATCTTTGACAAATTATCAAATTCTTGGCACTCTTCTTCAAGACAAACATTGTTCAAATCAACCTCCTTAATTACTTCAGCGATCAACATTTTCTATCGCTAGGCAGATTCAGAATTTTCGTTTCCTCAAATGATCTCCAAGCATGTTGTCATCCAGAAGGGTCCAAATCCTATTTCCCAACTCACATGATAATATGCCATTTATAAGCTTTTGATCCAGAATCCTTTGATATTACAAAAGAACAAGAAAAGGTAATTCAAACTAATGTGAGAGATATAAGCTTGTTATACTGGACAATTAGCTGAGCAGAATACAATAAAATCTCAACATGCGAGACTGTAGAAGAAATTGGGGACAAACTCGAAGTAACTTATGAAGGAACTAACAAAATAAAGGAAGCTCAAATAAGCTCACTAGGGAATGAATGAATTGTTCAAAATGATAGATAATGAAAATGTAGATACATATTTTCAAGATTTAGCAAAATAGTTGTGAATTCAAATCTCTAGGGATGGTGTACTCCAACAGATTATAGGCCAGAAAACTCATTTGAAGTCTTCCCAAGGCTTGAGAAACCAAAGTTGTCGTTCTTGAAGATGGGAATCCGCAAAAGATGATTTACGATGAACTTCGTTGTAATCTGATGGAATATGAATAAAATTGTATTAACAGATACAACAAGTATGATAAAAAGAGAATGATTGCCTTTACAGCTGGAACATTTGAAGTCGATGAATAAGTGGGTGAATATCAAAATGAAGAAATGACCCTTATAAATCGAAGAGTTAGACAAATTCCTAGAAAAAGAAGGCAAAGGCCTCAAAAGGATTTCAACAACAATGAATATCAAAGAAATGATGATCAATGCTATTGTGAAAAAGAGGTATCATCAAATAAAACTTTGCAAAATGAAAAAGAAGAAATAATCGAAGGGATGTAGACCCAAAAAGCCTCGGAGCCTGGAGTCAAGGAGAAACATTTGAAGATGACTCCACCTCTATTTAAGCACGATTTTCATAGAGTTATTCTTCACTTCGAACTTTACATACTCGAACTATCTTGACTTAGAGTTTTATTTCAAGTGAGACTACTTCAATTCAAACTCTTTGTTTCTTTAGACTCCTTGATTCTTTTGTGATGCAATCTAATTGCAACATTTCCATTCAACACTCATTTAAAGAGTTCTACTTCTAAGTGAGGTTCTTTCTTCAATTCAAAGATTGTGCCTCTTTAGATGCGTTCTTCAAATCAAACTCATTGATTCTTTCTCCTCAATTCACCACTTGTTTGGTTTCTTGAGTTTTATCACAAAGTTGAGGGAAAATTCATAAGTACCCCCTCAACCTATGCCCGAAATTCCAGAGACACACTTATACTATACTAAGGTTCTATCACCCCCCTAAACTTATTTTATAAATAATTTTCTACCCCTTTTCAGCCTACGTGACACTTGCTTGAAAAATAAAGTCAACACGCGCTGGACCTACAAGATAGTCCCACATAGGCTGAAAAGGATAGAAAATTATTTATAAAATAAGTTTAGAGGGGTGATAAAACCTTAGTATAGTATAAACGTGTCCTGAAATTTCGGGCATAGGTTAAAGTGGTACTTGTGCATTTTCCCTATAAAGTTGACATTACTTATTTCTTGATTTCTACACTCTTATCTTTATTTATTTTAAAAGCTTGTCAGAATTCAACTGCTCGTGACAAAGTACCTTTAGATCATATTGATCAACATTTCTTCATTTTTTTTTTCAATCATCAAACTGTATATATCCCAATATCTTTCTATATCCCCATATGTACCAAGACATTACACATTTAACAACATAAATTCGAATAAAAAATTTAAGTCAAAATAGAACTTAATTTGCAGAGAAATGATAGATGCATATGCCAAACATCATCAACGTAACCCATGCTTATTAGCTCATATCTCTCCCAAAAGAATTCCTATGGTTACTACTTACTACTATCCTAGTTGATCTTGTTCAATTCTTTGTTATTTACATATGTATTTATACTAGTTCTAGATTTTTTCTTTCTTTCTTTATCCATAAAAGAAATGAGAGTCGATTCACTTAATTTACAAAGTTTGGATTTTAATGGCATAATAAGGAATATTATCATTAGTCTCAGTATTTTAAATATAAAATATCATTAGCCTCTGGGCATACTTAATTTCTTGTCAATGCTGTTATATCTTATTCATGAGCATAGATTAATTGTCAATTCTATCTATTTATTTAAATATATCAAATTTTAAGTTTCTTTTAAAATAAAATAATATATTTACAAACTTTTGTTAAGAAGTATATTAATTATAAATTATTCTATAGAACTCTTTGATTCGCTAATAAAGGTTTCATACTGTGTAGGAAATAAGGAGTACGATTGTTTACGTGCAACATCTCACAAAGAGTTATCACTTGAAAGATAATATTGACCAATTATATATGTTTTTTTATTGATAATTTTTTTTTTTATATTCAAAATTTACTGATATAATTAAATTTTTGTTGGTTGTCATTTACAAGGTAAAAATGCTTTTTATTTTTGGGAAAATGCATGAAAATCTCTATCCTATGATCGAAATCCTAGAAATACAATTAAACTTAACTAGAGTTTTATTAGTCCATCTGATAGACCCTTGTTCTTGTATGGTTTGTATTATGGACCAACCCTTTAACTCATTGAAACTAACGTTTTAAACCCCTTTCGTTTAGGGTAGGTGGGTTGGGGGGGGGGGGGAGGTAATAGGACTCTAGTTAAGCTTAGGGGTGTCTCTAGGATTAGGTCATAGGCTAGAGGGTACTTTTGCATTTTTCCTTTTTTTTTTTTTGAATAAAGATAAAATAGTTACAATCATCTCACCAATCAACATAAATTATATTTGTATAACTCTAACCAAATATCAAACGACCTCATATAATACTCTGTTTGAAATCATTGATCTCCTTTCCTTATTAGTCAGTTTTCAAAAGAATGATCTCTTTCTATTTTTGATAACATTTTAATTTCAATTTTGCACGTGAAATGTGTAAGACCACAAAATTAAAATACAATTTTATATATTTGACATAACTTTAATTTAGAATCACAAGATAAATCAAACTAGACTATTCGTTTTCAAATGGATGAAGTATTTTCTCTTTCCTTGTGCTTAATAATTGTATCAATTTAAACATAAATAGAAAAAATGGCCAAAACTATCCCTGGACTATAAGAAAAGGTCTAAAAATATCCTCCATCCCTTTTTTGGTCTAAAAGTACCTTTCTATTCATTTTTTTTATCTAAAATTACCCTTCCATCCACCTTTTTGCTCACTTATACCTTTGCAACTAACAGTCCTTTTTTAAAAAATAAAATAAAATAAAATATTTATTATGTGTCATTTTCTTATTAAATAAAATAAAAATCCACCTCTATTAATTTTACCCCATAATTTATCCAAATCAAAATAATGTCTTCAAGATCCAAAAATATATTTCTTAAAATCTAGTAATTTCTATTTTCTACAACTTTTCCCCCAAAAAGAATTGTTTTAGATAATTAAATTTTTTAAAAAATATATTGGTCAATTTTAGGATTTATATTAATATATTATGTCCCGATAATTGTGGCATGACTAATATTTCTGGCTCTGCTATTGACCCTCAAGAGTATCAAGGATATTTTTAGTCATTTTCCGACATAAATATACTAACAAATTTAAAACTAGAGAAGCTGTGGAAATTTGGATCTTTTAACCTATAGGTTTTAGGTAGGTGCAATTAGAGCTGTCAAAATGAGTTGACCCAACTCAACCCAACCCAATCCAATCCTAACGAGCTAGAAAGTTTAATGAGTTGGGGCGGGCGGCCCCTTTTTATTAAATGGCCAATATAATAGCAGCCAATCCAGTCCTAAGCGGGCCACGGGTTGGGAAGGGTTGTCTCTTCAATAAAAAATAAATAATATTACTCTTTTAGAAGGAATAGAGCATCGAATGTTGAAATCTATGAATACGACATCAATACATACAAATTTTCATTTATGAATCACACACTTCAGCGAATACTTACAGAAATACATTTATGAATCACACACTTCGGTGAATGTTTACCAAATTACATAACAGTCAACTTAAGATTTAATGGAAAAATATTGATCATTCAACCATTCCTTCACAAAAAACAAGCTAGTTTAAAAGACTTAATTTTTTTATTTTTTTAACATATTTATTAATAAAGACTTTACAATATATATATATATATATAATTTTTAAATACTCACAGCTCACAGACTGACTTATGAGATTTGCAGGTTGGACATACAAAGTTAGCGAGCCAAAAAAATTAGATCCAACCTCACATAGTTTAAGAGTTAGGTTGAACCGACCTCACAGGTCAAGTCCATTTTGACATTAATGAGTTGAACAAAGTTGAATATCATGAATGAAAAATATTTAGTGCAGACTTTTTCTTTTGAGTGTGTAGAGTAGTGATGAAGGTCAGGAGCTAGTATAGATACAAATCAAATCACATATATACATTTGACATTACCTTGTTTATTTCTATTTAATTGTATGCCAAAGCCTGTATTTGATTTGATTGATATGATGGATGGCAGCAAAGCTAGTATCCCACTACAACTTCCTAATTTTCAATGGTCAGTCACATTTTTCCATGAACCTACTATTCCCTCGTGGAAGTCTTACGTTCCAGATAAAACGAAATTTAAATTTGAGACTTCTAATTTATAATTCTAATTTATAATGAATTTATTTTAATTAAGAATGAATTTATTATAACTTTTGTGGATCTGTTTTAATTTATTTGATGACTAAATTTGAATTTGAGACTTCTAATTTATAATGAATTTATTTTAATTAAGAATGAATTTATTATAACTTTTGTGGATCTGTTTTAATTTATTTGATGTATTTTAATTTGACATATTTTTTTTTAAAAAAAGAAAAGTATTTTATTAAGAATAAAATAAATATTTTAAAGTTAATTTGTTATAAAATATAAAATTATATTATTTACTTTTGATTAACTAAAATTAAGTAAATTATATGAATTAAAATATAGAGAATATAACTTTGCCCAAATTGAAGACTGGTCCAAGCTCATGTTTTCCTATTATCAAATTTCCAGTTTGAAGGATGGGTGACCAACTTATTATCTTTCTAGTAGGAGGTAGATATCAGTAAAGTGCATTTACAAAATAATGTATGTGTTAATTTTATATGTTATTACGTAATTTTTGTAAAATATTATTTTAATTTATGTATAAATAATATATGAATTAGTTATTTATACTGTTTGGTATTAAAGACTATTCAAATTTATGGAGTTAGATTTAAAAATACAGTTGTGTTTAGTCATTTTTTATTTTTTTTGAAATAATGTTCACGGTTGAATTAACTTAAATATACTTTTTGAAAAAGGATCAAAATTGCCTCTGAACTATGTGAAATAGATCACTTATATCCTTCGTTACATTTTGTGCTAAAACATGTCTCTGTTATTAACCTAAGAGACCACATATACCTTCAAGAGTTAACACCCCATATTGTTATTGACTTGTTAAGTCACGTGGGATTAATCTTTCCACCTAAGCATTGCCAACTAGGATTCATTACAAAAAAAACTAGACTTTTAGCGGCGATAATAGTTGCCACAAAAGCCCAAAAAATCATCACTAAATTTTTTTAACATTAAATTCTAATTTTGTGTTTTTTCTTTATTGTTTTCAAAAAAACAAAAATGATATTGATTAAGTAGGAGTTTGAAGATACCGTTTGTTTTATTTTTATGTCATATGTAAATGTAAAAAAATGTACATTAATGCATTCAGTGGCAGATCCAAGATTTTCGTTCAGGAGGTTCGAAAAATAAAAAATGTTGTTGATGGGATTCAAACCTAGGGCATGCAACTTAATATTTAGGGGTTTTACCATTAAGCCATCTAATTTTAATTGTTTTTGAGGGGGGTTCAAAATATATACATCTACAAAAACACAGAAAATTTACCTTATATATATCGTGTATTTTTTTGCCGAGGGTGTTCGGGTGAACACCCTGGACCCAATGTGGGTCCGCCCCTGGATGCATTATATAGTAGTAGATGTGAATCGGGTAGCATTTTTCATGATTTTTCGTAATAATATTTAATCTTTTTAATATTGTTATTGCAAGTTATTTATTTTAGAAAATTAGGTTGGTATCGAAAATTATTATCATATTTTTTTGTTGAAAAAATAAATTTTAATAGCGAATGATTGTTGGAGCGTTAGTCGTCACTAAAAATCACTCATAACCTTTAGTGGCCATATTTTGAATTTTGTGGCGACAAACTAAAGGTCAAGTTCTTTTGTAGTGAATCTTAGTTGGCAATGCTTAGGTGGAGGGATTAGTCCAATGCGGCAATTAGCCACATTACTAAAAAATTGGAGTGTTGACTCTTAAGGATATTTGTGGTCTCCTAGGATTACGGTGAAAGTATTTTTGATTCCAAAATGTAATAGAGGATATAAATATTCTATTTCGCATAATTCAGGACAATTTTAACCCTTTAGTTGGAGACATGTTATAAGTTGTTAATTCAAGTTTAAACTACAACTTCAAGCTGGATTTGAATTTTCATGGCTAAATACTATTTTTTTTAAAGTAAAAAAAAATATTCTTAAAAAGTGAATAACTTTTATCATCAAACAAGTTCTAATTCAATTATTCAAAATCTTAAACTTAAAAGTAATGTTTTCTGTTTGACCAACTTTTTAATCATTATATTAGTAACATTTTTACTGATATTATTAGGATATGCCCGTCAAATTAACATCTTTAAAGGTATAAAATGGTTGAACTACTGAACTACATATATGATGACATGTAAAATTATATGTTGGTGCTTAAATTTTTATTTTAATAATTGAAAATTAGCAGAAATGCTTTAATTTTGTTGTATTGAAAAAACTTACATTGTTCACTAGGTAAGACAACTATAATATAATCTTTATTTACCTATTATTTAAATTGACAAGACTTGTCCATGTCCTATCTTATTCAATTATTCACAAGTCTTATTTTTGCTAATTTTCAGAAAGAAACAATGTTTTGGTGGGCTGCTGAGTTAAGTTTTATATCACAGGCAGCCCAAAAATGTAAATGGAGGAATTTTTGCAAATAGCCATTATAATAAATATGATTATGTTTTATAGCTATAATTTATAAATTTATGGGTCGTAATTACAGTTAATCTATTCGTATGTATAATTCGCGTGTATATTTATATAATTGAGCTATTTTCTTTTATATAAATTTGAAATAACGAATTTATACAAACACAAATATCTGAACTTTAAACACTTAAACAAATTATATTACTATATAATGTAGGATTTTTAAGAGAAATTAATAACAAGATGTGTACTTTGTAATTCAGCGAAAGTCGTCGATCTGCTTCTTTGATAAGTCGGTGCTCAAGTCCATCTTTGAATCACTAGGAAATAGAGATTTTGTTCACAAACTAGAAGTCTGTTGTTGTGTGTTGATGAATCTGCCTAAGAAACTCAATACTTCTGTTTCTAGACTGAATGCTTGGTTTTTGACTTTCTGTTTTACAGATTTCCTCTCTCTTTTCACGTTCAACTTTTCAGTTATCACGATTCACGTTTCTTGTCCCTTAGAAACTTCTCCACTAGAAGTTTTTTAAAGAGGAAAGTAACCGTTCATTCTTATCCTTTAAAGGATTATCCTAATTAATTAATTAATTAGATAAGAATTAAAATAGATTGGGTCGGGTCAGTCCACATGAGCGACCCATGACCCAAAACTTACATCTTCCACTTCGTACATGGTGGACAAGACCCAAGTCAAAAATATATCAATCAGACACACAATTCATAAGACAAATAGTTCGTGCGACCTGTGAGCATGAAGAGCTTATCTTTAAGGTTTTTCAAGCCCTAAATTCAACTGGAAAGAATTTAATACTATTAAAGAACACTATTACTCACAATACCCCAGACGTTATTCACTACTTCAATAGTTACTTATTCGATCCCTCAACCTTTTAAAGAGGTGAACTCGAGTATATGCTTAACTTTATACACATAATAACACTTGAGTGTAATAGCCGGCTTATGTTTACAAGTTGAATTGTTCATTCAATCATCTTCCCTTTCTACTCGAATCTATCTGTTCCATATCAATTGCTTTCCTAGACATGTACTGCATTACCGAATTACTCATGGCTATTAGTAACATGCTAAAGTAGCAACACCGATTGAAACTTCAAGAAACAACAAAAGGTCAAAGGGTATTTCATTGAAAAATTGATTTAACTTTTCTGGGTCTCAAACAATGAAGAATCATGGAATATTGTTTCATTGAACCATTGATCGCTAGACACACGTGGTATGAAACACGTGCTACGAAGTTTACACCTTAAATTGGTGTATGTGTCTCATTCACCTTGGTCTAAACATCTTCATATATTTAACCCTAGTTTCTCTCTTCAGTGATCTTTAAGCTTATTTCTTGGAGAAATTTTTGTCTAGATCATAAAACAAGTCATAAAATGGTGGTGAAATTCATCTCTTCATGTTCCCCGACGTAAGAGGGCGATTTCTCGTGTGAGAGAGTCAATCTCGCGACCTGTTCGCCACATTATATATCTTACATATTATCACATGCATACTACATTTGAACATAAATTCAATAGTTTTATATAAAAGAGAATACCATAAAAATCAAGTCAGTTTACAATACTGAAATATCATCATACTTTATGTAAACCTAACATATTATTCAAACAAGTCTCTAGAGATGACCTTCCAAAAAAATCAACTATCATTTCACGTGTATGAATGTATTGTAAAGTTATTTCTCTACTTGTCACTATGTCTCTCATAAAGTTCTGCTTGATGTCAATGATATTGTTTTTTCTATGATACTTAGGATCCTTTTACGTATACGATAGTCGCTTGACTATCATAATATAGAATCTTTGGACCCTTAGAATTCTTTGCAATATTCAAATGTTCTAAGAATCTCTTTGACCAAATAACTTGTTGTAATGCGCACACACATGCCACAAATTCAGATTCTATAGTTGAAAGAGCTGTGCAATTTTGCTTCTTACTTTTCCATGAAATAGTACCACCATTTAGTAAGAAAGTAAATAGGATGTTGATTTTGTATCATCCCGGTCACCAGCCCAATCAATATATGTATAAACTTTCTTGAATAAATCAGATCCACTATAACACAGTATATGATCTGCAGTTCTCTTCAGATATCAAAATATTTTCTTTACTGCTTTCAGTGATCTTTTCTAATATATAGAATCGATATCTACTAACTAGTCTCATGTCATAACAAATGTCTGGGCTAGTACACATCATAGAATACATCAAACTCATGATCACATTAGAATAAGGAACTCGAGACATGTCTTTCTTTTTGACCCATTGAATTTACGTTCAACTTTAAGAATTCATTTATTCCCAATAGCTTAACATTCCTTAGGAATGTCAACTAGATTCAAGATTTTGTTGGTTTTTCATCGCTTTCAATCATTCATCCCTTTTAGGACTTGATAAAGCCTATGTTACAGAATTAGATTCATCTAATTTTGTAGGAGATACCAAGAAAATATAATCCTCAATCTCATAAGATCGTTTAGGTACACCTTTTTCTTGTACTCCTTCAGATTCCTCTATAGGATTTTGGGATTCATAACTCTCACTTGGACTATGAATCATTTCTTGATCCATTGAATTATCAAGTATGTTTGACAATATTATCTGATCTTCTGAATTCAATATTTCGTACAGAGGTTGGGATTCATAATTCCACTTGGTCTAGGAATCATTTCTTGATCCATTGAATTATTAAGTATGTTTGACAACATTAACTGATCTTCTGTATTCAATATTTCGTACAGAGGTTGGGATTCATAAATCTTTTAAAGCACTCAAGTGATTTAATGAAGTATGAAACACCAGACCTTGTCTTAAAATTCATTGGACCAAAAATATTAAATGAAGTGGAAATTTAGCTCTCTTAGCTTCTCAAATGTTTTACACGTAATCTTTCCAGCAAGCCAATTATCATAGGTTGACATTTCAATTTTGGTGAAAAGGACCTAAATGCCCTTCTTTTGCCAACTATTTCATTCAATCTTGCCCTATGTGACCTATTCTAGCATACCATGACTGTCATTGACATATAATTAGGCACGAATTTTAATAAGTATGTATGTGACATACACATTCAAGCAAATCAATTCTCGTAAAGGTTTTATATTTAAACGTAAAATCAAAAAGACACTTAAGCATCCATTCATCATTTACGGATTAATAATTTAACCAATATTTAAAATTAACTTTTTAATATGTATGCTAATTTATTTTAGACTATAAACACACAAATTTGCGTGTCTAACTATTAAACACCATATAATATTGTGCAATAAAATAATCATTCACTTATCCAAAATAAAAGAGAATAAACTCAAAAAAAAAATCATATTAAAGCGCCCAGCCCAGGCCGGGACATCATTCTTCAAAGTTAATTAAAAAAAATTACAATAATAAAAAAAATTATTCTGATAAAAAAGGAAGTACATGGATACACCGTGTGTGAAGTTTTATCCACTTAACTCCTATTTTACATAGTATTTTCATAACTCTTCATTATCCCCAATTTTAATTCTAACTTGATTTAGTTCATTCTTCCAGTATTCTGGTAAGGAATGATGCAAAACTATCATACCTTTTTCTCTCTGAAACTTGAATTTCTTTTTCATTAGGTTTTTCAAATTTGTTGACAAAGATTTGGAGGAATCATATTAAATAACCAAGGGGATCCATCTTCAAAGATTTAAACTCTCTTAGATATTTTTATCTCTTAGATCTTTTTCTCTTTTTCTTTGAATGCTCAAAGACACAAACTCTCTTAGATCTTTTTCCCTTTTTCTTCGAATGATCCTTTCATTCCGTATCATACTTTGTGTCTTTTTTGGGGCACAAATCTATACGAATTCTCGCCCTCGAAAACACATCTTATGGCGGGTTTCTCTTCAACCTCGTCCTTTTGCTCTACTTTGAGAACTCCCACTTGGAGTAATTTGAGCATGTTCCTTTTCAGCCACTTGGAGTAATACTTGTCTCATCTTCTGGTGGCTGAGCAAAATAATGATTTATTAATCAAAAATCATGAGAATTGACCTACTGGATCTGAACCACTTCCTGAAGTTAATGAGGCGTACCCCCACCATGCTAGGCATGGAAAAGGTCCCGACCCTAATCGTGATCGTAATCGTGGATGTGGATGTAGACGTGAACGTGGTCGTGATTATGATCAAGAACGTAATTCTTTTCCTGGTGTTAATCATTCATAAAAAAAATCACAATCAAAAGTAAAAAAGAAAGGATGGAAAACGTGAAACAACTAGTGAAGGTTATTTTCGATGTAGTGAAAAAGGTCATTATGCACGTGATTGTCGTACTCCCAAGCACTTGGTTGAGCTTTATCAAGAATCGCTAAAGACGAAAGGGAAAAATCCTGAGGCAATTTTTATCTCTGAAAATCAAGTTGACATCACACACTTGGATGTAGCAGATTTCTTCGCACATTCTGAAGGAAAGATAGATCACTTAATTGGCGATGGTTTTGTGAACATGGAAGAGTTATTTTTTTATGGTAGTAGTTATTAATAAATTTTATGTAATAATAGTTGCTTACATGAGTATTAGTATTTTAAATTAGTTTAGTTATATTTTTGTAGTTTATTAGTTTGTTCCATCTTAATTAAATAATATATATTTCAATGATTTATTTTGTATGATTCTAATTAGACAGTGTTAGTCAAATACTAAACTTTATCATGCTTTTGTATTATACTAGGTCTTTAACTTTATCTAATGTTAAAAACATACAATATGTTATTAACTAGGATTTATCATGTGTTTGTATTATATTAGGTCTTTAACTTGATCTAATGTTAAAAATATACAATATGTTATTAACTAGGATTTATCATGTCTTTGTATTATATTAGGTCTTTAACTTGATCTAATGTTAAAAACACGCAGTCTGTTATTAATTAGGATTAAATAATGATCATTATTTTATCCTAACAACTCATTTTTGACTTTGAGGAAGCAATAATTAAGTCTCAATTTCTAATATTTAATTATTAGTTTATTACTTTGAATATATTGTACCCTTTTCATAACACTAATATTTAATATATATATTTTTTGTGTATGTCTTTTCATGAGAAGATATGGATAATTCTAAAAAGATATTATCGAAATATGAAGACATTTGCTTGATTGACTCTGGTACAACACATACGATATTCAAAAATAAAATATTTTTCTCATTTAAGTATGGACAAAATAAACGCAACTACAATTTTCGGTAGTACTAATATGATTGAGGGTTTTGAAAGAGTCATTGTAATTTTGCCCAAGGAACAAAACTCATCATTAATAATGCTATGTTTTCTCCAAAATCTAAGAGAAAGTTGTTGAGTTTTAAAGATATCCGTGAAATGGTTATCATATCCAATCAATGGATGAAATAAATCTTGAATATCTTGGTATGTCTCTAGACAGATATGTGTTATAGAAAAGTTCTATGCTTTATCTTCTGGCTTGTATTGGACAAAAATTAGTGATTGAGGAACATTTTATAGTAAATAAGAAGTTTACTGATTCCAATACATTTATACTTTGACATGATCGTATCAGACATTCTGGGTCTATAATGATGAGACGAATTATAGAAAATTCGAATGGACATTCATTAAAGGACCTAAAAGTTCTTTTAAATGGTAAATTTTCTTGTACTGCTTATTATCAAGGCAAGTTAATTGTGAGACCATCACCAACGAAAGTTGAGATTGAGTCCCATGCATTCTTGAAACGTATACATAGAGATATTTGTGGACCTATTCACCCACCTCGTGGGTCATTTAGATACTTTATGGTTCTAATAGATGCTTCTTCTAGATGGTTTCATGTGTGTTTATTGTCATCCCGTAACTTGACATATGCAAAATTATTGACACAAATAATAAGGTTAAGGGCACACTTTTCTGATAATCAGATTAAGTCCATTCGTCTTGATATTGCTGCAGAGTTTTCATCCAAATCATTTAATGATTATTGTTTAGCAATTGGAATAAGAGTTGAACACTCCATTGCTGAGTCATTAATTAAACGTCTGCAATTAATAGCAAGACCATTGCTTATGAAAACTAGGTTGCCCACTTCTGTGTGGGACATGCAATTTTGCATGATGCGACACTTATTCGTCTCAAACCAACAAATTATCATAAGATTTCTCCATTGCAATTGGTTATGGGTAAAGAACCTAATATATTCAATATAAGAATTTTTGATGTGTTGTACATGTGCTTGTGACACCACCAAATCGCACTAAGATGGGCCCTCAAAGAAGGTTATGAATATATGTTGGGTTTGAGTCACCCTCCATTATTTTTTATCTTGAACCATTAACTGGAGACATGTTTACTACTCAATTTGCAGATTGTAAGTTTGATGAGACATTTTTTCAAAATTAGGGGGAGATAATAGTGAAATAAAATGAAAAACTTTATCATTATCTCATCTTGATCCATATTCTTCTATTTGTGAGCAATAAATACAAAAAATTTTATCTGCAAAAAATTGTAAATCAAATGCCACATACATTTATAAATTTGAAAAGGATTACTAAATCACATATTCATGCAGAGAATTCAAATTGATGTCCCTATAGGACCATCCACTTGCTATATAGCTAATGAGTCAAAAGCACGCCTAAAGCGTGATAGACCATTGTGTTCTAAGGATAAAAATTCTAGAAAAAGAAAGATTACATGCCAAGATGACACTATGAAATAATCTCATATGAAATTCAAAATTTGAGTAATTCTGATATTCATGAAAGAATCAATAAACTTGAAACTCAAGGAAATAATGAACTATCCATAAATTTAAGAGATGCTGAATCTAATCTGAATCGATCAGAAATTAATTTTGTCTTTGCATATAATGTTGCAACAAATATCATGCAAGATAATGAGGATCTTGAACCTCAATGTGTTATAGAGTGTCGACAAAGAAATGATTGGCCAAAATGACAAGAATCAATTCAATTAGAGTTGAATTCACTTGCCAAACGTGAAATTTTTGGACCTATAGTTCAAACACCTAATGGTATTAAACCTGTTGGTTACAAATGGATTTTTGTACGAAAAAGAAATGAGAAAAATTAAATACAAAGGTATAAAGCACACTGGCCTGACGTCGATTATGAAGAGACATACTCACCCGTTATGGATACAATAACATTGCGTTATCTCATTAGTTTCACAGTTCATGAGCAACTTGAGATGAATTTGATGGATGTGGTTACATCCTACCTTTATGGATCACTTGATAATGAGATATACATGAAAATTCTTGAAGAATTTGCGATGCCTAAATCATGTAATTCAAAATCTCAAGAAATGTATTAAATTAAATTGCAAAGATCATTATATGGTTTGAAGAAATCTAGACGCATGTGGTATAACCGTCTTAGTGAGTATTTAATTAAGGAAGGTTATACAATTTATGCAATTTGTCCATGTGTCTTTATAAAGAAAACAATATGAAATTTGTAGTAGTTGCTGTTTATGTTGATGACATAAATCTTATTGGAACTCCAATAGAGTTTCAAAAGACAATTGATTATTTAAAGAACGGATTTGAGATGAAATATATGGGAAGAACAATATTATGTATTGGTTTGCAAATTGAGCATTTGACAAATGATATTTTTGTTCATCAATCTGCCTACACAGAAAAAGTGTTGAAAATATTTTGTATGGATGAAACACATTTATTAAGTACTCCGATGGTTGTTCGTTCACTTGATGTGGATAAGGATCCATTCCGACCTCAAGAAAAGGATGAGGAAATTCATGGTTCTGAAGTACCATATCTTAGTGCAATTGGTGCACTAATGTATCTTGCTAATACTACAAGGTCCGATATAGCTTTTGCTGTTAATTTGTTAGCAAGGTATAATTCTGTTCCTACTAGGAGACATTAGAATGAGATCAAAAACATTTTGTAATATCTTAAAAGGACAATTGATATGAGCTTATTTTATTCTAATAATTGTAGCCCCAATCTTATTGGTTCTACTCGTGTAGGATATTTATCTGATCCACGCAAAGCTCAATCCCAAATAAGCTATGTGTGTATATGTGGGGGGACTGCCATACCTTGGAGATCTACAAAGCAGTCAATCGTAGCCACTTCATCTAATCATGCTGAAATAATAGCTATTTATGAATCAAGTAGAGAATGTATATGGTTAAGGTCTATGATACATCTCATTCGAGAGAAATGTGGTTTGGAGTGTGATAAAGTAACAACCACTTTACATGAAGATAATGCAACATGCATAGCACAACTTAAGGGAGGATTCATAAAAGGAGATACTACAAAGCACATTTCACCAAAGCTTTTCTATACACATAAACTTCAAAAGAATGGTGATATAAATGTGCAACAGATTCGTTTAAGTGACAATGTGGCTGATCTATTCACCTAGTCTCTACCAACTGCAACTTTCAAGAAGATGGTGCACAAGCTTGGAATGTGAAGATTCAAGTCTCTGGATTGATGTTCTCATTAGGGGGAGTTAATACGCGTTGTACTCTTTTTTCCTAACGATGTTTTGTCCCACTGGGTTTTCCTTGTAAGGTTTTTAATGAGGCAACATAGATGCGTATTAATAGATATGTGTAGTCTTTTCCTTTACTAGAGTTTTTTTTTCTTAAAGTTTTTTTAGTAAGGTTTTTGACGAGGCACATCATCTATGAATTAGACATTCAGGGGGAGTGTTATAAAGAGTTTCTATTATAGTGAATATCTATCATCTAGAGTTTTTTAGGATATGGCTAAGAGTCCTACTTTGGGACCAAGTTAGATTTCCCCTATAAATAGAGGGTTCCTCTTCATTGTAAAATTATCTATCAAGAGAAATAATAAGTCTTTTGTTCTCTCTACTTTCTTCTTTTTATTCTATAGTTTTATAACAGTGAGCTATATATTGTTAATTTAGTTTATAAGTTGTCATGTTGTGTCTTTTTTCCCATTAAAGTCTACAACATTCTATGTATTTGTTGAGACGGAGGATTCAAGTGTAAACAAAGGCTTAAAAGTATATATATATATATAGCTCGTTAACTCTTCATATATATATGTATATATATATATATATATATATATATATATATATATATATATATATATATATATATATATGAAGAGTTAACGAGCTAGACTACCCACAAAAAATACACGCGTTTTACTATCGACAACAGAAAACCCAGTGTCTCATCGTAGGTTATGGGACGTTCTATGTATTGTGAATCTCGAGAGTGTTGGAAGACCTTGTGATAATGAATGTCGTATGACGTATTATTAGGTGTGATACAAAAGATACACATGTTTTAATATTTGGTGATGGGAACACCATAACCTAGTTGGTTTGTTCTCATGATGAAATTCCTAAATGGAATGAGCAACATGAGTTCCTATTGTCAATAATGTTGTAAATTGAGGCTACAAAGTACTCCATCGTTTGATCACCGTAAGACACCAAGGGTTGAAATCAAAGTATGTAAACTAAAATTTATTTTGACATGTACTCCTCCCACTTATATTTTTACTCTTAAGTCCTATATATATGAGTTGAACTAAAACAACTGATGCATACGAAAATAACTTCCCTCGTTGGTAATGAGAGATCTTAACAATATATATTTATTAAATATATATGGATGATATCTGCAATGCTGAATCGATACGAAAATGACTCAATATGATGTAATCATCATGGAACCTAATGTTTTGGGTATATTTACACACCTTTTAGTAAACCTTTTCCCATGTTTTCTTTTTTGCTTTAAGGATAATCAAACAATATAAGCTTTACTTTTACTCATTGAGATATAGTACAACCTACATCTTTAGTATAAAATCACCTAATAGTGACATTTTGGTAGATGTTGATAATGATAAGGATATTTTAGACATGATGTGTTCTTTGGAAGATGGGGATGACATGGAGGTATTTGTTAGACATTTGGTTGATGAGGCAATTGTGGGGCCATGTTACGAGAAAATGTTAGTCATGTGGATACGGGAGAATCTGGTTCAGCTTTAAATACAAGGCCTAGTGAGAGTGAAAACTTTAACTTTGGGGTAGGTGAAGACCATTTATACCGTGGGGACCCTATTTCTACTTTTTTCAACCTCATCTCCTTTCACTACCACACCTCTTTTCAATATTGCTACTGCAGATGGTGCGATGTTGGTCCTGCTAGACCTGATTGATCAGATGAAGAAGTAGAGGGTTCTGATTTCAACTGAGAGTAGTGTTGAGTTTGAAGCTAAATTAGTTTGGGATGATGATGAGAAATAGTATGATAGTGATGTACATTAGGAGGTTAGGGAGTTGAGGTCTGAAAAAAGAAGTTTTCAAAGAAAGAAAAGAAGGGAAAGAGTAGCAGATGACAATGAAGAGGTACCAGTAGGTGAAGCTAGACCATATCTAGGTTTTGATGAAACTAGAACAGGTAAAGTAAGTCATGAAGGAAGGCTAGGAGGTGATGAGCCTTACTTGACAAGTTTTGCTGACGATACTTTTGAGTTAGATGAAGATAAGTGTTGTAATGATTATGAATATGAAACTAGTAGATCTATAAGGGTAAAGTTGTCAAGAAAGAGGAGTTCAAAAACTCAAAAAATCATTCATGATCCTACTGGAAAAGAAGTTGTGTGGCAGTTGGGCATGGTGTTCAAAATTGTGAAAGAATTTAGACAAGCAGTAACTAAATATGCAGTTAGAAGGAGGGTTTCATGTGGAAAAGTGGGTGAATAAGCCAATGAAAGTTAGAAAATTAGAGTTAGATACAAAGATGGTTGTCCATGACTTTTGTATGGATGTCTTGATAAGACAACAAATAATAACATAATAAAAACTTACAATCCAAAGCATACTTGCAACAAAACAATAAGAAATTACTTGTACAATGCAAAGTTTTTATCTGAAGCCTTTAGAGATAGAATAAATGAGCAACCAAACATAAGAGTCTTCAATTTGCAAAAGATGATTAGGAAAAAGTTTAAACTTCATGTTGGCAGGGCTACTGTCGGAAGAGCAAGAGTTAAAGTGCTGAAAAATATAATGGGTGATCATGTTTTGGAATTTGGAAGAGTACTTGACTACAAGGATGAATTGTTGAGGACCAATCCAGGGACCAGTTGTGTTGTAAAAGTTGGTAAACCTAATGCAGAAGGTGGATCAATATTTCATAGTTTTACATTTGTATTGATGCTTTAAAGAAGGCGTGGATACTTTGTAGGAAGTGCATAGACTTAGATAGTTGCTTTCTTAAAGGTGTTTGTAAAGGCCAACTATTATTTGTTGTGCCCAAGGATGGTAACAATCAGATGTTGCCACTTACTTGGGCAGTAGTTGAAAAAGAGAACAAACACACATGAACCATGTTTGTCAAGTGCATAAGGGATGATGTTGGACTTGGAGATGGTGAATGTCTTACCTTGATTAAAGACATGCCAAAGGTATGTGAACTTATTTTGTAATTTTCAATTTATATATGTAATTGTGACCTAATCATCTTCTATTGCAGGGAATGTCTGTAGCAATTACAAATGTATTACCTAAGTGTGAACATAGAATGTGTGCTTGGCCCATATTATCTAACTGGGCTAAGGATTGGAGGGGTCTTCAAAGAACACAACAATTTTGGAAGATACCGAAGAGCACATTTGAGTCCCAATTAAGGAACAATATAGAAAAAATGCAGTTGTTAGGTCCAGAAAAAATGATGGATAACTTAATGTAATACAATATTAACTTTTGGTGCAAAGTTTACTTCAATATTGAAGTAAAGTGTGACTTTGTACACATCAACATATCTGAGGGTTTTAATGCATGGATCTTGGCTGTTAGACACAAGACCATCATTACTATGCTCGAAGAAATAAGAGTGAAGATGATGACAAGAATAGACAATTTAAAGGAGTTCCCAAGTATTGGAAGTGTAATTTCTCTCCAATGGCTCTGAAGGTTTCAGAGGAGAACATTAGTAGGTCTATGGACTGTACCATTGAGTTTAATGGAGCTGCTATATTTGATGTAAAATAAGGGCCTTGTCAACAGAAAGAGAATATAATTTGTAGTTGTAGGGTGGGAGAGTTAAGGGACATACCATATGCACATGTTGTGGCTTCATTATACTTTAAGAAGTTTTCTCTTTATGACAATATAGATAGCTTCTACAGTAAGAAAACTTACTTGATGACTTATGCCAATGTTATTGAACCACTCACAAACATGGAGATGTGCCCAATTTCTACAAACCCTACCATTGAGCCACCAGAAATCACAAACATACTTGGTAGGCCACCTAAGGCTAGAAGGAAAGAAGCTGGAGAAACTAAGAAATTTGGAAAGATTCCTATTGGACTTGCAATGACATGCAGTATGTGCCATGTCAGAGGCGATAACAAGAGAGGGTGTCCTCAAAGAGCATGTGTTGAATCATCAACAAGACAAAGTGCACCATCACCTACTGCATCAATAAGGGTATACCCAACAGGTTCAGGCAGAACAAAGGTAATATTTGAACTTGTTTTACTTTTTCTTAATTTATGACTTACTTTTTCTGTTATATGTATAGAAAAATCCATCAGCATCATCAGAAGGTGAGCCTTCACTAAAAAGGGGAAGAGGAAGACAAAAAACACACATCATCATCAGCACCTAGTGCACGTCGCCTACCTATTGCACCTACTGATTTTCCTGCATCCTCTACTTCTCCTCCCATCATCTTCATTAGTTGGTACTACTAAAAGAGGAAGAGGTAGGGGCAGGGGAAACACGTCTCCAGAGAAAAGACCAAGAGTCATAGGAATGGGTGTGTTCCAAGCTGCAAATGGCTTCAAAGTATGGGTGGCAACGGGACCGAAACTGGGAACCACCACTTGAAACCATACCGGAACTGGGAGGGACCGGTACCAATAGTATCGGTCAAATATGCATGTACCCTTCCCGGTTTGCTAGTGAACCGGTACGAAATCGAACCTGACAGGACCGGATTCCGGGACAGGGCGGGATTATATTTTAAAAAACAATTATTAAAATCAAATAAATGTTAAAACTTTTATTATTTTAAAGTTAAAAAATTATACTTTTCAGACTTTTAAAGTTAATTATTTATACTTTTTAAACTTCAATGTTTGGAAGTTTGTAAAACTTTAAAGTTTAAAGTTTGACAGTTTGTAAAATTCAAACTTTCAAATTATAAATATATAATTTAAATATAAATTTAAAATTTATATTTCTAATTAAATTTTTAATTTTAAAAGTTTGAAAATTTAAATTTAAACTTTAAAAGTTTGAAAATTTAAAATTCAAACTTTAAAAGTTTGAAAATTTAAAATTCAAACTTTGAGGTTATAGAAGTTTAAATTTCAAACTTTAAAAACTATAAAAGTTTAAATTTCACAATAATAAAAATTAAATTTAAGAGAATAATAAAAAAAATTAAGGCGAATAGCCTAGACTTTTATTAATATTAGTTTGATAGTACAATACTACACTTTGATTACAAAAAAATGAGTTGAGTACTAAAAGTTCTAATCTACACAGCCACCTTCTAGGAAGGGTTCTGTTTGACTTAGACCTCTATAATCATACTCATACTAATAGTTCGTGCTATCAATAAATCTTTTCTTAAATTATGTAACATGATCGGGAATTGGTTGATAAATCCTCCATTGCTTCAATGCTGTCATCACTATAGTCTTGCATTATTTCATCAACGTCATTTTCAAATTTGATTGATAGTGGTTCACGACCCAAATTTCTTCTCTCGGTATTAATCCAATCTCTAAATAATATCGATATCTCCAAGCTATCTGTTGCTAATGAATATCTATGCTCTCCAATTTGACACCTTGTTACACTAAAAACTCCTTTTGAAGCTACTAAAGATGTTGACATACCTAATACATCTCGAGCCGTCGGCTGAAGTTTTGAAAATCCTTCACCGCGATTTCTCCACCATTCTAGAACATCTTCAGTAGGTTCTGTATTTTGATTAACATAGCATCAAAATCATTTCTATTATTGTGAGTAAGTTCGAGATAAGAATCTAAATAACCATCAATATCATCTTCATTAAGTCTACTCTTAGAACTTTGAGGTTCTTCATTACTTGATACATTTATATTGGAATTATATAAGTTATACAATTTTCTAGCTTCAATTTTTATATTATCTTTAACTTCTTGACAACTAGGTATTTCATCTTTTTCACTATCAATTTCCAAGTTGAAATATATTTTATCAACCGCCTTAGATGTACCTACATCTTTGTAATTAGGGTTTAACAGTGGTTAAATAAATTTGAGGAATAAAAATAAAATATTTTTTAAAATTTTCAATGATTTTGTTAATAGATTATTCAAATCTTGGTTTATTTATAAATTTATAAGATTTAGAAGAAATCAAACAAATATTAGGTAAAACAGAGCAAATGGTTGGATAATAAAGTGCATATATATTTTTTAGTTAAATAAAAAACTTTTAAGAAATCTATGAGTTCAAGTATGTCATTCAATCACTATCATCAAGTCTATATCACTTATCTGAGTTATGAGCATTCCAAAACATATGTAAGAGTTTTTTATATGCATAAGCGACTACAAGCATTTCATATAAAGAATTCAATCTAGTAGACACTGTTTTTGGAATTTTTCTAGGTGGAAGATTATATTCAAAATAATTTTGAAATTCTCTATGCCTAGACTTAATTTGACATTTAAATATAAAATGACATGCATTTTTAATTTTCATGCAACCGTTATCATATATTTGTATACCATCTCTAACAATCAAATTATATATGTGTGCAACACACCTAATATGAAAATCATCACCATAAACAGGACAAAGAGAAGGTATTAGCATTGCAACAACAACTGTATTATTTGAAGCATTATCTAAGGTGATACTACTTATTTTATCAGTAATTCCATAATTTTCTAAAATATCTAAAATTGTTTGAGCTATATAACAACCGGTCTTTTTGCATTTGACAATAGTTATAACCTAAAATTCTTTTTTGCATAATCCAATTTTCATCAATCCAATGTGAAATAACAATCAAATAATCATTGCCGTTTACACTACGGCTCATATCAGAGTAATAACTATTTTACAATTATTATAATAAAATAAACAACGAAGATATTGAAAATGTTGAGTTTGATAATCAAATACAAACTTTTAATTGTATTTCTTGTAAAACCTTTAAAATATGAATTATACACAATTTGAATATAATGTACAAATCCGGAATTTTCAGCAAAACTAAATGGACAATCCATAGCAACAATCATTTTAGCTAATTCTTCAAGATCTTTTTCTCTACTATATGACCGTGGTAAAATAGAGCCAGAAACATTAGAAGGATTTAATTGTGTTTGGACCATGTTAGAGCCGCCTACTACTACAGTTTCAGGAAAGAGGGGGGAGGGGGGATGAGGTACCATTCTTTTTAGCTTCCTCTACCGCTTTAGCATGCAAAAAAATTATTTTTACAAAATGACATCAAATGATTACTCAAATGTCCAGTACCACCTTGTTTTCCTATAGTTTTATGATTCAATCAATGTTTACATTTATTATAAATAACTTGTGTTTTATCTTCATTTTGTGTCATAAATTGCCACACAAGTGATCTTTTAGCACGATCTACCTTAGGCCTAGGATGTACGGGGAGAACGGGAGTAGGAAAACGAAAGGGAGCGGGACTAGGATCGGGACTGGGAGAGGGACTAGGAATACTAGTAGCCGTATGTGGCTCAGTTTCATAATCATCATTATCAAAATTAGGCGTATCAGTATAATCATCAACGTTATTATATTCATCATCTTGAGGCAAATCCTCATCAAATTTACCAAACCTTTCTTTGTAAATGTTCATGATAATTATCATGGATCTAATCCAGAATTACTATCAATATCAAAAAACAGTATCATTGACATGTATATAATCATCCGTATTCATTCTTACCATAGTAGATTTTTTATTTGTAGATTTAGAAGAACTACCGTTAATGTAATGCAAATAAATAATTAATCACAAAATAAATAATAACTATTGCAAAAAAAAGAGAGATGTAAATTGTAATGTCACGCCCCGAGCTACCCCCGAGACGCGGACACAGAACCTAGGACCACAAGTGATCCCAAGCTAAGCCTGCTGGAATGATCATGAGCATACTAAAAATAATAAACTGTTGCGGAAGCTAAATCATATTTAAATCTGAAAAGATGGGGAATACCCATATTCTATAACTGATATATTTGAAAACAATGAGTTTAATACAAAATATATATTAACTCAATACTAACCTGAATCTAACTATGTCTGAAATAATCCTCTGACTGACTAGAAATACTGGGACAAGCCCCAGCTAAATCTAACAAAAACTGAAACTAAATGACTAAAGACTGAAATAAAACTCATGACTGTTGTCCTCGGAGAATGAGGACTCACCCCTGAATCTGCTGATCTGGAGATCGGGAAATCGATCTATGCGTGATCTGGATGCTGAGAACCTGAACCTACATCACGAGAAGATGTAGCACACGTATGTGTCAGTACTTAAAAGTTACTGAGCATGTAGGATAGAAATAAGTTGAAATAAAATTTAACTGAACAAGCACAAAAACAAGTATAATAATCTGAACATGATATATTGAATTTCTGAGCTAACTGAATGCAATGACCAATTTATAACATGCTGAAACTGAATACTGAGTATACTATAAATGGTCAATGCAGAAAGTCTGACTGATCTGTGGGAGCTACTAATAACCGATAATAAAATCACATGAGCTAAATGTGGAGTCTGATGTATACGCCCCATCGAGAAGACCCAATATACCCTGCCAAAGGTATAAAGGCATGCTGGCGTGATCACTAAACTGATTGCCCACAGAGGGGACTTACAACCTACTTGGCTAGTAGTTCTGGGACTATTGGGTACGCTAAACCCTAGTCAAACTCGGTATTATGCTACTCCCAATGAATTCTCTAAATTAACTGATTATGTTTGAGTTTTTGTAAATACTGGATAGCTCAAAACTGATCATGCAAACTGAGAATGCAACAATTAATCTGGTAATTATGCATTTATAACTAAGGCATGTATATCTGAAGTGTCTGAAATATCTGACCTAGCATGTGTAATTCAAGAACTAAAGAAATACAAAGCTAGAGTTCTAAAATTCATGCGATAATATGAGTAATAACATGATAATCTGATTTGGAACATATATTTAATAAATTCATGAAGTTCTATCAAAGTTCTAGAAACCCTAGGTTTAATCATGATAAGAGAATCAAGAATCTGACTGAAAACTAGGGACCCAATGGGTGAAAGAAACCCACTAGTGAAATCCCACATACATGGTAATGAAATTCACGGAAAAAATACTTAAGTTTTGGGGATGGAACTGCTGGAGCTTGTGGCGTTCTTGAACTAGGGTTCTTGAGCTTTTTCTCCTCTCTTCCTTCTAATTTTCTAAGTTTTGATTTAATGATTTGACTTGGATTTGTTTTAATTATGTTTCTAGGCTTAAACTGACTAAAATATGATGATTTAAGGTCAAAAATACATAACTTAGGGTTTAAATGGAGTGGTAAAGGTCCAAAAGACCCCTGGGAAGTTGCTGTCGGGCCAAACGACGTCCAGGACTGACGGTCCGTCATTTGCGCGACGCCCCGTCGTTGGGTCCGTCGTTAGGGCCTGTTCGACTGATCTTTACTAAAATGGACATAAAATTTTACTCGGAGGTCTGATTACATCAAGGTTGGTGGATACGGAAAGATAATTCAATTATCTATCTACGGGTAGGTCATGGGACACCTAATTAATTTTGTACTAAGAGTTATGATCATTTGAAGTTGACCCAACTGCATTTCCCCTTAACTGTCTGCAAATTTTCCACTTACGTTCAGACCTACGGACCATAGGTCCACCTACGGACCGTGATGGTCATCTGTAGATCTTTTCAAAGAGTGGTTGAAGGGATTCTTGATCGGCAGTCATGGACTACGACCGTCGTCTGACCTACGGATCGTAAGTTCGTCCGTCGTTCAAGACTTAACAAATTTTCTGGGCTGAAATTTTTGGGACTTTCTGATCCCATCGACGGTTGTGCAGGACGGACCGTTGTTTAGAATACGGTCCATCGATGCCACCGTTGGTAGCACCTCCAGATTTTTCAAAAAAACTAATTTTTGGTCTATTTTGGCTATGGGGTGTTACATTATCTCCCCCTTGGGAACATTCGTCCTCAAATGAAGACTAAACTAGCTGAAACAGAAGGGGAGAGCTGCAAACCCCATTACTAAACAGTGAGAATTGAGTTTCTGACTGAATTGAGTTCTGAGTACATGCAAATATGCTGAAAATGCAAGTACAAACTGAGGGAACATGATTCTAAGACTTAATTTACGCATGAATGACTGGAAAACTGAAGATGAACTATTACCTCAAGCTGGAGTGGAATTGGAAGGGAAAGAGGTGAGGATACTTGGCTTTCATGACTGCTTCTTCTTCCCAAGTAGCTTCCTCTACGGACTGACTCTTCCACAAAACCTTGACTGAAGCGACTTCTTTGTTTCTCAACCTTCTAACCTGACGGTCAAGAATCTCAACTGGTACATCCTCATAAGAATGACTATCTTTCACCGCCACACTATCTAATGGCACTATAGAGGCTGGGTCACCCCCACACTTCTTCAAGAGTGAGACGTGGAAGACCGGATGCACTGCTGCTAATTTTGCTGGCAACTCTAACTCATATGCCATATTTCCAATCCTTTTAAAGATCTTGTAAGGGCCTACATATCTAGGACTTAGCTTCCCTTTCTTTCCAAATCTCATCACCCCTTTCATAGGTGAGACTTTCAGAAAAACCCAATCATCAACTTGGAACTCTAGTTCCCTTCTCCTTACATCTGCATAAGATTTCTGACGACTTTGGGCTGTCTTAAGTCTATCTCTAATGAGGTGCACTTTCTCCATAGCATAAAGGACTGAATCTGGCCCTATCAAAGATGCTTCACTTACTTCAAACCAACAAACATGAGATCTACATCTACGCCCATATAAAGCCTCATAAGGGGCCATCTGAATGCTGGAATGGTAGCTATTATTGTAGGCAAACTCAATAAGAGAAAGGTGATCATCCCAAATACCTTTGAAATCGATCACACATGCTCTCAACATATCCTCTAAGGTCTGAATGGTACGCTCTCCCTTCCCATCCGTCTGTGGATGAAATGCTGTACTAAGGTTAACTTGAGTACCAAGACCTTTTTTAAATGACTTCCAGAAATGAGAGGTAAACTGAGGACCTCTATCTGAGATGATAGACAAAGGAACCTCATGCAACCTCACAATTTCATTAATGTAAAGCTTGGCATAGTCCTCTGCCGAATCTGTAGTCTTGACAGCCAAAAAGCGAGACGAGTTAGTCATCCTATCAACTATCACCCAAATCGAGTCATGCTGTCTGCGAGTACGAGGTAACCCTGTGATGAAATCCATATTGATCACATCCCACTTCCAAGTAGGAATATCGATATCTTGAGTCATACCTCTTGGTTTCTGATGTTCTACCTTGACTTGCTGGCAATTGGGGCACTTACTCACAAAGTCTGCTATATCCCTCTTCATGCCATTCCACCAATAGACTTCCCGCAGATCGCGGTACATCTTAGTGGCACCTGGATGAATAGAATACCTGGAGTTATGAGCTTCTGCAAGAATATGCTACCTCAACTCGCCCACATTAGGAACACACAATCTACCCTGGTAGCGAAGTACACCATCTCCCCCGGGAGAAAACCTCCACTCTCTGATATTAGATTGCACCTTTTAGTTCAATCAAGATTGGATCACTGTCTTGCTTTTCCTTAACCTCCACTACCAAAGAAGATTCTGCCCCATTCTGAACTTTTACACCATTGTCTGATATGCTCATAAGGCGACTCCCAAGCGAGCAAGCATGTGAACATCCTTCACTAGCTCCTTTCTTTCTTCCTCAACATGGTCTACACTACTCATAGATAGTCTACTAAGAGCATCTGCTATTACATTCACCTTGCCAGGATGATAATGCACACTCATATCATAATCCTTAAGAAACTCAACCCATCTCTTCTGGCGAAGATTCAACTCTTTCTGGGTGAACACATACTGAAGGCTCTTATGATCGGTGAACACATCTACATGAACACCATACAAGTAGTGTCTCCATATCTTGAGTGCAAACACCACTGCTGCAAGCTCGAGGTCATGAGTTGGATAGTTCTTCTCATGCACCTTAAGCTGTCTAGAAGTATACGCTATAACCTTATCTCGTTTCATCAACACGCAACCAAGACCAACTCTAGATGCATCGCAATAGATCACATAACCATATGAACCCTCTGGTAGAGTCAAGATAGGAGTTGTAGTCAATCTAGTTTTCAATTCCACGAAGCTTTTCTCACAATCATCTGACCATTGAAACTTGACCATCTTTTTTCTTTACGAACAACACTGGTGCACCCCATGGTGAAATGCTAGGTCTGATGAAACCCTTATCTAGAAGGTCTTTCAACTCCTCTTTCAATTCTTTAAGCTCTGCTGGAGCCATTATGTAAGGAGGAATAGAAATAGGCTGGGTATCTGGAAGGAGATCAATTCCAAAGTCAATTTTCCTTTTGGGAGGGACTCTGAGAAGATCTTCTGGAAACACTTCTGGAAATTCACAGACTACTGGAACTGACTCAAGAGTTGGGGTTTCAGAGCTAGAAACTTTAACCTGAACTATACTATAGAGATAACCCTTAGATATCATCTTTCTGGCCTTAAGGTAAGAAATAAATCGACCCATAGGCGCTGAGCTACAACCTTTCATTCTAAGATTGGTTCGTCTAGAAACTGAAAACGAACAATCCTCGTTTTGCAATCGACTGAGGCATAACATGAGTGTAACCAATACATGCCTAGAATGACATCGAAGTCTACCATTTCTAGCTCTACTAGATCTGCTTAGGTGACTTTATGAGAAACTGTGACAGGGCAATTTCTGTATACCCATCTAGTTATAACTGGGTCACCAAATGAGTAGAGACTGAGAAAGGTTTTGAGAGAGTTTTTGGACTAACACTGAATCAGACTGCTATACTGAGTTACAAAAGACAAAGTCATGTCTGTTGTCTAAGTGAACCATATGTGAGTCACATCCTTGAGTTGGTAGGATGCCAATCTCACCTATCACTACCAGTTACTGACATCACACCACATATTTTCTTGACCTCGTCAATGAACTTCTGTGGGTTCTTACCAACTTGCGACCCTAAATATTTAGGCGGATTCATCCTAATGAAATCACTAACTCTGGCTGCCACTAATCTATCATTTCTATTAGTAGGAACTCGAACCTGCTGATTGTTCTTGTTGTTCATACTCTGAGCCAAAAGCTGAATTGGCGTTTTGAAACTCTGCATTTGAACTTCCTTATCAGGTACTAGAAGAACTGCGTTAGCATTGCGTGCGTTAGCATTGCGTGCATTAGCATTCCATACCTAAGCTCTATGAGAAGGCTTGATCTTAAGCGCATAACGATGGACTAGAAAGAAGATCATACCAACGCACGATTAGAATATCAAGAAAGTGAAGTTTTCCTAAAATACTTCATAGCCTCCCTCTCATTAGATGTGGTGCACTTCACACCCATGAAAAAGACTCTACTTAGTGCGACTTTTTCAGACATCCTAGGACTCTTGAACCTAGTGCTATGATACCAAGTTTTGTCACGCCTCGAGCTACCCCCGAGACCTGGACACGGAACCTAGGACCACAAGTGATCCCAAGCTAACCCTGCTGGCATGATCATGAGCATACTAAAAATAATAAACTGATGCGGAAGCTAAATCATAGTTAAATCTAAAAAGATGGGGAATACCCATATTCTATAACTAAGATATTTGAAAACAATGAGTTTAATACAAAAGAAATATTAACTCAATACTAAGATGAATCTAACTATGTCTAAAATAAGCCTCTGACTGACTAGAAATAATGGGACAAGCCCCAGCTAAATGTAGCAAAAACTGAAACTAAATGACTAAAGACTGAAATGAAACTCATGACTGTTGTCCTCGGAAAATAAGGACTCACCACTGAATTTGCTGATCTGGAGATCGGGAAATCAATCTATGTGTGATCTGGATGCTGAGAACCTGAACCTACATCACGAGAAGATATAGCGCATGTATGCGTCAGTACTTGAAAGGTACTGAGCATGTAGCATAGAAATAAGCTGAAATAAAGCATAGCTGAACAAGCACAAAAGCAAGTATAATAATCTGAACATGATATACTGAATTTATGAGCTAACTGAATGGAATGACCAATTTATAACATGCTGAAACTGAATACTGAGTATACTGATAAATGATCAATGCAAAGAGTCTGACTGATCTATGGGAGCTACTAATAACCGATAATAAAATCACATGAGCTAAATGTGGAGTCCATATATACGCCCATCGAGAGGATCCAATATACCCTGCCAAAGGTATAAAGGCAGGCTGTCGTGATTACTAAATTGATTGCCCACAGAGGGGACTTACAACCTACTTGGCTAGTAGTTCTGGGACTATTGGGTATGCTAAACCCTAGTCCAACTCGGTATTATGCTACAACCAATGAATTCTATAAATTAACTGATTATGTCTGAGTTTTTGTAAATACTGGATAGCTCAAAACTGCATATGCAAACTGAGAATGCAACAATTAATCTGGTAATTATGCATTTATAACTGAGGCATGTATATCTGAAGTGTCTGAAATATCTGACCTAGCATGTGTAATTCAAGAACTAAAGAAATACAAGCTAGGGTTCTGAAATTCATGCGATAATATGAGTAGTAACATGATAATCTGATTTGGAACATATATTTAATAAATTCATGAAGTTCTATCAAAGTTCTAGAAACCCTAGGTTTAATCATGATAAGAGAATCAAGAATCTGACTGAAAACTAGGGACCCAATGGGTGAAAGGAATCCACTAGTGAAATCCCACATACCTGGTGATGAAATCCACGAAAAAATACTTACGTTTCGCGGCTGGAACTGCTTTAGCTTGTGGCTTTCTTGAACTAGGGTTCTTGAGCTTTTTCTCCTCTCTTCCTTCTAATTTTCTAAGTTTTGATTTAATGATTTGACTTGGATATGTTTTAATTATGTTTCTAGGCTTAAACTGACTAAAATATGATGATTTAGGGTCAAAAATACGTAACTTAGGGTTTTAATGGAGTGGGAAAGGTCCAAAAGACCCCTGGAAAAGTTGCTGTCGGGCCAAACGACGGCCAGGACTGACGGTCCGTCGTCTGCCGACGCCCCGTCGTTGGGTCCGTCGTTAGGGCCTGTTCGACAGGCCTTTACTAAAATGGGCATAACGTTTTACTCGGAGGTTTGATTATAGCAAGTTCGGTGGCTATGAAAAGCTAATTTAATTATCTATCTATGGGTAGGTGATGGGATACCTAATTAATTTTGTGCCAAGAGTTATGAGCATTTTAAGTTGACCCAACTGCATTTCCCCTTAACTGTATGCAAATTTTCCACCTAAGGTCAGACCTACGGACCATAGGTCCACCTACGGACCGTGCTGGTCATCCGTAGCTCTTGTCAAAGAGTGGTTGAAGGGAGTCTTGATCGACGGTCATGAACTACAACCGTCGTCTGACCTACGGACCGTAAGTCCGTCCGTCGTCCAAGACTTAACAAATTTTTCTGGGCTGCAATTTTTGGGACTTTCTGATCCCATCGACGGATGTGCAAGACGGACCGTTGTTGAGACTATGGTCCGTCGATGCCACCGTTGGTAGCACCTGCAGATTTTTCTGAAAAATTGATTTTTTGACTATTTTGGCTACGGGGTGTTACATGTAAGTTGGAACGAATGTACCGAACGTCTACTTAAAAAAGTAGACATGTATGACAGCCGAAAGATGAATGTGGAAAGTTGAAAGTTGAATTTTGAAGCTCCAAATCTATTTTCCAAAGACCAAAACCGAGATTTCAACAATTTTAAGATATTAGAGAGTAGAGACTAGAGAGTAGAGAGTTGAGAGAATAAAAGATGATTTTGTGAATTTGTGAGTGAAAAGAATGAAAGTTTAGGGGTATTTATAGGTAATAAGGGTTAAAATATAGTTTTTTTTTTTAAAGATTGGGGTATTAAAAAAAGTTTGGGGGTGGAGGGGGGGTGATGTGTGATGTGGAGTAAATAGGGGCAAATAGCCGTTGGTGGGCTCGACTAGCCGTTACCCAACGACTGTCCAACGGTCATAGTTCAATTTTTTTTAAAAAACAATTTAATTAGCCGAACCGGACCGGATCGGAACTGGGATTTACCAGACCGGGATTAACCGGTAAATTTTAGTTTCTGTCCCGTTACCTGTCCCGAACCCCGTCCCTATTGGTCCATACCGGGACTAGCCGAAACGGTACCGGTACCGGATAGTCCCGATTCCGCTGCCACAGTTACTTCAAAGCCGTGAATGTGAATCTTTGATATATGTTAACAACTTAAACATTGAGCTATAATCTAATTTTGTTTAATTAAACAACTTAGATATTGATATAATTCTAATTTTACTATAGTCTGGCATGCCAAGTAGTAAGATCTACTCGACTGGACAAGTAAAAGTGACAAGATCATCTGAAGTAACTAGTGAAATTGATTATACACCAAGTGATACAACTAAGCTGAAATGGAATGGTAAAGCAGCAATCTCAACAATCAAGCTTCATGAGCTTAGAGAAAAGCAAAGAAAGAAGACAATGGGAATTAGTTCAAGTCAAAATGACATTTCTCCACAGTCAAAGATGCTAAGGACATTGTAGTGATGCTGATATATTTAAGGACTTTTAAGTTAGTCCATACCTGTTGCATTAATGGCATGATATTTTGGATTTTGTTTGTTGGTAAATTTTGCCTTATGTGAGGCCTTATGAATATGACTTTATTTTGGTCAATTCTGCCTTATGTGAGGCGTTGTTTTGATAAATTCTTATCTGAGACCTTATGAATGAATGGTGATGTTTTGTGTTAAAATGATTAATGTGTTGTCTATCAAATTGTATTGTCTATTCAGGTGTGCTTACATATGTTGTGTTGGTTATGTGTTTTATAAATGGTGTTGTATTATCTATGTTGAAGTATGAATGGATGACTAGGTTGTTGGTTATTGATGAAGTGTTGCATATTAATAAGTTTCAATGACATCATAAATACAAAATAACACTCATCCATTGACATTTGAATTAAGCAACAAGCAATCTTGGGCTTAAACAAAACTGGGAGAGATGAGAAGCAACAAAGTGGGAGAGCGATACTCCGACGGAAACCGATTTTTTTTTTCTTTCAATAACTTATTACCTCTGTATTTGAAACTATTCGAAACTATTCTATATGTCTTAGTTTTAGAATTTTTGTACCCAAGAAATTCCCTCTGTACTTCTCTACTAAAAAATTCTTTAACCCGAGAAAATTTCCAAAGCAAAAAAAAAAACTGCCCCCTCTCTTTTTTTCTTCTCAAAGGAACAGTAAAGAATATATAGAGAGAGGAATTAGGGTTTTTGATTTGGGAGCCAACCAAATCGAATTCGGGTTCAAAACCCATCTTTAATTCAAATTTAAAAACTTTCCCCAAAATGGAGGAACACCCTTTCCCTGCCATTTGAACCCATTCCAAAAATGGAAAGGGGGATGGACAATTGGGATTGAATCATTCGTCCTTGTCAACGGCGTGTCATCATCTCGTCGACCCAAGGATGATTCTTGCGTGCCTGGAGCTGCTGTTGGTTCGTACAAGCAGAAATAGACGCTGGGTGAAACGACAAAGAGGAAACAGAGTACCTCTGCTGCTCACGTCGTTCATGCCTTCCGTCTATGGCTGCATAGTTCCGTCTATTTGTCATCCTCTGTGAACGGATAAACGTCGTCTTTGTAAACACGCTCTCGCGTGGGAAGGATGAGGCGCGTAGGGGTCGCGATTCTCGCTTCTTTTGGGACTTCTGGGATTTAACGCGCTTAGGGGAAGAACGTTCTTTTGTTGGAGGGGAAAGGGGAGTAGGCCGGGTCGGTTGAAAAAGAGAATGGCTGGAAAAATATTTGGGACGGTATCAAAGGAGAAATTGGGTCTGGAAAGGAGATGTGATTAAGAATAATGGGCTGCTGAATTTTGTTAAAGGGAAAGTAATTGGGCCTGGGAAATTTTGTTAATAAATGGCCCAAAATTGGTCTTAAAAAATTACCTATTTAGCCGAATTAAAGTGCAATTGGCCAATATAATTAATTAACAAACTTCTTAAGGTTAATAAAAGTAAATAATTAATTCGAATAAAAACTAACTATTCAAAAAAATATAATCTAAAGTAATTAACCAAATATTTATATAAAACAAAGCATTACTCTCAATATTATTTTTTCGATTTTGAAAATTAATAAAATTTAAATAGCTATACGAATAAAACTTAAGACATATACCTTAGCTAAAACAATTTTTTTTTTGTCAAAACCTTATTTAAAATAATTTGCAAGCTAAAATTTATTTATTTATTATTATTATTATTATTATTATTATTATTATTATTTTTTGAAATCTATAAAATTAAATACTTTAAATTATTTAAACTCGAGAAGCTCGGTAATAATTACTATCGAGGAGGATCAAAATTTGAGTGTCAACAATTCTCACTAGATGTTTATACCAAAATTTATCACAATTAAGTGATTTATAAGTAAAAATCTATAGTACTATTTAGTCAAGATTATGTTATGGTTGTGTATATTCAAATATATATCATTGATTTGCAGGTTTGGACTTTGGTATAAACACACAGTAGTGTCAATGCTACGTTTTGGAGGGAATGCAAGACGTTGTATGTAAATAGCAACAAGGTTCATAACTACTATTTTCTTATTTATAGCACAAGCTCTTTTAGATGTATTGATTGCAATATACCTAACTTAAACTCTGATTAGATTTGAAAATCAATATATTGTCCATGTATAGAAATCTTAAAACATAATCGAATCACTAGGTATTAGAGAAGAATAAAAAGTCAATTGTTTTGTCCGCACCTGTTTTTTTTTGTTGAGAATTCATCCTTTCGGATGCTCTCGACAAAGACTGAGATAAAATTCGACAGCGTAAAAATGCAATTAAAATAGGAGACAGTGTCTTTTACCGTGTCGACACTTAATTGTTCTCCTCGATGTTTAACGTCAAATCGATCGGTTTGACATAAAGCAAATAAAGCTTATGTATTGTGTTTGCAGTATAATTATGTACTCTTCATTTGATGTCAAAGTAAATAAAACTGATGCAATGTTGATATTTCTTGATGTCGTCTTTAATAATTCTTTCGGCGTCTAATCTTGCCAAATAAATGATGCAGTTGATGTTGATGGGTAAATATTTCTTTTGAGATGCACGATTTCCTTCTCTGGCCGTGCATGATTTCTTGCGGGGCATGAATATCTTCCCGCGATGCGTGATTTTTTGCGGGGTATGAAACCTTCCCGCGATGCATAAATTCTGCGAGGTATGAATATCTTCCCGCGATTCATATTTTTCTGCGAGGCATGAATATATTCTCGCGATGCATAACTTTCTGTGAGGCATGAATATCTTCTCGCGATGCATAATTTTCTGCGAGGCATGAAATCTTCTCGCGATGAATGAATATTGACTCGCGATGCATGGTCTTCCGCAATGCATGAATATTGACTCGTGATGCATAGTCCTCCGCAATGCATGAATATTGACTCGCGATGCATGAATGTCGACTCGCGATGCATGATTTTTCACGATGCATGAATATTGACTCGCGATGCATGAGTATTGACTTGCGATGCATGGATATTAACTCTTGATGTCAACCTTTGTACCAAATGAAGATAGTGCTTAAATCGAGAAACATAGTGATCTTCTAGGTGCCTTCTGGATAATCATATCATCTCAATTGAAAATAATGATAAAATAATTTTCCAGATAGTGTATTGTCTTGATCGACAATAAAATAAATGACCCCTCCGGGTAATTTATAATATCATATCCGATATCATGATGCAAATGACGTCCTTTACGGAAACAGTAAACTCTTTTTTGAGATTTCTGCTTGATTCATCCTCAAATCTAGCTGGACGTTATTTATATACTTCTTGTTGTTGAAAATTGACTGAAATAAACCATTCATACTCCCAAGTCCTCGGTATAAGCAGTATAAAATAATTACTGCGTCTATAGAAAACTCCATTAAATTTTGGGAGAGCTTTCTCCTCCCCTCGACTTCTCCATATTCATCGATCAGAGGAATTCGCTGAAGTCAAAGCAAAGATATAAACCTGTGTCTACAGAAAAATTGTTAGTTTTAAAACGAACTGATCTGTGTCGATTTCTTCAGTTGTCTGCTCCTTTTCCTGCTATCTCCGATTGATTTTCCTGATCTCCCAACTCTTGATAGATAAGACAAAATATTTCATGCCAAAACAAATGAAACATAAAAGAAAAATCTTTAAGAAAACAAATTTTAGAGAAGTAATATTTTGAAAAGGGGTCACTACCAAGTGCCATGTCATGTTAGGCTTAGTAAACTTCCTTGAGCCTGATGATTGGAGGTATATCTGATTATTCGCTTGGGAGTATTCAAAACCACTCTAGACTTGATGAACCCAAGTTGAAATTTTGAGGCCTTCCTCAAAATTTCTGTCCGAGTTACAAGTTTTGGCTTATCTTCACGATCGATAAGTAAATCATGGGATTTTTGAGATCTTCTCAAAAAGTTTGTCCCAGTTGCAAATTTTGAAGTATCTTCAGTCTTGACTTGCTGAGGAAAATCTCCTTCTCAAGAATTTTTGAGACCCTCTTAAAAATTTTGTCCCAGTTTCTATTGTAAAGAGGAATAGAAATCTTACAGGAAATATGACCGAACCCTTGTGGCGCCTACGTATCCCGTTGAGGCAGGAATAAGGTCAAACATAGTTCCCCCTCAAAGGTTAATAAATTAAGAAATTTACAAAGAAAACGATCGAGGCCGACATAGGCCGCCTACGTATCTTATTCTTGAGAATTCAAGTCGAATGTAGTTCAAAGAAAAGAAATATTAACGAGAATAAGGGAGTGACCGAGGCCAACATAGGCCGCCTACGTATCTCATTCTTGAGAATTCAGGTCAGACGTAGTTTATTACAAGAGGGATAAAATTTAGAACAAAGCAAATACAAGCAAATAGAACGATTATGAGTAAATGACAGAAAATACAAACTAAAACTTCACACGTAGTATCTCTTGACAACGTCTGAATTGATCATTTACGGCCATGTGGTGCCATCCATCTCCGACAGGACCAATGCACCTCCAGATAACACTTTGTGAACTATGTAAGGACCTTGCCAATTCGGTGCAAATTTTCCTCTGTACTCATCCTGATGAGGAAAAATGCGCTTAAGTACCAACTGCCCAATTTCAAAAATTCTGGCTCTGACTCTTTTGTGGAAAGCTTGAATCATTCTTTGTCGATATAGTTGACCATGAGAAACGACAACCATTCTATTTTCGTCAATCAAAGCTAACTGATCAATTCACCTGCTCATTCAGCATTACTCAACTCAGCTTCTTGGATAATTCTCAAAGACGATATTTCAACTTCGGTGGGTATGACTGCTTCTGTTCCATATACTAACAAGTATGGAGTAGCTCCAATCGACGTTCTGACAGTCGTTCGATAACCCAATAAAGCATATGGCAATATATTGTGCCAGCCTCGGTGATTGTCAATCATTTTTCTCAGAATCTTCTTGATATTTTTATTGTCGGCCTCCACAACTCCATTCATTTGAGGACGATAAGCGGTCGAGTTTCGATGAGTAATATTAAATTGCTCACATATCTCTCTCATCAAGTGACTTTTGAGATTTGCATAGTTGTCAGTAATGATGGATTCTGGCACTTCAAATCTACATATCAGATTGTTGCAAACAAAATCAGCTACAACTTTCTTGGTTACCGACTTGAACGAATCTGCTTCCACCAATTTGGTGAAGTAATCAATGGCAACCTAGATATATTTGTGTCCATTAGAAGCGCCTGGCTCTATCGGACCGATGACATCCATGCCCCAAGCTACAAATGGCCAAGGTGAACTCATAGCATTAAGTTCGTGAGGCGGCACTCGAATCAAATCACCATGCACTTGACATTTATGACACTTCTGTACAAACTTGCAACAATCATTCTCCATGGTCATCCAGAAATAACTGGCTCGCAAGATCTTCCTTGCCAAAGTGAGCCCATTCATTTGCGTACCACAAACTCTGGCATATATCTGTTCAATAAGCTTCGCTGCTTCAACAGCGTCGACACATCTGAGGAGACCCAAATTTGGAGTTCTCATGTAAAGGACTTCTCCACTTAGAAAGAAATTGAGAGCCATACGGCGTATCGACTTCTTTTGGTTGGATGTAGCATCTCCTGGATAAATACCAGATTCCAAATACTTCTTTATATCAAAATACCATGACAAACCGTTTGGTTCTGCTTCAACATGGGAACAATGGAATGGATGTTCTTTCATCTCTATATCCAGGGGATCAATTTAAGCGGTATCTGGATGTTTAATCATTGACTCAATGGTGGCAAGGGCATCATAAAAATCATTTTGTATTCTAGGAGTATGTCTGAACTCGATCTTACGAAATCTCTTGCATAACTTCTGTACATACAACACGTAGGGTATAATCCTAGGGTTCTTCACTGCCCACTCTCCTTGAACCTGATGAATCAACAAATCTGAGTCTCCAATAACCAACAACTCGTGGACACTCATGCCGATGGATATTTTCAAACCAAGAATACAAGCTTCATATTCAGCCATGTTGTTCGTGCAATTAAATCGGATCTTAACTGCCATGGGATAGTGTGACCAGATTCTGACACTAAGACCGCTCCGATACCTTTACCTTAGTGATTTGATTCTCCATTAAAGAATAATCTCCATCCATGATACATTTTGGAAATATCTTCACCCACAATGGATACCTCTTCATCGTGAAAATAAGTCTTGAGTGGTTCATATTCTTCATCAACAGGATTTTCTGCGAGATGATCAGCCAAGGCCTTTGCCTTTATTGCCTTCTGAGTCACATATACAATATAAAATTCACTCAACAACATTTGCCATTTAGCTAACTTTCCGGTCGGCATCGCCTTCTGGAAAATATACTTCAATGGATCCATTTTGAAAATGAGATATGTAATATACGAAGACAAATAATTTCTCAACTTCTGGGCAAGCCAAGTCAAAGCACAACACGTTCTCTCCAATAGAGTGTATAGAGACTCGTATAAAGTAAACTTCTTACTTATGTAATAGATAGCCCTTTCCTTATTTCCTGTCTCATCGTGTTGACCGAGCACGCATCTGAATGCACTATCTGAGACGGACAAATACAACAACAATGGACTCCCCTCTCGCGAAGGAACGAATACTGGTGGATTTGATAAATAGTTCTTGATAGTGTTGAAAGCAGTCTGACACTCTTCAGTCCACTTTGTCGAAACGTCTTTCTTCAACAGCTTGAAGATAGGCTCACACACCACAGTTGATTGAGCTATGAATCGACTGATGTAGTTCAACCTCCCTAAGAAACTCATCACCTCCTTCTTAGTATTCGGAGCAGATAACTCTTGAATCGCCTTAATCTTGGAAGGATCGAGCTCAATACCTCTTCTTCTAACTATAAATCCCAACAACTTGCCAGCTGGAACTCCAAAAGCGCATTTGGTGGGATTTAACTTCAAGTTGTAACGACGCAAACGATCAAAGAATTTCCTTAGATGTATCAAGTGGTCCGAACTCTCGCGGGACTTGATTATGACATCATCTACGTACACCTCGATCTCCTTATGAATCATATCATGAAATATGGTCGTCATAACCCTCATATAAGTAGCTTCAGCATTCTTGAGGCCAAATGGCATCACTCTGTAATGATATACACCTCAAGGTGTAATAAATGCTGTTTTTTTGGCATCTTCCTCGTCCATCAGAATCTGATGATAACCTCGTCATCACCTGCCTCACTTTGTTCGTTCATCTCGTGACATGACATGACATTGGCAAGTTTAAAATTTATATTACTGAAACAATAAATAGACAAAATTAGGAAAGTAAAATATAGCAAATAAGTAAATAAATAAATTTCGATAAAAGAGGCTTTCATTCAAATTGGAAATAATGCAAACTTTGGCCATGACAAAGGGCCATGTAGCCTTTTTCAAACATCACGGGAGAATTTTAAAATTCACATAATTAAGAAAATGCAAAATGGTGGGTCTCGGGCCTCTTCCGAACTGCCACCGAATTAAATATGCATAAAATGATGCCCTTCTACGAAGGAGTTTGGGGAATCAGAATCGGCGTGGAGGTCCAATTCTGCAGCATCTCCACAGGCTCAACATCCTGGATACCAGCTAACTCGACCTCTTCCTCAATAACAACATCGATCTCCTCAAAAAGGCCGCAGATTCCTTCCCTAATGTCGTCAGGCTCGGCGTACTCTCGGACCGGGAATGATTGATACAAATAAGGGATATACTTAGCCAATGCTTGATCATTCTTCTTCTTTGCCTTCATATCATCATCTGTGGGGATGTACCCAAACCATATCTTGCTCCTTTGACGGGGACCGAAATAGGCTCAACAATTCCTTCGGAGTTTCTTCCCAATCCAAAACCGGGTTCAAAACCATTCTGCAGCATCACAACGGCTATCATCTTGTACACGGTGGGCATATGAGGATGTGGGGACAAGTCTTCACCGATGTCATTTACCAGCTCCACCCTGTAGAAATCTGTACCTTGCGATATCTCGTCAATGATTGGCGCCTGTCTGCCGGAGTGACTCCCTTCACCATGAATAACCAACTCTTCGTTTTTCCAAATGAGCTTCATCATCTGATGCAAAGTAGAAGGCACAGCTCCAGCCATATGAATGAAAGGCCTTCCCAGAAGAAGGTTGTAGCTGATATCAATATCTAAGACTTGAAACTGCGCGCTAATCTCGGTCGAACCCATTTGGATAACCAGATTTACCGCTCCCAAGGTATCTCTTTGGACCCTATCAAATGCCCTCACGTTGACTTCGTTTTGCTCCAACTTTCCCAAGTAAAAACGTAACTGCTTCAATGTCGACAATGGACAAATATTCAAACCGGATACGTCATTCACCAAGATGCGATTTATGACCTTCTCACGACATACAACAGTGATGTGCAACGCCTTGTTGTGTGACTTCGAAAGACAACTCATCATCGCAAACGCTAATCCGGTGTCCTCGGATGACTTGGTTGATAATAGCGGCCATATTATCGCTACTTGTACCCACGGGCACATACGTATCATCAAGATCCTTCATCAAAGCCTGCTAGTGCAACTATAAGCTTATCAACAGGGCCCACACAGAAATCTGGGCTGGAGTCTTCTCTAAATACTTAACAATAGAATAATCTTTCGGCTGCATTCTTCTCAACAATTCCTTCGCTTCGCCTTCGCTTATTGGACTTTTAGCCTGATCCTTCTTTTGACCTCCGAGAGAAATCTCTTCACGAGTATAACATCTCCCGGATCGGGTCATGCCTTGAGCAGCAACTGTGTCAATCACAAATTTTGGCTTGATAAGTGTTTTTGATGGCACCAAGGCAACAACCTTTGCGGGTGTCAAAATAACGAACTCCTTCTTCTCTTTGATGCTTAACGAAGCCACAAACCTTCCAACTCGTCATGAACGATTGGAGTTATCATTTTTGTCATGCACCAATTATCATCTGTCTCTATCATATTAACATTGCCGCCTCCATGATTCGATAAAGGGTTGGTGTTGACATTAGGCGCAACTGGTTGTAGAGAGACCACCTCTTGGTCGATTAGATCTTGGATTTTGTGCTTGAGGTTGATAAAGTCCTCAGTATCATGACCAACACTGTTGGAATGATAAGCACATCTTTGATCGGACTTATAGAACTTAGAACTGGTATCCACCAATTTGGGCCCCACTGGGTGGAAATATCCGGCCGCAGCTAGTCGCTCGATTTGCTTTGTTTGGCTTTTGGCCAGTGAAGTTCCTCGAAGGCATTTTCTCGAATTTAGGTCGAGGTGAGTCATAACTGCCTTGTGGAGGAGGCATCTGTTGAAAATTTATGTTGTTGGGACGGGGAGTTTGATTTCTGGGATATGAATTTGTTTGGTAGTTTGGCAATGGAGTTTGGTAATTTGGAGGGGAATTTTGGTATAGTGGATCTTGGACTTGATAAACAGGAGGGGGTGCTCTGTAGCTCGACTGCACGTTAGCATAGTTGGGAGCAAAATCTTGATAAAAAGGAGATGGAATTTGATACAGTGGAGGATGATTTTGGTAAGTGGGATATGGATTTTGCTAATTTGGGGGTGGACTTTTGTAGATTGGAGGATGATTTTGGTATACTGGAGGAGGATTATTTTTCTGACTAGCTTGATAAGAGTTTTGAGAAAATCGAGAACGACCTTGGGAGTGGGAGTACGAAGATCTTCTTGGGTTTTTCTTGCCCTCATATGAAACAACAGCCACGTATTCTCTCTTCTTTTTCAACAAACCTGAGGATCCAGGTGATGCGTCCACACGAGCTATCTTTCCTATTTTCAAACCGTCTTTAATAGTCTCACCAATCTTGACTATTTCAGCAAACTTTGCTCCAACGAGCAACATAATTCTGTCATAATACTCGGGTTCTTGCACCCGCACGAACACTTCAACAATTTCCTTTTCAGACGTAGGCGGTCTTACCCTCGCAGCTTCTTTCCTCCATTTATAGGCAAACTCTCTCTAGCTCTCGGTAGACTTCTGTTTCATCTTCTCCAAAGAGTAACGACCATGAACGATTTCTACATTGTAAGAAAATCGCTCGATGAAGTCCTTTGCCAGAGCATTCCAGCTGGTCCATTGCCTGGTTTCATGCGAGGTAAACCATTCAAGAGCTTCTCCGCATAGGCTTCGACTGAAAAGCCGCATCAATAGAACTTCATCCCTACCAACTCCAACAAGCTGGTCGCAGTTGGCTCTCAGATGAGCCATATGGTTCCCCACTCCTCCGAAAGTATTAAATTTTGGGATCTTGAAACCCTCCGGGAGGTCCAGATTTGGGTGAATACACAGATCTTCATAACTAAGACCGGCGATGTCAGGTACGCATTGAAGCTCTTTCATGGCTTTCTTGATCTCCTCTTTTATGTCTACTTTTGCTTCTTCCTTCGCCCTACATTCTCTTTCCTGTTCCTCGTAATGGTCCAACTCAGAACCGTGCACGTCACGCTCAGCAAGGACGGGAATCTGGAAAGTGGTGTTTTTGGGTAAGGGTGGAGCTATGGAAGGACTCTAGGCGTTTTAGGCATCTTGATAATTTTGGGGGTAAGTCTGAGGATTGGTATTCTGATTCAAGTGGTGGTGGGATGTTTGGGGATTAAAAGTGTTCTGATTTGGATTTTGACTTTGGTTTTGCGGTGGTAGAGCGGATTGAGGTTGGGTATTTTGAGGATGAGAGGGCATTTGGGGGTGGTTGTTTTGAGGAGGAGGTGGAGTTTGGTAGGATGCGGAAGCATATTGGGTTTTTTGGGTAGTCAGGTCTATAATGGACGGATTTTGAGCAGGTGTAGATGTCTGATTCTCATTCGGATCCATATTTGAGGAAGGGAAATAAATAGGAGGTCTCCCCTCAGCAACGTTAACAGCAAAACCCAGTGGAGGCAGATCATGTCTCCTTTGCATTTCCATTCTCGTTTCTGCAATTTGCTGCATCAGTTGCAAAATCAATTCGTTCTGGTCTACTATGGTGGGTTGAGCCACCACAATGTCAGTGAGGCTTACTTCTTCGTTGTTATCTCCCATTGCTGTCTTTTCTTTGTCTGAGCTTTGTCTAGGGAAAGAATCTGCAGGCCCTTTCGATTTGGTGAAGTAAGGATAATCTGCCAGCTTAATCAACACAGATCAATTCAAAATACCTGAGGAGGAAAACAACTCAAAGGCAGATTCGTCAGTTTGGATTCAGAATACAAAACACATAATATCACACATAGAGCTGATAAACACACAAGTTTCTATGTTTGAGAAATATCTTCAACCCATGAGTAAGGACGGAAATAGATTTTTTAACAAGCAGGAGTTTGCTTGTTTTTAATTTGACACTGTTTCAGAAAGGCTAAATCACGTTACTATGGTCTTCTGCATCTGTTCTCCAATGTCCATTGATCTGGTCTTCTCATATTCTTATAATATGAAAGGGGGAAATGAATTTTTTTAAAGATAGGGGCCGGTCTTGAAAGGCTGCCTACGTATCTCACAAGGAGAATTCAGGCCCAATGTAGTTGAGTACAAAAGATAAATATTTTCATTCATTCATTCGTTGGGATTACAAGGAAATGGAAAAACAACAAAGCTTTAAAGATAAACTAATGACTCCATCTCAGTCATTTTATTTTCTTCGTCATCTTTATCTTAGCCACGGGGAACGGTATCAATTAGAATCTTTCCCATGCCGATGATGGATTCGAGGTCGTGACAAAAGTCGAGACATTTTTTAATGTTGTGGTCTGTGACGTGATGATGATAGGGACAGCGCTTTCGGATTTCATGCTGAAGAGAATATTGCATATCCACATTCATGTAGTAATGGGTAAATACGTCATTCTGAACCCAAATCTGAGTAGATTTCTCTCATTGTTTTCTTGAAAGGCGTGAACGAGCAATGATAGAATTTGGTCTTCTTTGTGACCGGTATGTCAAGATGCGGTTCATCACATGCAAAGATGACACAGTCACCCCAAGTGTTCGGAGTACTATCCATGCTGAATAAATAGCGGACTGAGTTTTTAAACCCAACACATTCCTCTATTGTGTGCCCTTTCTCCCTGGGATGACATTCACACGCCTTGCGGAGATCTCCTAATCCCGCTTGGGGAAACGCCTTCTTAACGGGTCTTAGCAGGCCCCTAGACCGATAGTGTTAAAAAATGAGAGCGCATGAAATGACCTCTATCTTCTTCCGGCCTTCGTACAGACATGCCTCGATAGAAATTTTGCTATCTTCATTTGCCAGACGTCCCTCGAAAGAAGGTGGGCGGGCAAGTAACTCCTCATAACTTTCCTCCTCATAACTTTCTTCATTGATTTCCTCTTCGGGGATATCAGGAGGAAATAATAATTTATATAAACGCTTTCCGCGCTACTTCTGCATATCGATCCTCTCTTCTTCACTTGGTTCAGCTTGAATACTCATTTTTTTGTCCATAGCGGCGATTTTGTCTATCCTGAGACAGTAGAGTAATGTTTAGGGTTTGGAGATGAGATTTGTCTTTTGAGTGATAAACTTAAGACTCAGAAAATTTTGGTCGGACATTTGTGATAGTGACTTTTGTATATTTTGGAAATTTCTGGAAAAGAGTGGGTTTCCAATATTCTCATTCATAGCAACATAGCACATAAACAGTTAAAGACACATATATCGCGTCCTAATCATGCATGTGACACCTTTGTGCCAAGGGTAGGCCTAGCGATCTGAAAGATGTATTGCTTCATTTAAACAAATTGTTGTATCCCCAAAAATAAACTTCACTAAAAATCATAGTGTTCGTTACATAATTTCAATCAAATGGGGTATATTTCAGGGAGGGGATATAATGCGAATACAAATAGAAATAATCCCACGCAGGGGAGTTAGAAGGTTGATGGCTCGGCTCCTTTTCTGGCTTTCTCTACTTCTTCGCGGATGATGCACTTGCTTGTGAACACGTACGGCTCAGCGAACACAGCTTTGGAAGATGTTGGTACGACTTGTAGAGTGTTCATCTGCTTGTACAGGGTCACGTCCAAACGCATCAGACAAGCCCTTGTATCGGCTAGCTCTTGTGATGTCACAGCTAAAACCCTCTGACTTTCTAACTCTCTGGACTGGTACTCTTGCTCCTTTCGCTGAAATTCTTGCTCTCTTCGGTCCCATTCTTGCTGAAAATGATATGCATGGATCTGAAGCCTTGGTTGTACATCTTCAACTTCTCGACCTACGCGTGGTGTTGGGTTCACTTCACCATCCCTGGTGGTATGAATTGGGAATCTGCGGATGCTTAGGTAGAATTCATAATTATCAAGGGGACTCGTCTGGCTTGGCTTGGCCAACTCTTGTGGCTGGGCACCGTCCCTTTTGTAGAGATGCTCAGTCATCCACCATTGAAGTAGAATGTTGCAACCTTGGAAAAACGGGAACCCGTTCTTACACAAACTCAAAGATCGATAAATGTCAGCCAAAATGACCGGGCCAAACTGCAGTATTTCTTTTCTTCTTGTTTTTTACCGACTCCTCTAAAGATGGCATCCACTACCATTACTACTCGGGTGTCAATCTTTTTTTCTTCATCCTAAGGAAACACCATCGTTCCTAAAATACATGCGGAGAACGCAATGACTTGAATTTGCCTCCAAGTATTGTGATCATGGAATTTGTTTGGAAATTGCGCGAAATAGCTATCGTGCCCCCATCTTTCAAAGAATCTCATTAGTGGTATACTTTGAGCATCCAACCAGTTAGCCCTTACCAGTAACAACATGTCTTTCAATTCTCCGGTAGTCGGCCTATCTGGTAGAAGAATGTGATGATCGGGACATCTTTTCCTCTTGACACATATTCCAATAGAGTCCAGACAATTTTTAATTACTTCTAATGTTGGTGTCATTTCAACATCTCCAAATCGAAGAACCATCCTCTTATCATCTCAGAACCGAGTGATTACCTCGATAAATGTGGGCCAAACCTTGAAGTCCATTATCGAAGGTAAGTGACCCAGGTGAATTGAGATTTCTCTCTTTTGACAATCTTTGAGGTTGTCCCACCATACACGGAGAATGTCTGGCGTCTTGGTGACCATGTTGAAATGGAGGAACTGACTTGACATCTACAAAAATATACAACTAGTTAATTACCACCCCACGATGCAACAAACAGTTAAACACGCAATACATCCTTCAGATTTAACACACAAATATGATCGTCCTATCGAGACGTGGGCTCTTTGGACTCAAGGCGGTCTTTCTAATGGGTCCAACACTCCTTGGGTGTTGGGTCATCTTAGGCCAATGCGCTACTTTTCAGGATTGGGTTTCGCTCTATCTTAGTTTAACTAGGAGTGGGGTTGTATTTAGAGTGGAAATGGTAACCCAAGCGAACTACTTAGGCTGGGACAATTAACGATTGTTGACTATCAAGTAGCCAACTACACTCGTCAGGGTGCCCCGAGAAAAATTTGGTTAACGAACAACGTCAAACCCGCATAATTGTTCTTTAAGTGGAAATGAAAATAATCGTCGCTTGACGAAAGATGTTATGCTATGAATGCAACAGTTCAATAAAGCGGTAAATAAACAGATAAACAGTTAACTCACATAGACAAAGCACGTTAGTTTTAAGGTTAGAATCCACAAAATCCTCAGCGGAGTCATCATTTCTGTTTTATCGAAAAAATATTTTTTATAAGTTTTCGACTTTTTTAGAATCGCCACTTAAATTTTTAAGAAAAATCAAGAAAATTTAGTTTTCAAAGACTTCAAATAGAAAAAATCTTTTAAAAATAGAAATGGGTTCAGGGAGTCCTATTTATATTTTAGGAAGGGATTAAGCACCTAAAATATCCGCTTAATATGATTTTCCGGCAACTAACTTAGTTTGGCTAAAAAATGTTTTGCTTTTCATTATGAAATTTACTAGGAGTTATTTGAAAATAAAATGTTTATTATCTAAGTAAGAAATTGATTGCAAGTTTTTAAAAAAATCCTTTTGGAATTAATTTTTTAAGTCAATAGAACTTTTAAGGCGTTTGCGGGGATTTGAAATTTTCTAACTTTAAACTAGCGACGAATAAAGCAAGTAAATAAACAAGAAACAAGAGAGAGGGAAAGAGAATTGGGTCCAAATACGGGTTTCCTGTCCGCCTTGACCGGAATTTTGGATCCACCTATTTTGGGTTTTTAACCCATTTGACTTTTGGGCCTTCGACTCACTTCATTTTTAGGTCTTAGGCCCATTGTACCTGTCCTAAAATTCTAGCAAAAATAATAAGCGATACAACAAGGGCTTAGGCCCAAAGATAACAAAATACAAAATACAAAAATAAAATGAGTCTTCTAATCCAACTTCTTCGACCATTTTCAATTCTTTATACTTCGGAATTGTACACCATTTTTTGGGTGGGAGACTCGGAAAGAAAGATTTTTTTCTGAGCCTTTATGACTCTTCCAAAATGCAAGAGAAAAGGTTGGATTCCATGAAGAACTCGGACAGATTCACATGCCAAAAAAAAAATCACATAAGTATGGGATGAGAAAAACTCCAATGCGCCTCTATGAAATAATTGAACAATATTATGGTGTCCAATAACCCGGCATGACACATTTATGATAAATTATTTAAAGATTAATTTCACCAAATGCTTATTGAAACAAAATTGAGCCCGATAGATAAGCTTAATGTTATGAGCACATAGGACGTATGAATCATGAATAAATTCCATTTGTAGACTCTGCCAATCTTAAGTTCCAAGTATGATATCATGTTGACACGTAATTAAATCAATGCTAAACATGTACACAATGAAAAAAAAAAAACCGAAAGAGATTATGTCTCAAACGAGCTTAATGACCAAATTCTACAGAAATCCCAATTTTTCAGAAAAAAATAAAACAAAACAAAACTCAAATTTTATACCTAACCAACTTGCAAATGTAAGCATCTTCAACTGGAGATTTTGAATAATGATAAGACGAAAACATGATTCGAGTCAGCCACATCAGGAAACAGTCTCCAAAGACAAATCAAGAAATGGACAGTGCCGAGCTATAAGAAATATTTGCAACTATACCCCATACACTAAGCATCCTAGTTAATGATATAAACTTGAACAACTAGCAACACTGAGCTATAGCCAAGATAAACACAGCATACCCCATACTTAAATATAGTAGAAAGCAATACAACACAGACCCAACGGTATTAAGGAACAAAGTTAAAAGAAGAAAAGCAAATGGAGTTCGAAAGAGTAACCAAAAGACAACAGTGCTAGATGATAAGTTTCAAACTTCAACTTGTCCGATAACGGGATCATGCATCAGAGCAAAGATGGAGAGTAACAAGACAGAAACTTCAAAACAGGACAAAAGGAATGTAGTAAGAAAATGCCAGCAAACTACAAATCTTAAAATTTAGCTTGATATCTCGTCGGCGTAGGGAACGAAGAACAATTAACACAACATACACATCATGCCAAAATATATATCGTTAGCCCATCGGCCTAATAAATCCAAAACAGCCACAGAATGAAGACTACAACATTGAAAGGCGACACAAGAATAGAAGAAAACACTAGGATCAACGCCACAGAAGGAAGAAGCGTTACCTTTTGTTGGGCAGCGAACAGAGACTAAACGAGCAAGAGACCACTTCGCCATCACCACACCAAAAATCCAATACGATCAGCAACAAGCAATCTTGGGCTTAAACGAAACTGGGAGAGATGAGCAGCAACAAAGTGGGAGAGCGATACTCCGATGGAAACCGATTCTTTTTTTTTTCTTTCAAGAACTTATTACCTCTGTATTTGAAACTATTCGAAATTATTCTATATGTCTTAGTTTTAGAATTTTCGTACCCATGAAATTCCCTCTGTACTTCTCTACTAAAATATCCTTTAACCCGAGAAAATTTCCAAAGCAAAAAAAAAAACTGCCCCCTCTCTTTTTTTTCTTCTCAAAGGAACAGTAAAGAATATATATAGAGAGGAATTAGGGTTTTCGATTTGGGAGCCAACCGAATCGAATTCGGGTTCAAAACCATCTTTAATTCAAATTTCAAAACTTTCCCCGAAATGGAGGAATGCCCTTTCCCTGTCATTTGAGCCCATTCCGAAAATGGAAAGGGGGATATACAATTGGGATTGAATCATTCGTCCTTGTCAACGACGTGTCATCATCTCGTCGTCCCAAGGACGATTCTCGCGTGCCTGGAGCTGCTGTTGGTTGGTACGAACAGAAAGAGACGCTGGGTGAAACGACAAAGAGGAAATAGAGTACCTCTGCTGCTCACGTCGTTCTTTCCTTCCGTCTATGGCTGCGTAGTTGCGTCTATTTGTCGTGCTCTGTAAACATCGTCTTCGTTAACTTGCTCTCGCGTGGGAAGGATGAGGCGCGTAGGGGTCGTGATTCTCGCTTCTTTTGGGACTTCTGGGATTTAACGCGCTTAGGGGAAGAACGTTCTTTTGTTGGAGGGGAAAGGGGAGTGGGCCGGGTCGGTTGAAAAAGAGAATGGCTGGAAAAATATTTGGGACGGTATCAAAGGAGAAATTGGGCCTGGAAAGAAGATGTGATTAAGAATAATGGGCTGGTGAAAAGGAATACATAATGGGCTGCTGAATTTTGTTTAAGGGAAAGAAATTGGGCCTGGGGAATTTTGTTAATAAATGGCCCAAAATTGGTCTTAAGAAAATTACCTATTTAGCCGAATTAAAGTGCAATTGGCCAATATAATTAATTAACAAACTTCTTAAGGTTAATAAAAGTAAATAATTAATTCGAATAAAAACTAACTATTCAAAAAAAATATAATCTAAAATAATTAACCAAATATTTATATAAACCAAAGCATTGCTCTCAATATTATTTTTTCGGTTTTGAAAATTAATAAAATTTAGATAGCTATACGAATAAAACGTAAGACATATACCTTAGCTAAAACAAAATAAAAAATTGTCAAAACCTTATTTAAAATAACTTGCAAGCTAAAATTTATTTATTTATTTATTTATTATTATTATTATTATTATTATTATTATTATTATTATTATTATTATTATTTGAAATCTATAAAATTAACTACTTTAAATTGTTTAAACTCGAGAAGCTCGGTAATAATTACTATCGAGGAGGGTTAAAATTTGGGTGTCAACAATTCTCACTAGATGTTTATACCAAAATTTATCACAATTAAGCGATTTATAAGTAAAAATCTATAGTACTATTTAGTCAAGATTATGTTATGGTTGTGTATATTCAAATATATATCATTGATTTGCAGGTTTGGACTTTGGTATAAACACACAGTAGTGACAATGCTACGTTTTGGAGGGAGTGCAAGACGTTGTATGTAAATAGCAACAAGGTTCATACCTACTATTTTTTAATTTATAGCACAAGTTCTTTTAGATGTATTGATTACAATGTACCTAACTTAAACTCTGATTAGATTTGAAAATCAATATATTGTCCATGTATAGAAATCTTAAAACATAATCGAAACACTAGGTATTAGAGAAGAATAAAAAGTCAATTGTAACTTCATTTTTGGAGTTAAGTAAAGAAGCTTAAAAAGTAGGAATTTCGTAAATCCAACATTACACAAAGTATTTATATGGAGAAACTTAACATATATAATTTATTAGATAACATAGTTTCATGATTCGACTTGAGAAAATACTAAAAACAACCAGTTCATGATTACCACTTAATACTTTCATTAATCACATTTCAATCCCAATCTAAGCTCCAAATCTAGGCCATTCGGATCTTTGTAGTTACAAAGACTATCTAGCTAGTTATGATTCAAGTTCGGAAAACAACATGTCATGATATCCTTCGATATCTACAATGAAGTGGTCAATAATCTTCGATATCATTGTAACCTGTCATGGGATGGGCAAGAAAACACGTGACACATATAATATAGAAAATAACAATCATTAACTATGTTACTCGAACTTTTTAACATATTACAGGATATGTGCTAAATCCTCCAAATATAGTTCATTTCTAAAGGTTAGAATACAAATTCAGAAATAATTTTATAAATAGTTCATTGCTCCATAAATACTTGTTCAGAGAGATCACAATTTAAGAAGGCATTGTTGATATCAAGTTGTCGAATAGTCCACTTATTTGTCACAACTAGAGACAGGATAAGCCGAATGGTTGTGGGCTTAACAACGGGACTAAGTGAATCAAAGTTATCAACACCCTCCTCTTGGTGAAAGATTTTAGCTACAAGATGAGCTTTGTGATGTTCAATTGATCCATCGACTTTCCTCTTACTCATGTAGACACATTTACAACCAACAATGTTAGAGTTAGACGACGGTGGAACCAATGTCCAAGTCTTGTTTCGCATAAGAGCTAAAAATTATGTCTGCATAACATGGTGCCATTCAGGAATTTGGAGGCTTGATGATAAGTTGTAGGTTCTGGAATGTGAGAGGGTCAGGAGGAAGAGAATGACGAGATATTATAAGAGCTTTTGATTTTAAGGAATTTGTTTTACTTTGAACAACCATGTGATGGCGAGAGGTATCTGATGGGCGAAAATATGAAGGAGTTGTGGTCGGGTAAGAGGAACAAGTAGATGGTATAGTAGATGCTCAGGTAGGTCTGTAGATGGTGTATGCTCTACTTGTGGAGGAGACAGATGGGGTAATGTAGATAGTACATTTGTATTACTAGTGTGCAGATCAGGTGAGGGTATAGATAATACACTCGGAATATTTGTTAATGACCTTTCCACGATGTGGTGTGCAGGAGAATGTGAACGCACTATATGTTGAGAAGCTTGATCGAGTAAAGAAAGGGATGAGTTGCTGGAATATGGAGAGGGAGAGGATGATGGTGTGGTTGGCAGCATGGAGGAATAAAGAGAAGTATATTCATCGAACATAACATGGTGAGTAATATATATTCGGGGAGACGCGACATGGCAATAAAGGTAACCTTTGTGCTGATCAGAACTATACCTTATAAAGACACAAGGAAGAGATAAAAATCAGCTTTATGATTGTTGTAGGGTCGAAGAAAGGGATAACATAGGCAACCAAAAGTCTTGAGAAAATCATAACGATGAGAATTGTAAAGTAATTCATATGGTGATTTGAAGGATGGGGAAGAAGATATGGTAATATTGGATTATTATGTAGCAGTATGAAATATATGCTCCCAAAATTGAAATGGAAGAGAAGCATGAGAAAGAAGAGTGACTCATTCTCCAATTATAATTTGATTTCGGCGTTCCGATGAACAATTTTGTTGAGATGTATAAGGTCACGAGATACGATGATGAATACCATGATTTTGTAAAAATGATGATACATTACGACACTCACCTCCCCAATCAGTTTTGACTGATTTTATTTTAGTTTAAAACTGAGTTTCAATTAAAGATTTGAATTGAGTGAAGAGTTGAAAGACTTGCTATTTATGTGACATAAAATATATCAAAATAAATTTGGTGCAATCATCAATGAATAAAACAAAATAGGGAGATCTATTAATAGAAGAAATGAGAGAAGGTCCCAAACATCTGAATAAATTAATTGAAAAAGATTACTGCTAGAAACATGGGAATGGGAAAAGGGTAAGTGTTGACTCTTGCCTAGTTGACAAGGTTCACAAAACATTAGGAAAATAAGAATCAGAAACAGGTAGCCTAAAGTTAGACACAAGACGCCAAAGAAGAGCTTCATTTGGATGAGCAAGTCAACGGTGCCAACCAACAAAATAAGTGCCTTCACCAAGGAATACTCAAGGTGCAAAAGACCGAGAATGAGGTGATGAAGGTTGAAGGTGGTAAAGGTCACCATCAAATGTTCCTCAAAGAAGTTTCTTGCCCTGCAAATCCTTCACATAACAATGATAAGTATGAAATTCCATATAGACATTATTATCACGAGTTATTTTAGCAATATTAAATAAATTTTTGGAAATCTGTAGAACATGGAGAATATTATTAAGATGAATGAGACGAGAGTGTGTAGACAAAATCGAAGAGCCTATGTGCGCAATATGAATTCTCATACCATTACCAACCATTAAACCATCATTGTCGATGTAAGTCTTTAGGAGAGGTTATCTATGTCCGAGGTCATGTGATGTGTTGCACCCGAGTCAAAGTTCCAAGTAGGATCAACAATAGTTTAAGGAGAAACAAGATGTGCTTTCTTGGGTGTTGACCGTAACGGTGGCTGCCTTTTTGGTGGAAAATCTTATTCATTCGAGCGATTGTAGAAATTACGAGCATCATGATTAGTTTTACCACATATTCGACATTGCACACGACGCTTGGACGGACGATTACTAAATCGAGAGGAATAGGGATATTGTTGGGGTAACATAGAATGAGCATGATTTGGAGAATTATGGACTAAATAATAGAGAGCGGGGGCTGGCCAAGAATTGAAGATTGGTTTGTGTTGAGGGGTGGATTGGTTTGAAGAAGGGCTGGACTTTGTGTTAGTATAACATGAGAAGGAGCGGAGCCAAATTTAATGTTAATGGTAGCAGAGTAAAATTCTTTGGCTAAGCGTTTTTCTTCTTGAAGAAGGAGTCCAAACAGCACTTCAAGACTGATAAGTCTATAACGCATATTAAATGCAAACCTTGAAAATTCCATATGAAGAATCAAGGCCATTAAAAACAAATAAGATAAAGTCATCATCTTGTAGAAAGTATAAACTTTCTTCTAGAGAATCGGCAAATTACACGTTTCTTTTCAAAATACTCTAGGATTGATAATTGCCTTTAGAAAGGTTTTGAAGTTAAGATCTTAATTGAATGACTCGAGCACGCGTCTGTGACTAAAACATATGATCTATTTTGGTCCAAACATCATGAGAGAAGGTGGCTCGAGTTAAATGACCAAGAAGAGGATAAAAAATTATATGACGAAGCCAAACGAGAATAAGAAGATCATTGCATTGCCATTCCTCATATGCAAGGTTAGAAGTAATTTCTGATTGTGATTGGGTGGTAGACAAATCTACAGCGGTAGTGATTGAAGTCGGGGCAACGGGTTTTTGGAGGAGGATTAAAACCAAGAACAGAAGAATCGAGAAAAAAGGCTTTGAGTATATGTCCAAGGTATTTTCTTTTCAAATAGAATAGTTGTTCCTGTCGAGTTTGAGGGAAAGGTTGGGTAGTTGGATAATGGAGGAAGGACTGGACTGTTTTGAAAAGGACAACTGTTTGCCAAAATAATGAGAAGTGGTCATAGGATTAAGGGCAAATCTGATACCATATAAAGAATAAGTATGAGAAGCTTTTGAGAAAATAAGAGCAGATGATTGTTCTGTTGTATGTGTTTTAATTTATATTTATAGATTCTGTACATATTAACGATAAGTGTAATATCCTAATCTAATACCTATCCGAAAGGAAGAGTAATCCTTTTTTTTTTACAAAGAATAAGCTACGATAATTGGATTTTAAATTAACTACAATATTTAAATTCAAATAGGTTATGGACTCTAATAATTAATATTTGAAATCAATATATTGTCCATGTATAAAAATCCTAAAACATAATCAAATCACTAGGTATTAGAGACGAGAAGAGTAAAAAGTCAATTGTAACTTCATTTTTGGAATTAAGTAAAGAAGCTTAAAAAGTAGGAATTTGGTAAATCCAACATTACATAAAGTAAATATATGGAGAAACTTAACAAATATAGTTTATTAGATGACATAGTTGCATGATTAGACTTGAGAAAATACTAAAAAACAACTTGTTGATTGTTACCACTTAATCCTTTCATTAATCACTTTTCAATCCCAATCTAAGCTCCAAATCTAGGCCATTGGGATCTTTGTAACAACCCAATCTAAGCTCCAAATCTAGGCCATTGGGATCTTTGTAATTACAAAGACTATCTAGTTTGGTTTCAAATTCGGAAAACAACATGTCACGATATCCTTCCATATCTTCAACGAAGTGATCGATTATCTTAGATATCATCGTAACCTGTCATGGGATAGGCAAAAAAACGCATGAGTCATATTATATAGAAAATAACAATTATTAACTATGTTACTCGAACTTTTAAAAAATATTACTGGATATGTATTGTTGAATCCTCCAAAAATAATTCATTTATGTAGGTCAGCACACGAATTCAAAAATATTTATAAAGTATCCGAGTAACATGTAGTAAAATAATAGGAAATAAAAACTAACATCTTCTCCAAATTTTGCATATTCATTTAGCAAGTCTTGTAGGATAGCTCGTTGATGCTCAGGATTGTTGCTAGCAGCACAAAACTGTTCCTTCAAATCCAAACACATCGGAAAATTCTCTGAATAAATTATTTTGTTTTTCAAATGCTCAATCTTACTTTCTTCTTCCATGATTTGTTGGGCCTGAAATTAGTATAATTCAATATCACAATTTAATTACAATATATATGTTAATAGTGAAAGATATAATTTTAAAAAATAAAAATGTGACTAGAGCATTATTATAGAATTATTTTAGACCATGGTCTAAAAGTTTTATTTGTGAGCTAGCAAACCTAAAATCTATTGGAAAAACATTAGACCTTATTCTAAGCATTAGACATAAGATAATATTTTGTGTTAATCAACCGTATTTTAGAAACTAATTACACTATAGGGCAAATAACATTTTTGATCCCTGAATTATTGTTTTATTATTATGATTTTGGTTCTTGGATTATTTGACTAAGCATATTAAACCTTCAATTAAGTTAAATATGTTTTTAACATGGATTATGATAACTATTTAATATCCATCATCTTAAAGGAGCAAAATCAAACACTTAACTTAATTGAAGGTTTAATGTGCTTAGTCAAATAACACAAAGATCAAAATCAAAATAAAACAGATGAATAACCAAAACATGAATTTAACCAAAAAATAAAAAATAAAAACTTGAAGGGTCACGCATATATGTCAAACCCACAATCAATTAACATTTAAAAACCCTTTGTTGTTTTCTAAAAACTTCCATTTGTCCATAAAAGTCAACAATTTAAACATATTATCAAAGAAACATTTAACATTTATATATATATATATATATATATATATATATATATATATATATATATATTGTATTTCAAGTGACCATAAAAAAGTTATAATAAAAACCTTGATGTCGTTTCCTTTGTTATAAAACCAAATCTTGACTTGTGTTGTATCAAGCCCTAGATCCTCACTCAATTGCTCTATCACATCATTTTCTGGATTTGGCTTTTGGCTAAACACCCTAATAAAAAATAAAATATATGTTACAATGAAGAAAATCAATTATATAAAAAAAATTAACAACATAAGTTAAGTCACATATCTTAAATCATAGATTTCAACTATCAAAAATAATAATTGTGAACGATGCTCAAAAATAATTTTGACAAATCAATTCTCATTTTTAGTAGTTAGATGCACAAAAACCTATGGTAGACATCATAAAGAACATCATCAATGAGTAAAAATTTAGAAAATATATAAGCATAAAAAGAAAATCCAAAAAATTATTTATTCAACAAACTCACTCTTCAAGTTTCTCAATTATTTGTTCATACGAATGTTGAAAAATCAATTTTCCGATGTATTGACCAGAAGTTGACCCAACACTTGCATCATTTTGAGAAGCCATCAACGATAGAAGAATGAAACAAGAGAGAAAATAAAAAGGTGATGAACAAATAAAGTTCATTCTCAATGAAGAAATATATATACAAGAAAACTTGTCCAATCTTGGATTTATAGGGTCTTCGAAATGAAATCATGAATTTTTATGGACAAACATTTAATGAAATAAGATTAAATAGTCAAAGTCAAAATTTCTTTTAATGTTTATAAAAGTACTTACTAGTTTATAAGTAAAAGAGAAAATGTTTTAACCCTCCCCCCTCCCTCCTCCAAATCTATATCGAAAATCCAACTACACACTCCAACTTTACGAGTGTTCTATTATCCACCTACGCACTCCAATTTCACGGGTGTTGAACAAATAAAGTTCATTCTCAATGAAGAAATATATGTGGAAGAAAACTTGTCCAATCTTGGATTTATATGGTCTTCGAAATGTAATCATGAATTTTTATGGACAAACATTTAATGAAATAAGATTAAATAGTCAAAGTCAAAGTTTCTTTTAATGTTTATAAAAGTACTTACTAGTTTATAAGTAAAATAGAAAATGTTTTAACCCTTGCCTTGGCTGCAATCAAAAGGTGGCCTTATTTCAATTTGACGTGCAGAATAGCAAGTTTGACTTAGCCCAAGCAATGCCCAAAGACTTCCATTTCTTTCTTTCTTGGTCAACAACCGGTATACTGTGATCCAGACCCAGGAAGGGCCAGACATGCATTTTTTAGGTCATTAGTCAACAGCTCCCTGGACAGCGAAATAGGGGTGACTTCACATTGTTTCCTGACACGCCTATCTTTGTTTTAGGGAAATCCTCTCCCCGTTCAGGCGGATGCCGCACCTTGCGCTTGTGAATGAGTGTGATACCCGCCACCTCATGTGCCAAAGTAAAACGGTTGTTCTTCCTTCTCCGCTCCTTCTTTTTCTACATATGCGGTGCTTCTTTCCTGTACTCCAACTCAGTAGCTCATTCCGGATAAGCGAGTGAATTTCAAGCCAGGGAAACTTCCTATTAGGAATGGCTTCCTTTCATGTTGTGTTGTTACAGACCAGACTGTTCTAACAGGGCAGGACCATCTAGGGTTTTGCTCCGTCCGCGGAGCGTATGAATTTCCTGGAATGTAGATAGACCAAAAGCGCTCTTGCAGCATGCCCCCTTCGGGCAATACGGTGTAATACGCGAAGCAGCTGAGCCATAGTTCTTCGATCGCTATATTCTTGCGATAGCGAAGGCGTGGCTCATCCTCTCAGAGAGAGTAGATGCGAAGGTTTGGATCGAAGATCTTCGCGAGACAAGCCGATTTGACCGTTCGACAGCTACCGTTGGAGAGCTTTCAACCGGTTTTGTACCTATACTCCGATTGGGTGTTGAATCTCTATCCTTTGTCTAACCGGGTTTGTTGATACTTCGCTGTCTTGTTGACCCACCCTCCCCTTCCCCCCTCCCCTCTCCAAATCTATACCAGAAATTCCAACTACACAGTCCAACTTCACGGGTATCCTATTATCCACCTATACACTTCACTTCAAGAGTGTCATATTACCCACCTAAACTTTATATTGCTCTAATTTCTACACACCTAAGTGTTGACCTCAAGACATAAACCAAATAATTAGTCTTGCTTGATTTCACGCGCTAGGTCCCCCGTTGAAACTCCAATTTCTTGTTTCCCCCCATTTCCCTCCTAAAACGTAAAAGTAAAGAAAAATCTTCCAAAACAAATTTCATCCCTTCTGTATTTCTGCTGATCATGAAATGATTTTGCTATCATCGAATGACTTTATTGTGTATTGTGAACTTCATTTCGCAGTTTATCAGAGGATTTAGTAAAAGGTTAGTTCTTTATCCCCTATTTCGAGTTTGTAATTTAGCCCCTAATTTTTCTGTTGATGCGTGAAATGAAGAGCAAAATTGTGTGAAATCTTATGTGTAGCTTACGATTATAGTGTTAGGTGTTTATTTACACCATATTATACCACATTTTTCATGAAATTAGGTTTTTCCTTTCTCGTGTAAGTCGTGTAATCTTGTATTCTATTCTTCTTAGTATTATGTTCATTAAAATTGTATTTATGTTCTTCTTAGTATATGTTCGTGGAGAAGCTGCTAATCTGCTATTGTGTTGTATTTATGTTCATAGGGTATGTTAATAGAGAAGCTAAGTATTGTGTTGTATTATGTTCGTTTGTTACTGTGTTATATTATTTTTTTCCTTTTTTAGTACTATTATATTTTTGGATTGCCCTCAGGTTAGAGGTATATAACTACTATTCTATTTTTTTTATAGCCTTCAGGTAAGACATGAGTGGGTTTACTTTGATTACTCTAAGATGGTAGCATGGTGGGGAGTTAGATTTAAGTAGTGGGGAACCAATATATAATGGTGGAAAAATTATAGAGTTTTTGGATGTTGATGTAGATAACATGTCATATTTTTAGTTGAAAGACTATATTAGAGAACTCGGATATAGTACAACCTGCTCCTTTAGTAGTAAAGCACCGAACAATGACATTTTGGTAGATGTTGATAATGATAAGGATATTTCAGACATAATGTGTTCCTTGGAAGATGGGGATGACATGGAGATATTTGTTAGGCATTTGGTTGATGAGGCAATTGTGGGGCCCATGTTACTAGAAAATGGTAGTCATGTGGATATGGGAGAATCTGGTTCAATGTTTAATACAAGGCCTAGTGAGAGTGAAAACTTTAAATTTGGATAGGTAAAAACCATTTGTATAACGGGGACCCTGTTTCAACTTTTTCAACCTCACCTCCTTTCACTACCACACCTCTTTTCAATACTGCTACTGCAAATGGTGCCACTGATAATGATATAGATGTTGGTCCTGCTAGATCTGATTTGTCAAAATAAGAAGTAGAAAGTTCTGATTATTTAACTGAGGATAGTGTTGAGTCTGAAGCTGAATTAGTTTGAGATGATGATAAGGAGAGTATGATTGTGATGTACATGAAAAGGTTAAGGAGTTGAGGGATGAAAATAGAAGTTTCCAAAGGAGGAAAAGAAGGGAAAGAGTAGCAGCTGACAATGAAGAGGTACCAGTAGGTGAAGCTAGACCAGATCTAGGTTTTGATGAAACTAGAACAAGTAAAGTAAGTCATGAAGGAAGGCCAGGAGGTGATGAGCCTTACTTGACAAGTTTTGATAAGGATAGTTTTGAGTTAGATGAAGATGAATGTTGTAATGATTATGAACAAGAATCTGGTAGACCTAGAAGGGTAAAGTTGTCAAGAAAGAGGAGTTCAAAAACTCAAAAAATCATTCATGATCCTACTGCAAAAAAATTGTGTGGCAGTTGGACATGTTGTTTAATGTTGTGAAAGAATTTAGACAAGCAGTAACTAAATATGCAGTTAGAAGGAGGGTTCAGGTGGAGATATGGGTGAATGAGCCAAAGAAAGTTAGAGTTAGATGCGAAGATGGTTGTCTATGGCTTTTGTATGGATGTCTTGACAATACAACAAATAATTTCATGATAAAATCTTACAATCCAAAGCATACTTGCAACAAGACAACTAGAAATTACTTGTGCAATTTAAAGATTTTATCTCAAGCCTTCAAAGATTGAATAACTGATCAACCAAACATAAGAGTCTTCAAGTTGCAAAAGATGATTAGGAAAAAGTTTACACTTAATGTTGGCAAGACTACTGTGAGAAGAGTAAGAGCTAAAGTGTTTGAAACATATAATAGTGATCATGTTCTGAAATATGGATGAATACTTGACTACAAGGATGAATTGTTGAGGACCAATTCAGGGACCAATTATGTTGTAAAAGTTGGTAAGCTTGATGCAGAAGGCAAATCAATATTCCAGAGTTTTTACATCTATATTGATGCTTTAAAGAAGGCATGTATACATTGTAGGAAGTGCATAGGCTTAGATGGTTGCTTTCTTAAAGGTGTTTGTGAATGCCAACTGTTAGTTGTTGTGACCAGTGATGTAACAATCAGATGCTGCCACTTGCTTGGACAGTAGTTGAAAAGGAGAAAAAATACACATGGACCATGTTTTTCAAGTGCATAAGGGATGAACTTTGACTTGGAGATGGTGAAGGTCTCACCTTGACTACTGACATGTTTAAGATATGTGAACTTATTTTGTAATTTTCGATTTCTATATGTAATTGTGACCTACGCATCTTCTATTGTAGGGAATGTTTGTAGCAATTACAAATGTATTACCTAAGTGTGAAGACAGAATGTGTGCTAGACACATATTAGCTAACTGAGCTAAGGATTTGAGGGATCTTCAAAGAGGACAACAATTTTGGAAGATAGTTAAGAGTACATTTGAGTCTCAATTAAGGAATAATATAGAAATAATGAAGTTGTTAGGTCCATAAAAATGATAGATAACTTAATGTACTACAATATTAATTTTTGGTGCAAAGTTTACTTCAATACTAGAGTAAAGTGTGACACTGTAGACAACAACATGTCTGGGTGTTTAAATGTGTGGATCTTGGTTGCTAGACACAAGACCTTTATTAATATGCTAGAAGAAATAAGAGTGAAGATGATGACAAGAATAGACAATTTAAGGGAGTTCCTAAGTATTTGGAAGTGTAATTTCTCTTCAATAGCACTGAAGGTTTTAGAGGAGAATTTTACTATGTCTACGGACTGTACCATTGAGTTAAATGGAGCTGCTGGATTTGATGTAAAAGAAGGGCTTTGTCAACACAAAGTGAATATTGCTAGGAGAACTTATAGTTGTAGGGTGTGGCAGTTAAGGGGCATACAATATGCATATGTTGTGGCTTCATTATACTTTAAAAAGTTTTCTCTTTATAACTATATAGAAAGCTGCTACAGTAAGAAAACTTACTTAAGTACTTATGCAAATGTTATTGAACCACTCACAAACATGGGGATGTGTCCAATTTCTACAAACCCTACCATTAAGCCACAAGAAATCACAAACATGCCTGGTAGATCACCTAAGGGTAGAAGGAAAGAAGCTGGAGAAACTAAGAAACTTTGGAAGCTCCCTAGGACTAGACTTGCAATGAAATGCAGTAAATTCCAAGTGAGAGGCCATAACAGAGAGTGTGTTCTTAAAGAGTAGGTGTTAAATCATAAGACAAAGTGCACTATATCCTATTGCATTAGTAAGGGCAGAACCAATGCAGGAAAACCAAAGGTAATATTTGAACTTTTTTAATTTTCTTAATTTATGACTTACTCTTTCTATTATATGTATAAAAAAATCCATCGAAACCATCAAAAGGTGAGCATCCACTAAAAAGGGGAAGAGGAAGACAAAAAGAAAAAAACATCATCAGCGGCACCTAGTGCACCTCGCCTACCTACTGTACCTACTGATTTTACTGCATCCTCTTTTTCTCCTCCTACTTATCGTGCATCATCTTCAATAGCTGGTACTACTAAAATAGGAAGAGGTAGGGGCAGGGAAACACATCTCCAGAGAAAAGACCAAGAGTCGTGGGAATGGGTGTGTTCCAAGCTGCATATGGCTTCAAAGTTATGAATTTGAGTCTTTGATATATGTTAACAACTTAAACATTGAATTATAATCCTAATTTTGTTTAATTAAACAACTTAAATATTGATATAATTCTAATTTTACTATAGCTTGGCATGCCAAGTAGTAAGATCTACTCTACTGGACAAGTAAAAGTGACAAGATCATCTGATGTAACTGGTGACATTGGTTATAAACTAAGTAATACAACTAAGCTAAAATGGAATGGTAAAATAGCAATCGCAACAATCAAGCTTCATGAGCTTAGAGAGAAGTAAAGAAAAAAGACAATGGGAAGTAGTTCAAGTCAAAACACAATCAAAGATGCTATGAAAATTATAGTGATGTTGATATATTTAAGAACTTTTAAGTTAATCCATACATGTTGCATTAATGACCTTCTATCTTGGATTTTGTTTGTTGGTAAACTTTGCCTTATGTGATGCATTATGAATATGACTTTATTTTGGTAAATTTGCCTTAAGTGAGGCGTTATTTTGGTAAATCCTGCCTAATGTGAGGCCTTATGAATGAATGGTGATGTTGTGTTTTAAAATGGATAGTGTGTTGTCTATCGAATTTGTATTGGATATTCAAGTGTGCTTACATACGTTGTGTTGATTATGTGTTTTACAAATGGTGTTGTGTTGTCTATATATGTTGAAGTATGAACGGATGACTAGGTTGTTGGTTGTTGATAAAGTGTTGCATATTAATAGAAGCTTCAATTGAAAATATAGATACAAAATAACACACATACATTGACAATTTAAATTAAACAATAACGATAAAAATAAAAAAGAAGTCCAAAATATGCAGCACTTGAACTCTGTTGTTGATGAACCTAGTAACAATACAAATCAAAATATACAAAAGTATCTTCCTATTGAACCTACACCATTTCAACCTACTTTTGAGTCTCCTCTCCAATAATAAATTGGAGTTCCTCAAGTTTTCAATATGAACATGTCTTATACATAATTCTTGCTCCAACTCATTGATTTGGTTTACCAATCTTGAAAGGGCAAAACTTGATCTTGAATCCACTTCTTTTTTTGTCTCTCTATAATCTTTTTTTATAGTTTTTAGACTGAAAATGATCCATAATAGTACATTAGTATCGTTCAAAAAAAAAGTGTAGCAAGAATATAAGAAAAAATACATACACCAAATCTTCTTCCGGGATTTAATTTCGACCAAGTTTGCATCTCACTACAGCGTTGAGCATTGGGTCTGATTCGTCCATACAAAGCTTATGCATATTTTTGTTTGACATTTTTGATGAATTTTGAAAAAAAATCAAAATTCTAATTAGAGGCCTAAATAAGAAATTAGAGCAAATTACAAACCCTAAATTCAAGATTTGAAGTAGAAATGAACATTAACAACTAAACCCTACTTAATGTTGAAAGGAAATCATGAAATTTTTACAAAAGGAACAAGGATTAATGGTGGGGAAGAAGAGACAATGGGTTATTTAAAGGTGTGGAAGATGACAGTTGGAGAAGAAGAAAATTTTTGTCAAATTTCTGCTTCTAACGCGCATAGAGGCGGTGATGACACCTCCTATGACAGGTCATCACTTAGGTGTGTATAAAATAGAGCAATATAAAGTTCAGGTGAATAATAGGATACCCGTGAAGTTGGAGTGTGTATGTTGAAATTTCGGGTATAGATTGGGGGAGGGGGGAGTTTAGACCATTTTCTCTAAGTAAAATAAACTTGAAGAACTGGCCGTGTGTGCACCTATTCTAACACCTAAATAGGAGGATATTTACCATCTAATTTAAAACTGATAATGCAGGAGTAAAGAGAAACATGGTATTTCACCTTAATAAAATAAAAGAATGAATCTCAACCTTAATTACAACAAAAATCCTTTTTGCACATACAATGGAAAACCCTCTCTGAGAACTAGTTTAAAAGGTACAAGAGTTTCCAAGAGAATACAAATATTAAAACAAGACATAATTCCCATCATAAGGAATAGAGGAGTAGAAGTTTTTGTGGATCACCATCATCTTCATCTCTGGAAGATTGATGATTCTGCAACCATACTATACCAAGTAACAAAACAATAATAGTATCAGTGCAAACAACATGTATCAGTAGGCTTAATTAGTTGACCCATATCCACCCCATAATATCATGTAAGTAATTAGAAGAAACATAAAACTTGAAGCTATGCAACTCCGATCTTTCAACAACTTTTGTTACTATAAGGTATACTAGCTACCTCTGAACTCATACAGTCTATCTCGGGCCTCCCTATCTCATACCACTGCCAACTTCATCGGTAGGAGTCATTTCACCCTCCTATCATGTCCTAATATTTCTCCCTTGTTACATGCATGCCTCCGGAGCTTACCCATCTTACCAAACACTAGAATTATATTCTAATTTATAATTCAAATATACCAACTATCCTTGTTAATCGGTATGTCACCTCACTTAAGATCCAGTGCCACCAACCCTGACTCTTGGCCCTTAGCCAATTTAGTTGGCCTCTTCCAAATTTTTTACTTATCCACTTGGACTCAACCCAAAATCAATGCACTCTTTAAGAAAGCCGAACCACCCAAAGATCTCTAAAAGACCATCTATAGTGCTTAATTAACATGCAATCCCGATGATACAAGAACCACTCCACCAAATTAACAAAATAATTCGACTACTCACAGAACAACACACACAAGCACATCAAAACATATATACATTCATCAATGATAGAACTTGTATTAGGCGTGGTATCCGAGAAATTATAATAGAATCTGTATCAGGGGTGGTACTCGAGCCAATCAATATACATTATTTACATGGCGTGGTATCTGAGTCAATCGAAAGCCAAAAACATCTAAATAATCACAACCACAAATAAACAACTCACACTTAGCTTGTAAAATAAACAATTATTTAAGAAAAATCATTAGATGAAAATAACAACGAATATCCCTAACATTCATTCGCTTATCTCCTAGAACATGAAATGTACAAGCAATACTAGTTAAACCGTTAACATGAACACATAACATAAATTGGAAAATAATTGAACAATCACTACACCAACTATGGTCCATTGTCCTAGCTTACATGACCCTTCTTAGATAGATTCCCGACTCCTTTAGTCAGCACATTCATACATAAAGCTCAATGTTGGACCTATTAAAAAGTACACATTCTTCTTATGAATTCCCTTTCTATCATTTATAACTAGGCCAGAAGTCTGTTATGACCACGCAATCCATTCACTTAATCATTATATTTGTCATGAACCCACCTAATTAAAATTCGATTTTTCAAAGACTAAAAACCTTAGGACAAACACCCACCATCAGTCATCGCGTCGACATCATCTACCCCAATACTTTTCCACCCCAAATAGAAATAACCAACACATTTTATCCATCCACACTCGGTGTCTAGAAGCCTAAGCTTGAAATCTTCTAAAATTCTACAAAATATTGTGTATTCGGAAGTAAGTCTAACTACTAAGTTAAGCTAGCCTACATGGGTACCAAGAAGTTACTTTGGGGGTTTGAACACATATTTTTGGCTTACCACAATAAAATGAATGTCAATGACATGTTAGATTATTCGGGTGAAAGTGTTACATGTTCATTGTGGTTACTATCATAAAAAATAATGTTTGAGGATGAAGTTGAAGATGATACTATATCCTTGGAACCAGTTACACATAAGGAAGTACTTTATCACATCTTGAACTCTTCACAATTTTATGGTGCAGTTCGAAAAGACAATATTGGAGCTCTTGGATGTAATAAGAAAAGTTAGAGATCGATGAGCTTCAACTAGATTTAAATTTTAAGAAAAAACAGAACACAATAGAATCATATTTCACTAAATTGTCTTAGATATATTTGTACATTTAAATAATTATTAATTTATGATATTAATAGGACCATATATTTATATAGGGGTCTTCTGAAAATATATTATCTTATTTTCTTATCGAAATTGGTGATTTTTTCCATCGACCCGAATCGGAACCGGAGGAAAATTTTACTTTAGAGAGATTATTGATTTATCGAGTATTAATTAATAGAGATTATACTGTAGTTGTGTTATTTGTGTTTCCTTTCCTAGTATAAGACATTATTCTCACTAGATGTTTATACAAAATTTTATCACAATTAAGTGATTTATAAAGTAAAAATCTATATTATTATTTAGTCAAGATTATGTTATGGTTGTGTATATTCAAATATCTATCATTGATTTGCAGGTTTGAACTTAGGATAAACACACAGTAGTGTCAATGGTACGTGTTGGAGGGAGTGCAAGACGTCGTATGTAAATAGCAACAAGGTTCATACCTACTATATTCTTATTGTCGCATTCTATTTTCGAACAAGCCGAAAATAGTTCACGACATAATATGGCTGACACTCTGACTTTTGGAAAAAAATTATTTATTTTAGAGTCGCCACCTAAATTTTAAGGAAAATATTAGGAAAACCATTTTTTATGTAAATATAAAATCTGTTTTTGATTTGAAAACCTGTGAAATTCTAAGTACTGATTTTGGTTACTCCAGGGGAAGATGTTGAGCACCCCTCAGAGCCTATCCGAAGATAGTCCTTAAACTCAAATTAGAAAAATATAATTTAGGAAAAAAACTTTTATTTATCGCCTTAAACTCAATTGTGATTAAATTTTATTAGTTTTTTTTTTAAAAAAAAAGGGTAAAACACAAGGTACGACCTATATATGTTCATTACAGAAAATAATATTAGTGTGCTTATCACACTGTAAAAATAAATAAATAAATAAACCTACTAATATATATGATAATTTTATATCTTAAAAAAGTATAGAAGTTACCTATATAAATGTATCCAAAATAAATGTTGAGTTCAAAAGATATGAAAATTTGTCATTTTATTTATATATAGAAGTGAGATGTAAAGGAAAATAAAACAAATAAGATAATTATCAGGTGTGAATATATAGTAAAATAATGTGTATATTAGAGTGTGTAAATTTATAAATTTATAAAAATAAAATAAGTATCATTTGTAAAAGTGATAGTGTATATGAGAAAAATAATATAAAAACAATAAGTTATGTAAAACACTAAAATATAGAATTTATATATTTTTGGGTATGACATATATATGTATGTACCTTGTATTTTGAATCCATTGGCATATCTAAAATCCTTGAAAATACATGTTAAGAAATTAAAAGTTTTAGTAATATCTAAAAAAAAGTAGCAAATATATTTCATAAAGGGGTAGTGTCAAGAATATAAATAATACACCTATTTATTGTGACTTATCTAACAACTTATATTCCTATTTTACAAGTTCTAAAAAATGTGTATTCTTGTCTTCAAGGTAGTTTTTTGAATACATGATTTGCTACACTTTAAAGCCCCTAAACGTGATGTTTTAATTTCAAAAATCTGCACTTTTTAGAACTACACATCTGCAATTTTGTGTTAAACAAAAACTGCATCTTTAATTTAAAAAATCTGCATTTTTTTCTCAAGTTAGACACATTTTGAGCTAAAATTCGGCATTCTTTTGGGCCAAAAACATTGTACTTTTGGTGCTCAAAATATTGCACTCTTTAAGCTTAAAACACTGAGTTTCTCCCAAGTTAAAATATGCACTTTAAACGCTAAAATCTGCTTAGAAGAGCATGTTAAAAGCCACATTTTCACATTAAAAAAAATCTGCAACTTTTAAGCTAAAAATCTGCAATTTTAAGACCAAAAATCTGCACCAAAAACTCACATAACAGGGTGTTTTGTTCCAAAATATCTGCCCGTAAGATTGTTGACACTGTAAAATTTTCTACCTCCTACAATCTGAAATTTTGAGCTACAATCTGCAATTTCGAACGTAAAATCTGCAAATTATTAAGTTGATAAAAATTTGCTTTCAACTCTTATGAAAACCATTTTTTATGAATATGTTCTTCTTTAAAGCAATAAAAGAAATCATTCACAAATCCACTTCTAAAGGGTTAAGCTTTAACGACCAAAATATATGTTAAGTAACGAAGGAAAACTAAGTTAGAAAGTATCATTCAAAGCCAGACAAACATACTAAGTCCAATATCTAGAGCGATGGGAGACTACATCATATTATTGTTCTCAATTGGTTTTTATAAACCCAAAAAAAGAAAAAAAAGCAAGCATATAAACATAAAACATTGATATGGAAAATGTTAGTCAAGATAGAAACACATATATGTATGTATAAAAATACGTTAAAAATTTAAGGCGAGAAGGAAGCGTTGAACGCTATTGACGCGAAAATGGGCTGCTAGACATGAGCTTAGGCAGCTATTAGTCGCTTCTCTGATTTGGACAGAGATGGAGTTATTTACTAACTCCAAACGCGCTCCCGAGTGTACATGTAAAAAAATAATATTTAGTGCGACCATAAGCAAAATTAATGAAACACAGAGTGATACAAATACTTCACCATTTTTCAGAGTTAAGCAAATGTCCTCACTAATTCGATGCGATTAGTCATTCACAGTTTAGGTAGAAGAACTGACACCATGCGTAATAAAGTTGTCAGGCAATTAGATCCAAATGAATCTAAACTTTAGCTTTTATAATTTACTCAACATAAAAATAAGCAACAAGAATACATTATAAAGAAGTAGATCCTAAACTAACAATATACTTGTTGTCTAGGTAATGATATTTTCTTCTTTTATCGAACAGTTTATGGTCTTAACAAGAGGCAAATACGACAGGATTTTAACATTTATTTCTAATTTATGTGGTTCATGATATCGGCTTATCAACTAAGACATTATTAATGGAATGTAAAAAAGGAAAGCATGCTATGGACATATATGAATGTCGACTTCTTTAAACTCAAACTTTTATTTTTCTTTGTAAATAATAAAAAAAAATGAACCTAAACAGAGAAATGACATGATTCAACAAATTTCGACCATGGAGATAAACCGAATCATCTAATGCATATCTACTAGATAAAATGAAGTGTTTCATTGCCTAACCTGTTAATACATAGATATCACACAAACTTCATGTGTTATTACTCCGAAATACATCAAACTCATTAAACTAGATAGAGCATGACCTCAAATAAATTTAGCATATAAGTTTTAATGACAACAAACACATATTGGTGTAAGGAATTCAATCTCTTTTCTACCTTCACAAAATATTTTGCTTATCAAGTGAGGAATGCAAGAAAAATATATATGTATTGATACTTGAATTCGGTTATTAGGTAGAGCTTAAACTAACTTAATCTCTCAAATTCACAACGAGACAACAACTATTATAAACTGAAATCTGCAAATTTTCAGCAAAGTTAAATGGTACATTTTAGTCTGAAACAGAGGAGCATGCAACCACATTTATGAATTTTTGTCCATGTTTTTTCCTATATTCGAGATATTCAAACAGTTCGTCACTCGCTTAATTTAGACATGCCCATGTTTAATGTCGTCGAGAAAGCGTTACTAGATAATGGACAAAAGTAAATACTACTGAAAATGCACGAAAGAGGCAGAGAAAATCACTGATAATGAGCTATTTCACACGTGTTGAGCAAAATTTAAAATTCTTTTATTTATCCTTACATTAGAACGAGAAATCCCAAAACAAAACTGCAACCGAGAGTCGAGCAACCAACTTAGTTATTTAGGAGTTACTTCTTATTAAGATTAATATGATAGATTCAGAACAAAACGATAATAGAAGTAACATGTTGCCATTTTAAAACTGAGAACCGGGGAAATATTTACCCTTATCAAAACTTAGATGGTTCAGTGAGAAAGCTCTTAACGTTCAAATATTCATCAGGCCATGAAAAAATGTTCAACAGACATCTAGGAAGCAAACACATTCCTTACTGTTTGACTTAAAAATATTTAGCTAAAAGGTGAACCAACTGACTAAAGCTTAAAATCGATGTAACAAGACAATCAAGAAGACTTTAATGGTCTTAACTGTATGTATTTGGAAAAATATAATTTAGATGAGGCATGTTCATGTCATAATACTAACTGGCAGCAAACAACAAAACAATACCGACAATTTCAGAAAAACCACATAATCGAACTAAAACTGGACAACCTCTAACAACAAAAGGGAAAACCAAAGGAATATAAATGAAAATGAATCATTCATTCTGCAAGATGATCACAACAAATTAAACTATACTAATCCAGGCAACAACTATTGATTTGTACTCAAAAATAAATAAGCGCAAGAATAATAGGACAAAGATTTGTCTAACATAATGAGATTCTAATCAACATTTAAACTATTTCGAATAAAATGGAACAATGATTCAGTTAATTTTCTGAATAAGATAAGTCATGGAGAGAATAAGACATTGATTCAAATTAACAGTTCACTTTTTCACATACAACAACTCCAAATCATTTTTTGATTTGTAACAAACAAGATAACGGAGAAATAGTAACAAAATGTACCTCTTTTGGGGCAGCAAACTAAAGCCTTGACGTCAAGATTCCAACTTCAAACTCGACGTGGAGAAGAAGAACAAAAACATAGAACAAAAGAGAATAACTCGTTCACCGACTTTCAGTCGATTCCTGAATTGTCTTATTTCTTTTTCTCCCTGGATTAATATGTTTGGACGTTTTAGATCTTAGTATGGATTTCCTCTCCCATTCCCCTTTTTCGAATGGAAAGAGGTCTGATTTTATAGTAGAATTTGGGGGAGGCTTCAATCTCACAACCATCGGATTAAGGGGATAATGATCCCAAATTCGAAGGTCTTTTAAGTTCTCCACCTTTTGAGTTGTAGCAGCGACGGTGGTGTGGCTTTTGAGGTCTGGCATGGTCTGATGGAAGAGATGTAAAGTTGACGAAAAATTTTATAATGGTAGAGGTCCAACCAACAATAGTTGGGTGACCCTCCATTCATTAATTGACACTTGGATAAAGGTACATCTTTTATCTTTTTACCATCTCTTTCCTACTCACCTCTCTTTTCTTTCATCTTCTTATTTTCTTACTCCTAATAAATATCTAATTCTCAAAACATAATTAAATATTAATACATTTGATAAACAAAAAAATCCATAAATACATTTTCTGTTTAAATAACTTTAATGCTTATAAAATTGTCTAAATTAAATATAAACTTATTTTTCAGTATATTTAATAGAATCAAATTAACTCAAAATACAAACTAATTTACTTAAGCATATAAATTGATTTGATAAAATTATTTTTGTTTTGACTTTTGATCTTATCTTGAAATTACACATACTAATTCTTTCACCATAACAATATTTAACTATAAGATGACAAAGAGACAGAAAATGACACTTTGTCAGAACATGACAGGAGTGATAGACTCATAAATATTTTTAAAAAATTATAAAGATAATGCGAGTTACAAAACAAAATTTAAGTCTTTTCAATCAAAACTTACAATAATTAATTTATTTTCAAGGATCAATCAGTTACATATAATTTTAAATTAACTACTCATTATATTATTATTATTATTACTATTGTTGTTGTTATTATTATTATTATTATTATTAATAATAATAATAATATCGTTCACCCTTAATATTATTAGACTTCATTTTTTTTGTGTCTTTACGTACATTCAGTTATAATATATATTTTCCAACGTTTTTCTATTAGTATTTTAAAAAATATAACTTAAATTAAGAAAAATAACGGATACTCTCTGTTAAGAGAATGACTATAAATATATGAACTAAAATAGAATTAAAATAAAAATGACTATAAATATATGAACTAAAACAGAATTAAAAAAAACGAAAACTAAATTTGAATTAATCTGTTCTTTTAGGTGCTTGTAATTGAAAAATACTAAATATTTTTGAGTTAATTTGATATTATTAAAAATGTTGAATGATATGATTATTTTAAATACTTAGTCCTAAAAAACTTTTTAATTATTGTTATAAAAGAATATTTATTAATCATTTTATTCGATATATCAACACGTGTAAGAAAATGAAGTTAAGAAATATTTATTAGAGATAAGAAAATAAGAAAATTAAAGAAAATAGAGGTGAGTAGGAGAGAGATGGTAAAAAGATAAAAAATATACTTTTATCCAAGTGTCAATTAATGAATGGAGGGTCACCCAACTATTGTTGGTTGGACCTCTACCATTGTAAATTTTTTCTAAAGTTGACATGACAAAGATATGATTGATGGACGACGGATGGGGAGAAGAGGTGACATTGGAGACCGCCGAATTTTGTTGTTTTCCGGCGCTCCATGGTCGTTCTTGATGGAGATGTCGATGATAGATTGATGAGAGAGGACGATGGACATGGGGAAGGTGATGACACCTGGGGAAGAAGAAGGAACAATGTAGAGTCCTTTTTTCTGGAAAAAGAAAAAGATGGAAGGAGACGGGAGTGGAAGTGGAAGAGATGACCACCGGAAATTGCCATTTTTCGGCGGTCCGAAGATGATTAGATAGGAGAGGAGCGGTTTGGGAAGAGGCGAGTATGGGAAAGGGAAAAGACGCGTGAACTTGGGGAAGAAGTGTGAACTGGGGAAAGAAAATATGCAAAAAATATTGATGGGTTGTACTGTTTTTTGGGAAAGATGAAAAGGAATGGGATTTAATTTGAGCCGTCCGATTGTTTGATCGGATGGTTAAGATAAATTAGAGATCAAAAGAAAAGTATTATATATATATTATAAATAATAGTAAAAGCTGAATTAATTAGGACCATTAGATCAAATTATAGGGTCGAGATTGATCTAAAGAAGCACAATCCATGTGCTCCCCTACGTGGCATACACCGATTGACCGGCTAAAGAAGACATGGATTGTCAAGCTAACTTAAATTAAAATCATTTAAATTATAATATCTTCTTTATTAAATAGTCATAATTTATTAAATTAAACATGACTATTTTACAAGATTAGCCTTTTTTGATAAAATTAGTCACTCTTAAAAATTAAATTAATAGAAATTAGTAACTCATTAATTAATTAAGATTTCAAATTGTACTAAAAATATCTATGGTGACAAAAGAAATTATATTTGAACAAAAATTATACCCGTTTCTTAAGAACGTCATTTATTTTAAAAAATGAGTAGTAATATATATATATATAATATTTATTTATTTATTATAAGAAACGACATCTATAAAATAAATTTATCAACTAAAAAATAAAATAATTAAAAATCTTTTTGTATTCTTATAAAATCTCACAACATATATTATTATTATTATTATTATTATTATTATTATTATTATTATTATTATTATTATTATTATTATTATGTTATTATTATTATTTTTATGTGGAGAGCTAAAATTGGACGTCAACACTTATTTATAGCACAAGCTCTTTTAGATGTATTGATTACAATATACCTAACTTAAACTCTGATTAGATTTGAAAATCAATATATTGTTCATGTATAGAAATCTTAAAACATAATCAAATCACTAGGTATTAGAGACAAGAAGAAAAAAGTCAATTGTAACTTCATTTTTGGAGTTAAGTAAAGAAGCTTAAAAAGTAGGAATTTGGTAAATCCAACATTACACAAAGTATTTATATGGAGAAACATAACATATATAGTTTATTAGATAACATAGTTGCATGATTAGACTTGAGAAAATACTAAAAACAACCAGTTCATGAATACCATTTAATACTTTCATTCACATTTCATTCCCAATCTAAGCTCCAAATATAGGTCATTCGGATCTTTGTAGTTACAAAGACTATCTAGCTAGTTTGGATTCAAATTCGGAAAACAACATGTCATGATATCCTTTGATATCTACAATGAAGTGGCCAATAATCTTCGATATCATTGTAACCTATTATGGGATGGGCAAGAAAACACGTGACGCATACAATATAGAAAATAACAATCATTAACTATGTTACTCGAAATTTTTAAAAATATTACAGGATATGTGCTGAGTCCTCCAAATATAGTTCATTTCTAAAGGTTAGGATACGAATTCAGAAATATTTTAAAAATAGTTCATTGCTCCATAAATACTTGTTCAGAGAGATCACCATTTAATAAGGCATTGTTGATATCAAGTTGCCGAATAGTCCACTTATTTGTCACAACTAGATACAGGATACGCCGAATGGTTGTGGGCTTAACAACGGGACTATGCATTGAAGTTATTAACACCCTCCTCTTGGTGAAATCTTTTAGCTACAAGACGAGCTTTGTGACGTTCAATTATTCCATCGACTTTCCTCTTAATCATGTAGACGCATTTACGACCAACAAGGTTAGATTTAGACGATGGTGAAATCAATGTCCGAGTCTTATTTCGCATAAGAGCTAAAAATTATGTCTGCATAGCATGGTGCCATTAAGGAATTTGGAGGCTTGATGATAAGTTGTAGGTTATGGAATGTGAGAGGGATCAGGAGGAAGAAAATGACGAGATGTCATAAGAGCTTTTGGTTTTAAGGAATTTGTTTTACTTCGAACAACCATGTGATGGCGAGAGGTATCTGATGGGCGATCATGGGCGATAATATGAATGAGTTGTGGTCGGGTAAGAGGAACCAGTATATGGTATAGTAGATGCTTAGGTAGTTCTGTAGATGGTGTATGCTCTACTTGTGGAGGAGACGGGTGGCATAATGTAGATGGTACATTTGTATTACTAGTGTGCAGATCAGGTGAGGGTATAGATAATACACCCGAAATATTTGTTAATGACCTTTCCACGATGTGGTGTGCGGGAGAATGTGAACACTCTATATGTTGAGAAGCTTGATTCAGTAAAGAAAGGGATGATTTGCTGGAATGTGGCGAGGGAGAGGATGATGGTGTGATTGGCAGCAGGGAGGAATAAAGAGAAGTATGTTCATCGAACACAACATGGTGAGTAATATATATTCGGGGAAACGCGACATGGCAATAAAGGTAACCTTTGTGATGATCAGAACTATACCCTATAAAGACACAAGGAAGAGATCAAAAATCAAGTTTATGATTGTTGTAGGGTAGAAGAAAGGGATAACTTAGGAATCTGAAAGTTTTGAGAAAATCATAACGAGTAGAATTGTTGTAAAGTAATTCATTTGGTGATTTGAAGGATAGGGAAGAAGATATGGTAATATTAGATAAGTATGTAGCAGTATGAAATGTATGCTCCCAAAATTGAAATGGAACAGAAGCATGAGAAAGAAGAGCGAGTCCTTTTCCAATTATAATTCGATTTCGGCGTTCCGATGAACCATTTTGTTGAGGTGTATAAGGTCATGAGATACGATGATGAATACCATGATTTTATAAATATTATGATGCATTACGACACTCACCTCCCCAATCAGTTTGGACTAATTTTATTTTAGTTCCAAACTGAGTTTCAATTAAAGATTTGAATTGAGTAAGGAGTTGAAAGACTTGCTATATATGTGACATAAAATATATCCAAATAAATTTGGTGCAATCATCAATGAATAAAAAAAAGGGAATCCGTTAATAGAAGAAATAAGAGAAGGTCCCAAACATCTGAATAAATTAATCGAAAAAGATTACTGCTAGAAACATGGGAATGCGAAAAGGGTAAGTGTTGACTCTTGCCTAGTTTAAAAGTTTCACAACATTAGGAAAATAAGAATCAGAAACAGGTAGCCTAAATTTAGACACAAGACGCCAAAGAAGAGCTTCATTTGGATGAGCCAGTCGATGGTGCCAAACAACAAAAGAAGTGCCTTCACCAAGGAATGCTCAACGTGCAAAAGACCGAGAATGAGGTGATGAAGGTTGAAGGTGGTAAAGGTCACCGTCAAATGTTCCTCGAAGAAGTTTCTTGCCCTGAAAATCCTTCACATAACAATGATAAGGATGAAATTCCATATAGACATTATTATCACGAGTTATTTTAGCAATACTAAATAAATTTTTGGAAATCTGTGGAACATGTAGAATATTATTAAGATGAATGGGACGAGAGTGTGTAGACAGAATTGAAGAGCCTATGTGCGCAATATGAATTTTCATACCATTACCAACCGTTAAACCATCATTGTCGATGTAAGTCTGAGGAGAGTTTAGCTATGTCCGAGGTCATGTGATGTGTTGCACCCGAGTCAAAGTTCCAAGTAGGATCAACAATAGTTTAAGGAGAAACAAGATGTGCTTGCTTGGGAGTTGACCGCAACGGTGGCTACCTTGTGTTGACATTCAATTTTGGCCCTCCACTATTAAAATAGTTTTCGAGCTTCTTAATTTTCAAACAATTTGAAATAATTGTTTACGCATCTTTCGAGATCATTTTATGGGAGCTTGGTCATTTTTCATATATATATATATATATATATATATATATATATATATATATATATATATATATTCATATACTTATAATATAAATTTATGTATGTATCAGTTTGGAAAAAAAATTAGAAAATAGTTTTTATAAAAAATATAGAGTTCTAATTAAGTGTGCGTTTTATTTCCCTAAAAAATAAAGAATAAAAAATTAATTTAGTGTACATAACTACTCCCTTCATTTCAAAATAATTATAATTTTTGTGTTAAATAATTATTTGACGTTAAAGTTAAGAAGCTTAATAATTAATTAAATACGTAATTTATTTCTCTTGGTATTTATTTAAGAAAAGATCAAAGGAACAAGTCCTTCAACTTTGAATTCAGTGATCCATTAGCTCAAAATTTGGACCATCAAATAGCTCAACCCAACATTTTTCCAGCGACCCGGTCCATTCTAAAGCCCAAATTTCTCCATGATCTTCTTCTCCTCATTCTCAATACAGAGATGCAAGACGCAAGAACAGAACAAACCAAAGAAGAAAACCCATTCCCCAATTTACTCTTCTCTCCCTCAAATTCGTACAATCCACATGCTTAGGATGAGCCAAAAGACACACGGAGCTTCCGGAGGCAACCATGGTGTGGTCCTTCCTTTTTTTCTTCTTTTCGCCTCAAATTCGTACACTCTCCAACTGAAAATTGGAGATTTCTGCCTCTCCCACATCGTTTCTCAAAACAGACCCACATGGAGATTTCACTTCATTTTGGGATTTTTGGGTTTCTATATAACCCCTCTTCATTCACTGTTTCAAGAGAGGATTTTCGGAGACCAAAGAGTACCTATAAAGTGTTGGGAATTCTTGGTTACATAGTTCAAAATTTTAAAGCCTTTTGTGGCTTTTCGAGTTGAAGAGGTGGAATCGTCTGCGTCAAACTTGTAGTTTCGGTTCACTACCCAGAACCAGGTAAATTCTTTCTTAGCTATTTTTTGTTTAATTGCCGGCTTTTCTTTATTTTATACTTATGTGTTCTTAGTTTCGCTTTAATTTTCATGGGTTAAACTTTAGTTTGATATTTTGGTAGTCAATAATGTTTCCTCTAAAGCTTCTTTCGTGTTCTGATCGTGTTGTTCATCTGACCAGTACAAAAGATTCATAGAAATATCAAATGTATTAGTTTAGATTCTCTGTTAATAGTTGTTGTTTTGAAAGTTATATTTTTCTAGCATTTTGTCTTTGCCTGATTGTTCCATTGCTTGATACTGGTTCAAGTTTTGATTCAGTGGTAACCTATTTTGTAGGGTTGAGTTCATTTCAGCAGTTATTATCTTAAAATGAGTTATAAACCTATGAATCTTTTCAGTGTTGGTTCAAAAATGTGTCGTTATTTAGCTTGAAGTTAATCTTGTTCTTGGTCTGCATATTCCTTTTTACTTCTTATTTTCTCAAATGCGCAGGATATTTAAAGTTCTCCTTTCATATTCGTTTGAGCTTCCACTTCTCATTTTGCATATCTTAATTTAATTTTCATGCTTACATAGCCTTTGTCACGCCCTGAACTATCCCCGAGACGCGGACACGGAACCTAGGACCACAAGTGATCCCAAGCTAACACTGCTGGCATGATCATGAGCATACTAAAGAATAATAAATTGTTTCGGAAGCTAAATCATACTTAAGATGAAAAGATGGGGAATACCCATATGCTAAATCTGAGATATATGAAAAATGACGAGTTTAATACAACGAAAAGATCAGCTCAACACTAAGCTGAAACTAACTATGTCTAAAATAGTCTCTAAACTGGACTAGAAATACTGGGACAAGCCCTAGCCAAATCTAGCAAAATCTGAAACTAAAGACTAAAACAGGTCATCAATCCTGGGGATGAGATACTTATTCTTGATTGTGACCTTGTTCAACTGTCTATAGTCAATGCACATTCTGAGAGAACCATCTTTATTCTTTACGAACAATACTGGTGCACCCCATGGTGAAATACTATGTCTGATGAAATCCTTATCTAGAAGGTCTTTCAACTGATCCATTAATTCTTTAAGCTCTGTTGGAGCCATTTTGTAAGGAGAAATAGTAATAGGCTGGGTATCTGGAAGGAGATCAATTCCAAAGTCGATTTTCCTTTCGTGAGGAACTCCGGGAAGATCTTCTGGAAATACTTCTGGAAACTCACTGACTACTGGAACTGACTCAAGAGTTTGGGTTTCAGAGCTAGAATCCTTAACCCGAACTAGATGATAGATATAACCCTTAGAGATCATCTTTTTGCCTTAAGGTAAGAAATAAATTGACCTATAGGCGCTAAGCTACTACCTTTCCATTCTAAGATTGATTTATCTGGAAACTAAAAATGAACAATCCTAGTTCTAAAATCGACTGAGGCATGACATGAATGTAACCAATTCATGCTTACAATGACATCGGAGTCTACCATTTCTAACTCTACAAGATCTACTGAGGTGACATTTCTGAGAGACTGTGACAGGGCAATTTCTGTATAACCGTCTAGCTATGACTGGGTCACCGACTAGAGTATAGACTGAGAAAGGTTCTGAGAGAGTTTCTGGACTGACACTCAATTGGACTGCTATGTAAGGAGTTACAAAAGAAAGAGTATCCCCTGGATCTAACAATGCATAAATATCAAGGTCAAAGACTCATAATGTAGCAGTGACTACATCAGGAGAACCTTTATGATCCTGGCGAGCCTGAAGAGCATATAACATGTTCTAAAGCTGATCGCCACCTGTACCAAATTAGTTACCCTGCTGAGTCGGGCGACTTGCTGCTGCTGCTGAAGTTGTAGACTGAGCTCTACCATTACCACCTCCTTGACCCTGTCTAGAAGGACAACCCCTCAACCTGTGACCAGACTGTCTGCACCCAAAACATCATTCTTTCCCTGCAAGACACTAGCCCAGATGGTTCTTACCACACTTAGGGCAAGTGGGGTAAGTTTTGGTGCCTGAAACACTTCTCTGAGACTTAGAGCCTGATGCTCTAACCTTCTTGTCATACATGTTCTTGGAGGATGGAACACTAGATGATGAAGGGGCTGTATCTAAAATCTTCTGCTGACTCTGCGAGCGATTTCCACCACCCGATTTCAGCTGAGAATAGTCATAGATCCCAGTCCAAGCCTTCTTATTTTCCTTAGCATGTTCCCTAAGCTTATCACCCTCAACCTTCTGAGCATGAGTCATAAGCCTAGAGATGTTCAAATCTCCAAGTAACATAGCATTTCTGCACTCAGTTTTCACCAAATCTGACACTCTATATAAGAACTTATTCATCTGAGCCCTGGAGTCAGCAACCATGTGAAAAGCATATCTGGAGAGTTGGTTAAGCTTCAGCTCATACTCTTGGACCGTCATGTTTCCCTGCCTCAAGTTCATGAATTCTTGAGTCTTTGCTTCTCTCAACTCTATTGGGAAAAACCTGTCGAGAAAAGTCTTACTAAAACAATCCCAAGAGATAGGATCTGCATCTGCACCCCTATTTTCCTTCCACTGAGTATACCATATATGAGCAACATCCTTCAACTGATATGATGCCAACTCAACTCGATCATTTTCAGTGACTTACATTGCGCCAAAGATCTTCTTGATCTCATCTAAGAAATTCTGAGGATCCTCATTAGTCTGTGATCCTAAAAACTCAGGCGGATTCATCCTAATAAAGTCACGGACCCTTGTTGTTGCTGATCCACCATTTTCATTCACAGGAGCATGAACTCGATTGTTCTAGTGGGTCATACTCTGAGCCAACATCTGTATGACATTCCTGAACTCAACATTGGAGACCTCTTGATATGGGACTGGAGGAACTGCGTTTGCATTCCTAGCGTTAGCTCTACGAGGATGCATGATCTTAAACGTAGAATGCCAAGTTAGAATGGAATAAGATCATACCTTACGCACGATGAGAGTAACAAGAAAGTGAACTTTTCCTAAAACACTTCATAGCCTCCCTCTCATTAGATGTGGTGCACTTCACACCCATGAAAACGACTCTACTTAGTGCATCTTTTTAGACATCCTAGGACACTTAAACCTAGTGCTCTGATACCAAGTTTTGTCACGCCCCGAGCTACCCCCGAGACGCAGACATGAAACCTAGGACCACAAGTGATCCTAAGCTAACCCTGTTGGCATGATCATGAGCATACTAAAGAATAATAAACTGTTGCGTAAGCTAAATCATACTTAAAATGAAAATATGGGGAATACCCATACGCTAAATCTGAGATATATGAAAAAAGATGAGTTTAATACAAAGAAAATATCAACTCAACGCTAAGCTGAAACTAACTATGTCTGAAATAGCCTCTAAACTGGACGAGAAATACAGGGACAAGCCCCAGCTAAATCTAGTAAAAACTTAAAGTAAAGACTAAAAGACTGAAATGAAACTCATAACTATTGTCCTCGGAGAATGAGAACTCACCACTGAATCTGCTAAACTGGAGATCGGAAATCGATCTAAGCGTGATCTGGATGTTGAGAACCTTAACCTACATCACGAGAAGATGTAGCGCACATATGCGTCAGTACTTGAAAGGTACTAAGCATGTAGGATAGAATAAAGCTGAAACAAAATATAACTGAAGCAAGTATAATAGTCTGAACATGATAGACTGAATTTCTGAGCTAACTGAATGCAATGACCAATTTATAACATGCTGAAATTGAATACGGAATATACTGATAAATAGTCAATGCATTAGAGTCTGACTGAACTGTGGGAGCTACTAATAACCGATAATAAAACCAAATGAGCTAAATGTAGAGTTCGATGTATACGCCCCATCGAGAGGACCCAATATACCCTGCCAAAGGTATAAAGACAGGCTGGCGTGATCACTGAACTGATGACAACAGAGGGCACTTACAACCTATTTGGCTAGTAGTTCTGGGACTAATTGGTTCCGGTGAATCCTAGTCAACCTCGATATTATGTTACTCCCATTGATTTATGTAGTTAACTGATTATGTCTGAATTTCTGTAAAATACTGGATAGCTCAAAACTGAACATGCAAATTGAGAATGCAACATTTAATTTGATAATGATGCATTAACAATTGAGGCATGTATATCTGAAGTAACTGAAATATCTGACCTAGCATGTGCAATTCAAGAACTAAAGAAATACAAAGCTAGAGTTATAAATTCATGCGATAATCTGAATAATAACTTTATAATCTGATTTGGAACATATATTTAATAAATTAATGAAGTTCTATCAAAGTTCTAGAAACCCTAGGTTTAATCATGATAAGAGAATCAAGAACTAACTGAAAACTAGGGACCGAATGGGTGAAAGGAACCCACTAGTGAAATCTCACATACCTGGTGATTAAATTCACGGAAAAACACTTAGGTTTTGGGGCTGGAACTGCTGGAATTGCTGGAACCTTGCTGCATTCTTGAACTAGGGTTCTTGACCTTTTTTCTCGTTTCTTGCTTCTAATTTTCTAACTTTGGATTAATGATTTGACTTAGGTAAGTTTTGGTTATGTTTCTAGGCTTAAGCTGACTAAACTATGATGATTTGGGGTCAAAACGATGTATCTTAGAGTTTAAACAAAGTTGAAAAAGACCAAAAGACCCTTGAGTAAGCTGCTATCGGACCAAACAACGGCCTGGACAGACGGTCCGTCGTTTGGGTCCGTAGGTTGGATCTGTTCGACAGACCTTCACTCAAATGGGCATAACTTTTTACGCAGAGCTCTGATTTAGCAAGGTAGGTGGCTATGGAAAGCTAATTCAATTATCTATCTTTTGGTCTGTCATGAGACATCTAATTCATTTTGTGCTAAGAGTTATGATCGTTTGAAGTTGACCCAATTGTATTTCCCCCTTAACTGTCTGTGAATTCCCACCCACGGTCGGACCTACGGACCGTGCTGGTCACCCGTGGTCCTTGTTAGAGAGTGACTGAAGGGGGTCTCGATCGACGGTCACAAACTACGGACCGTCGTCTGACCTAAGGACCATAGGTCCGTCCGTCGATCAAGACATAGACAATTTTCCCTGGCTGAGTTCTTGGGAGTCTTTGATCCCATCGATGGTTGTGGAGGATGGACCGTGGGTCAGGCTATGGTCCGTCGATGGTCACGTCGGCTGCACCTGCAGATTTTTCTGAAAAACTGATTTTTGGTTTTTTTTGCTACGGGGTGTTACATTATCTCCCCCTTGGGAACATTCGTCCTCTAATGAAGACTAAACTAACTGAAATAGAAGAAGAGAGATGCAAACCCTACTACTAAATATTGAGAACTGAGTTTTCGACTGAATTGAGTTCTGAGAACATGCAAATACGCTGAAAATGCAAGTACAAACTGAGGGAACATGATTTTATGACTGAATTGACGCATGAATTACTGGAAAACTGAAGAGAAACTATTATCTCAATCTGGAGTGGAATCAGAAGGAAAGTGGTGAGGATACTTAGCTTTCATGGCTGCTTTTGCTTCCCAAGTAGCTCCCTCTACGGACTGACTCATCCACAAAACCTTGACTGAAGCGATTTCTTTGTTTCTCAACCTTCTAACCTGACGGTTAAGAATCTCAACTGGTACATCCTCATAAGAAAGACTATCTTTCACTGCCACACTCTCTAATGGCACTATAGAGGCTGGGTCACCCACACACTTCTGCAAGAGTGAGATGTGGAAGACCGGATGCACTGCTGCTAAGTCTGATGGTAACTCTAACTCATATGCCACCTTACCAACCCTTTTCAAGATCTTGTAAGTTCGTACATATCTAGGACTGAGCTTCCCTTTCTTGCTGAATCTCATCACCCCTTTCATAGGTGAAACTTTCAGAAAAACCCAATCATCAACTTGGAACTCTACTTCTCTTCTCCTTACATCTGCATAAGAAATCTGACGACTCTGGGATTTCTTAAGTCTATCTCTAGTGAGTTGCACTTTATCCAAAGCATGAAGGCCTGAATCTGACCCTATCAAAGTTGCTTCACCTATTTCAAACCAACCAACATGAGATCTACATCTACGCCCATACAAAGCCTTATAAGGGGCCATTTGAATGCTGGAATGATAGCTATTGTTGTAGGAAAACTCAATCATAGGAATGTGATCATCCCAACTACATTTGAAATCTATCACACAAGCTCTCAACATATCCTCTAGGGTATGAATGGTGCGTTCTGCCTATCCATCCGTCTGCGGATGAAATGTTGTGCTAAGGTTAACTTGAGTACCAAGACCCTTTTGAAATGACTTCCAGAAATGAGAGGTAAACTGAGGACCTCTATCTAAGATGATAGACAAAGGAACACCATGCAACCTCACAATTTCATTAATGTAAAGCTTGGCATAGTCCTCTGCTGAATCTGTAGTCTTGACCGCCAAAAAGCGAGAAGACTTAGTCATCCTATCAACTATCACCCAAATGGAGTCATGCTATCTGCGAGTACGAGGTAACCCTGTGATGAAATCCATATTGATCACTTCCCACTTCCAAGTAGGAATGTCGATCTCTTGAGTCATACCCCCTGGTTTCTTATGTTTTACCTTGACTTGCTGACAATTGGGGCACTTACTCACAAAATCTGCTATATCCCTCTTCATGACGTTCCACCAATAGACTTCTCGCAGATCGCAGTACATCTTAGTGGAACCTGGGTGAATAGAATATCTAGAGTTATGGGCTTCTGCAAGAATATGTTGTCTCAACTCGCCTACATCAGGAACACACAATCTACCCTGGTAGCGAAGTACACCATCCCCCCCTTGGGAGAAAACCTCCACTCTCTGATTATGGACTGCACTTTTAAGTTCAACCAAGATTGGATCACTGTCTTTCTTTTCCTTAACCTCCACTACCAAAGAAGATTCTGCCCCATTCTGAACTGTTACACCACTGTCTTATATGCTCATAAGGAAAACTCCCAAGCGAGCAAGCCTGTGAACATCCTTCACTTGCTCCTTCCTTTCTTCCTCAACATGGGCTACACTACCCATAGATAGTCTACTAAGAGCATCTACTACTACATTCACCTTACCAGGATGGTAATGCACACTCATATCATAATCCTTAAGAAACTTAAGCCATCTCCTCTGGCGAAGATTCAACTCTTTCTGGGTGAACACTTACTGAAGGCTCTTATGGTCATTGAACACATCTACATGAACACCGTACAAGTAGTGTCTCCAGATCTTGAGTGCAAGCACCACTACTGCAAGCTCGAGGTCATGAGTTGGATAGTTTTTCTCATGCACCTTAAGCTGTCTAGAAGCATAAGCTATAACCTTATCTCGCTGCATCAATACACAACCAAGGCCAACTCTGGATGCGTCGCAATAGATCACATAACCATCTGGCCCCTCTGATAGAAGAGCTATAGTCAATCTAGTTTTCAATTCTGCAAAACTTTTCTCACAATCATCTGACCATTGAAACTTGACCATCTTCTAGGTCAACCTAGTCAATGGTGAGGCTATGGATGAAAATCCGTCCACAAAACTTCTGCAATAACCCACTAGACCTAAGAAACTTCTGATATTTGTAGCAGAGGTAGGTATGGGCCATTGTTTCACCGCTTCTATCTTCTGTGAATCCACTCGGATCCCTTAGCTAGACACAATGTGACAAAGGAAAGAAACGGATTGCAACCAAAACTTACATTTACTAAACTTAGTTAATAATTGGCGATGCTTGAGAGTCTGTAGAACAATTCTCAAATGACTCGCATGTTCTTCCTCATTCCTAGAGTAAATGAGGATATCATCAATGAAGACGATAACGAACAAGTCCAAGTACTATTTGAACACTTGTTCATCAAATCCATGAAAGCTGCAGGAGCATTGGTTAGTCCAAATGACATAACTACAAATTTATACTGACCATACCGAGCTCTGAAGGCTGTTTTTTGAATGTGAATATCTTTGACTATGAGCTGATGATAACCCGATATGACGTCTATCTTTGAGAAATGGCTAGCACCCTGAAATTTGTCAAACAGGTCATCAATCGTGGGGATGGGATACTTATTCTTGATTGTGACCTTGTTAAACTGTCTATAGTCAATGCACATTCTGAGAGAACCATCTTTATTCTTTACGAACAACACTGGTGCACCCCATGGTGAAATACTAGGTCTGATGAAACCCTCATCTATAAGGTCTTTCAACTGATCCTTCAATTCTTTAATCTCTGATGGAGCTATTCTGTAAGGAGGAATAGAAATAGGCTGGGTATCTGGAAGGAGATCAATTCCAAAGTCGATTTCCCTTTCGGGAGGAACTCCGGAAAGATCTTCTGGAAATACTTCTCAAAACTCACTCACTACTGGAACTGACTCAAGAGTTGGGTTTCAGAGCTAGAATCCTTAACCCTAACTAGGTGATAGAGATAACCCTTAGAGATCATCTTTCTTTCCTTAAGGTAAGAAATAAATTGACCCATAGTCGCTAAGCTACTACCCTTCCATTCTAAGATTGGTTCATCTGAAAACTGAAAAACGGACAATTCTAGTTCTACAATCGACTGAGGCATGACATGAATGTAACCAATTCATTCCTAGAATGACATCGAAGTCTACCATTTCTACCTCCTCTTGACCGTGTCCGAGAGGAGGTGCAGAAGTCATAATGATCTTATCTTGAGTTATTAGACTCTTAAAAGATAACCTGCTCTAATACCAATTATTAAAATTCTTACCCACGAAATTTGCCTAAGTAAATAGGTTTATTCTATATGTTCCTTTGCTAATTATAGTAGTTACGTTTTGTGAAGCAAATAAAATAATAACACAATATTTATCGCGAAAACCCCCAACTCACAAGGGTAAAAAACCACCACCTACACCTCTGTACGATTTAACTTCACTTCATTAAACTTTGAACATCAACAACAAATTACAAGCCTATGTAACCTAAGGAATTATAAACTATAATTCAATCTAAGAAATTATAATCTCTAATTCCTAGCTACCCAAGACAAAAATCCCAAGGTTTAAGTCTTCTACTATCTATCAAGTTTCTCAAACTTGTTAGACGAATCCTACACACACACTCGATTGTAATCAAAACTCTTAATCACAATCTTACAACGTTTTTCTCACAAATTGGCAACACTCCCAAGTAACTCTCAAAACTCTTTCAAACCTCTTGATTGTGTTTTGATCTTCTCTCTATGTAAGTGCGCCATTTTTCTCAAGCGAAAATATCGCCCTATTTATGGATTTGGACTTGAATCCAAAACCTATTTCAACTAGAAATCCTACTTCATGTAAAACTCCTAGTTCAACTCCAACTTTTCTTCGCCGCATCTTCAGCTCCTTGTTTGATTCAACTTTGTCTTGCCGCTACACAAACCTTGTTGAACTAAACTTGGATTTTTTTATCACTGCCGCATCAAGAAATTGGACTTAGTTTTTAGCCTTGCTGCTTCAACGCATTTCCTTAACCAAGTAGGAAATAGTTTTCGCCGTAACTTCAACTCGAACTTGGAATCCCAGCATTGCCGCCTAAAAATTCAAAGTCCTCTTCACGTAGAACTCCTAGTTGCACTTGACTTGGATACAAAAATCCTTCGAGCAAATTTCCTTATTAATTAAGAAAACACACTTTCCTTAATTAGAAAAGAAAATATTATTTTCCTTAAATAAGTAAGAAAACATTATTGATCGCTAATTCCTTTTTCAACTTGGTTGTGAACTTCTTTATAAAAGAAAACTTTTTGTACTAGTTGCTTGTCGAAAAAGCAATACTTCCACAGCTTTATATCTTATAATTCACGAGGTTGAAGTTCTCCTTATCCAAGTCGAATTCGTTCTGTAAGGAACACGTCGCACAACCTGTTTCTTTCATCTATTCCTGTATTTGTCAATTATCAAAATCTTTCTCATTCTAACAAATCCCCCCTTTTTGATGATGACAATTATACATTTCGAACTCAGCAAATAAGACACACATCTTCCTTCTTTTGCCATATTTTTGCTACAACTCCTTAACTTTGTCATACTTCAAAACAACGACACTTTAACAAATTTCCCCTTTTTGACTATGACAAATTTTATCTGCTTGCATTGAATAGGTACACATAACTCATATGCAACTGCTTCCCCCTTTTGACATTAGACAAAAATAAAAGACTGTGAAAGAATACATCATACTAAGATAAGCAAATTTGATATTCATGGCCACTGCCTATCACACACTTAGAAAATCAAGAACTCAGTTAGCTATAGTAAATCATTTGCACAAACATATGAGATAGACACTAACCTGAAACTCAAACCCAACATTAGCATTAATCAATAAGCATATACACCATAAATGTAATCAAAATTAAATATAGAATCAAGCACTTGTGATGAGAAAAAATTGGGAAGTCAAAGGGTAGAGTGGCTAGGGTAATATCAAAAAATCAGTCATGAAAGGATAAATAAAAGTCATTTTTCAACTGTAAAAAATATATATTTTGGATTAACAAACTTAGCAGTCTTCTCAATTTCAAAGGTAGCCTTAGTCTATGCAAGCTCAGTTTTTTTTTATATCACCTTTAAGAAACTTGTTCAATCAGTCGTGTGCCCTCTGCAGAAACAATAGTTCACTCATCTTTAATTTCAACAGATTCAGTAATAGGAACAATTTTTCTTGATCATCATTTTTTCGAGGAACATGTTCTCTCAATCTGTTCCCTGGACGTGGTACTATCAGATGCAACACCAACTATAATACTTTTTGACATCAATCCGAAATCCCAGTTTATACGGTCCCCAAAATATTCCCCCTTACAAGGTAAATCCTCCAAGACTTTACTCAATACAAATGATTCCCCCTAAGAACCAACACACTCTACTTTCTCAATCTATATTTTATAAGTCACCAAAGTAGAGGTGTCTTCCACCAAATTCATCTAACCATAGACCAACACATTGGGATAAGACTTTTTAAGAAGATATTTATTTTGGTAGTATTTAGGGTATGCATATTTTTTTGGACATGTGGAAGAAATAGGTTCAAGTGCATTGACTTTATATTTAATCATGAATAATTGTAGTGCATATACCTTAGATCTCTGGATAATGCTGAATTTTGCTTCAATTTTACTAAGTCTCTCTCCTATGTCAGATGCAAATACAATGTTATAGTGCATGAGTAGCATGACTTTAAATGTGGTATAGAGACATACAACTTAATGTACAAAACTGAGCATAGAATTCAAGATTAGAGGGCAGTATGTGCAATGTTCATTAGCCATTGAGGGATACTCATATGACCTTAATCATCCCCAAGTTCTAAATTGTTCCTTTTGAAAGTGTTTTCCTTGGCTGATCATATTTTTTATTGATTGATCATCTGAGTGCGCAAAATTGTTAGATACTACATATGTTGGACCTGTTTCTTTCACATATTTCTTCAGTCTTTCCCTTCCCTTTTTTTTCAACCTTTTTTTTTTCACAGTCAATGTTATTCATCCATTCTTTTCTTTGCAAGTGAGAGGAATTTATTCTAGTTTCAATAATTTATCTAGAACAACATGTTTTTTGGTGAATGTTGTCTGTCTCCTCTCACTTTTCCTGCAGATTCAAAGGTTAGATTTAGGAAGTCAGACTAGCTTGGGTCCTTTGTATTGATAAAAAGGATGAATAAGATCTTTATGAGCCAATTTGGGAAGTTTAATTTTTCTTTGAGTATACATGTTCCTTTGAACAGTTTTATAAGTTCCTCTTGTTTTATTTTCTACAGTAGCTTTATATTTCAGACAATTTTTCTTAGAGTGGCCTGAGTTACCACAAATAATACATAACAAACGATTCTCAATCATAGACTGTTCATACCCTATTCCAGATCTTATGTTTCGAGTATTGTTGCCTAGATGTGTTACTATCATGGATGATTTTGTTCATTTATTGGCTCTTTCCAGATCAATTTTCATCTTAGACAATTCAAGATTCATTCTCCTAGAACTTTCTTTTTCCAAGATTAAGTCATTTTTGAGTTTATTCAACTCAAGTTCATTGTTTAACCCCATTAGATCTTGGTCACATCTAATTTTTTCTTTTCCATTCCCAGTAACACTTTGTTTCAAAATTTTAGATTTGAGAGCCAAAGTGCAGGAATCAAGTTGTTGTACCTGTTCCTTTAGGAGTTGATTTTTTTTCTTGAGATCATAATTAACTTTTTCAAGATCAATATATTCAAATTTTAAACTGGTCAAGGAAGTCAATAACTGATCTCTATTTTCAATCGAATCTTGAAGATTATCCATGAGAATTAGAATAAAGGAAGATAACTTTTTCTTTGAAAAATCTTTTAGTTTATTTTTAAGGTAAAAAAGATTTACCTCCCTTTTCTCAATGTCTGATTCATATTCAGGTTCAGATTCCTCCATGGCCATCAAAGCAACATCTTCTGTGTCATCTTCAATTGAGTTGTCTAAACATGTTCCCAATCAATAGCAATGTCAGATTCTTTTTCTTTGCTCGGGGAAGTTCCTTCATGTGCATGGACCAATGTATCCCAAATTTTTTTCACTGTAGTACAATAAGATATGCGATTAAAATCGTCTGGTCCAAGTCCACACAAAAGGATGTACTTAGATTTAGCATTCTTTGCGAGCATTCTATAATCAGCTTTTTCATATTGTGCCTTGGACTTTGCAATGACTTTTCCTTCATCATCCTTAGGGGACCATTAATAACTGTCATCCATAATTCATAGTCTTGGGCTTGTAGAAAATCCTCCATTCTTGCCTTCCACCATGCATAGTAATGCCCATTGAATAGTGGTGGTATGTTGATGTGTTGACGTTCACCGTGTCCGAGAGGAGGTGCAGAATTCATAATGATCTTATCTTGAGTTATTATACTCTTCAAAGATAACCTGCTCTGATACCAATTGTTGAAATTTTGACCCACAAAATTTTCCTAAGGAACAAGTTTATTCTATATGTTCCTTTGCAGATTACAACAGTTACGTTTTGTGAAGCAAATAAAATAATAACAAAATATTTTACCGCGGAAAACCCCAACTCACAAGGGTAAAACCACGACCTACACCTCTATAGGATTTAACTTCACTTCTTAAACTTTGAACATCAACAAAAATTACAAGCATATGCAACCTAAGGAATTATAAACTCTAATCCAAGCTAAGAAATTATAAACTCTAATTCCTAGCTACCCAAGACAAAAAACCCCAGGTTTAAGTCCTCTACCGTCCGTCAAGTTTCTCAAACTTGTTAGACGAATCCTACACACATACTCGATTGTAATCAAAACTCTTAATCACAATCTTACAACGTTTTTCTCAAAAATTGGCAACACTCCCAAGTAACTCTCAGAACTCTCTCAAACCTCTTGATTGTGTTTTGATCTTCTCTCTATGTAAGTGCACCACTTTTCTCAAGCGAAACTATCACCCTATTTATAGATTTGGACTTGAATCAAAAACCTATTTCAACTAGAAATCTACTTCATGTAGAACTCCTAGTTCAACTCTAACTTGTCTTCGCCGCATCTTCAACTCCTTGTTTGATTCAACTTTGTCTTGCCGCTACACAAACCTTGTTGAACTCAACTTTGATTTTTTATCACTGCCGCATCAAGAACTTGGACTTCGTTTTTACCCTTGCTACTTCAACGTATTTCCTTAACCAAGTAGGAAATAGATTCGAAGTCCTTTTCACGTAGAACTCCTAGTTGCACTTGACTTGGATACAAAAATCCTTCGAGCAAATTTCCTTACTAATTAAGAAAACACACTTTCCTTAATTAGAAAAGAAAATATTATTTTTCTTAAATAAGTAAGAAAACATTATTGATCGCTAATTCCTTTTTCAACTTGGTTGCGAACTCTTTATAAAAGGAAACTTTTTGTACTGTTGCTTGTCGAAAAAGCAATACTTCCACAACTTTATATCTTATAATTCACGAGGTTGACGTTCTCATTATCCAAGTCGGATTCGTTCTGTAAGGAACACGTCGCACAACCTGTGTCTTTCATCTGTTCATGTATTTGTCAATTATCAAAATCTTTCTCAATTTAACATAGCAAAAGGAATCGAAGCTTAGAGAAACATCTAGTTTACTATTAGAATATAGCTTTTCTATTTGCAATCTATTATATTGTTAATTTGTTATGCCTCAAACTTCCCACCTTATTGTGATTTAATGTGCTGATTTGGTTTGTTAGGAGGCAACCTTTATGTGCATTTTTAAAACTAAACATAGAAATAGCTTCCTAGGTAATAGATTTTTTTTTTTGATTCTAACTAGTTTGGGTTAAGTAATATTACTGCCATGTCTCTTCAATTCCAACAAGGAAGTTTCGCTAATTGAATTTTGACGTTAAAAGTTTTTGCTTCTAAGATTCCATGTGCTCACTAAATGACAGTTTTGTTTCTTCAATGAAGATGCCTTTATTTCTCTAAATGTAGCTCTTGTTAGCTTAAGTTTGGCGCTAGATTGCTTTCAAATATGCTTTCCATACTTATTTGCTGACTTTCTTTTGGTTAAACTAAAATTGTGATTATTTCTGTTTCTATTTTGCATATGAGGCAAAGGTATTAGGATTGGAAGTTATACTTCTTGTTTTTGTTTGTTTCCTCTTACGTTGGGCAGACTTAGTTTGCATTATTAAATGTTGTTAAGAGTTTGTTTACATGTTAAGTTAGTATCAACCCTCTTCTTGATTATTTACCAATTCGTTTTTTTCCCTCTCTTTTCTTTGCACGAATTACTCCTATATGCTATATTACAGCTTCTCGCAAGTGTTTGTATGATTAATTTCCCTTGTTCTTGGCGAATGTATGAGCTTGTCTTGGCTGTAGATAATTGTTTAATATTCAAGTTTGGCAAAGGTTTCAAATGACTGCTTCTGAGATTTACTTTTCCAGAACTCTAAGCTGAGCATATGAAAAATTGTTTCCTTACTCCTCTGTTTCCTCTTAAATTTCATTTTTTCCCTAGTTCTCATATAATGTGAAGGTTTGTTGATCTAAATATTATCTTTGGAGTGGACAAATGATTTTGTTCAATTAAGCACAAAAATTATGTTGCTTAACTCTTATCTGCTAAGTTGAAACCATTGTGTTCTCTAGATTCTTATCTAAGACTAGGATGATTGGATTATTCATTTATACGCCTGTAATCCGAGCATGCTTATTTATGAAACTGTCTCTGTTTGAGTGTTCTTGGACAAGAAATTTGTTAGTTTTGAAGAGTTGGTGGAAGTTTGTTTGGATTTTCATACTTGAATTTCTATTTAGCTATCATAAACCATTTGGACTATTGCATTGTTTTGTTGAAATCACGATGAGTTTAAAATTTTGCCTTCGAATATGTGCAAATTCACTGCTCAACACCTTATGCATCTTCTTTATATGACTTAAATTAAAATGTGACTCTCTCAAGTTATCCCTTTGCAGTTATTCAATTTGTCTGTATCTTATTCATCTGGTTCCGTTCTTTTCTGTCCACTTTGGGCACTACTTGCTTAAAGCAAAGTAGTTTTGGTTTAAATGGAATAGGTTCTAGAATTTGGTTCATGTATCATATTGTTATAGTTTGGGTCTTAGTCTTACTCGATGTTTATCCTTTTCTTTTTTTTTATTTTGCATGAACACTCTCCGAATGAGTCCAATGGTCTCCCCTCGCTTGCATTCTCTTCTTTTCGAGTCAAATCTTCGCCAAGATACGAAAAGCAAGTTGATATATTGGGTTGAGACCCAAAAACCAGCAGCAATAACATCTTCAAAGAGCTAAAACGAGGAGCAAAAAATCGGGTTAAAAACATGTACTTAACGAAGCAGCAGCAGCAACCTTTTAAGGCTGAGGGTGTGTTTGGTATGAAGGAAAATGTTTTCCTAGAAAATAATTTTCTGGAAAACAAGTAGATTTTGGACTTATTTTCTCATGTTTGGTTAGTGAGTAGAAAATATTTTCCGAAAATGATTTTTAGTGTTTGATTTATGAATGAAAAATGTTTTTGAGAGACATCTTTTATTTTTACTAGACTAAAAAATAATTTATGAAATTGAAAATATTTTTTAAAATCAAATAATTATTTTATGGGAGTGGGGTGGGGTGGGGTGGGGGTAGTGGGTTAATTTTTTGGGGAGGGGTTGGGGTTGGGAGGGGGGCTGGCCGGTGAGGGAGGGGGGTCAGGGATAGGGTGAAAAAATAAAATTTTAAAATTGAAAATATTTTTAAAATTAATGTTTTTCCCAAAAAAATGTAATTTGAAATTGGAGAAGAGTTATGGAAAATGTTTTCCTTAATTTTTGAAGGGAAGTCATTTTCCTTAATTTTGAGGAAAATGAGTTGATTTGGAAAACATTTTCCATAACTTTTGTCCCAACCAAACATGGGAAAATTGGAAAACATTTTCCAGAAAATGTTTTCCTTCATACCAAACACACTCTGAATATCGATAATTTTTGGGCCTTCAAAAGTTCAATTTAAACAGGGGCAGCAGCAAAGAGCATTTAGGCCAAGGGCCTAGATGCTTATTATTTGTTAGCTTGATTTATGCTCTTAACGTGGTTTGGAAATGCTAACTTTTATTGACTTTTTTTTTCTTATATCTAAACTTAGATGAATCTTTTGGAGGTTTTTTCTTATAGATTTCTACTTAGTCATCTATTTAAGTATTTGAATTTTCAAAAATCTTTCAAGTTAAGCGACTTGAGCTCTTAGACTAACTTGAGAATTGCCCATATTCTTTCATAGTTAGTAATTAATTTTGAATCCACGTTGATGAGATTGAGCTAACTATTTAGTTCAAAATCTTAACAAGGATAAAATGTTAAGTTAAAATTAATTATTATTTTGATACTTTAGCATTTGACTTATTTCATACTTGGAATAAGATGAGTGTATAAGTATGAAAGGACTTAAGTTACTTTAAAACAAGATTTTTCACAAGTATTCTTAAGTTTTTCTTAAAAATTAGCCAACTTTAAAATCCGTCGGTCAATCGCATGTTAGCGGATTTTCTAAGATGCCTAAACCCTTACTTAGAAAATTATTTGAACCCTTACCCGACTCGGCTTTATTTAAATGTTTTCTTTCAAAAATTTCCTTTTAAATGTTTTTTTTATTTTTTCCTAAAAAATAAGTGGCGACTTCTAAAATTACAATTTTTTCCAAAAACTTTAACAAAATTGCCAAAGTTGCGAAATCGGCTCTGAAACCTTTAGTTTTCGAAATCGAGTCATAACACCTTGTTGGTGGAAAATCTTATTCGTTCAAGCGATTGTAGAAATTATGAGCATCATGATTAGTTTTACCACATATTCGACATTGCACACGACACTTGGACGGACGATTATTAAATCGAGAGGAATGGGGATATTGTTGGGGTAACATAGATTGAGCATGATTTGGAGAATTATGGGCTAAATAGTTAGAGAGCGGGGGCTGTCCAAGAATAGAAGATCGGTTTGTGGTGAGGGGTAGATTGGTTTGAAGAAGGGCTGAACTTTGTGTTAGCATAACATGAGAAGGAGCGGACCCAAATTGAGTGTTAATGGTAGTAGAGTGAAATTCTTCGGCTAAGCGTTCTTCTTCTTGAAGGAGGAGTCCAAAAAGTTCTTCAATACTGACAAGTCTATAACGCATATTAAATGCAACCTTGAAAATTCCATATGAAGAATCAAGGCCATTAAAAACAAAGGAGATAAAGTTATCATCTTGTACAAAGTACAAACTTTCTTCTAGAGAATCGGCAATTGCACGTTTCTTTTCAAAATACTCTAGGATGGATAATTTCTTTTTGAAAAGTTTTGAAGTTAAGATCTTAATTGCATGACTCGAACACACGTCTGTGACTGAAACATATGATCTATTTTGGTCCAAGCATCATGAGAGAAGGTGGCTCGAGTTAAGTGACCAAGAAGAGGATAAAAAATTATTTGACGGGCCAAACGAGAATAAGAAGATCATTGCATCGCCATTACTCATATGCAAGGTTAGAAGTAATTTCTGATTGTGATTGGGAGGTAGAGGAATCTGCAGCAGTAGTGATTGAAGTCGGGGCAACAATAATGGTTTTTGGAGGAGGATTAAAACCAAGAACAAAAGAATCGAGAGAAAAGGCTTTGAGTATATGTCAAGGTTTTCCAAATGGAATAGTTGTTCCTGACAATTTTGAGGGAAAGGCTTGGTAGTTGGATAATTGAGGAAGGACTGGACTGTTTTGCAAGGGACAGTTGTTTGCCGAAATTATGAGAAGTGGTCATAGGATTAAGGGCAAATATGAGACCATATAAAGAATAAGTATGAGAAGCTTTTTAGAAAATAAGAGCAGATGATTGTTCTGGTGTATGTGTTTTAATTTGTATTAATAGATTTTATACATATTAACGATAAGTATAATAGTCCTAATCTAATATCTATCCAAAAGGAAGAGTAATCCTTTTTTTTACAAAGAATAAGCTACGATAATTGGATTTAAAATTAACTACAATATTTGAATTCAAATAGGTTATGGACTCTAATAATTAATAACAAAAAGGTTCAATTAATCATCAAGAACCAAATAATTTTGTGGTATTTGTGTTTTCTTTCCTAGTAAAAAACATCATTCTCACTAGATGTTTATACCGAGATTTATCACAATTAAGTGATTTATGAAGTAATAATCTATAATACTAATTAGTCAAGATTACGTGATGGTTGTGTATTATCAAACATATATCACATAGAAGTGTCAATGGTACGATTTAGAGGGAGTACAAGACGTTGCATGTAAAATCTTACCAACAAATAACCATTTATGGAAATAGCAACAAGGTTCCTATCAACATACCTACTATTTTCTAGTTTATAGCACAAACTCTTTTAGATGTATTGATTACAATATACCTAACTTAAACTCTGATTAGATTTGAAAATCAATATATTGTTAATGTATAAAAATCTTAAACATATTCAAGTCACTAGGTATTAGAGACAAGAAGAATAAAAAGTCTATTGTAACTTCATTTTCGGAGTTAAGTAAAATCCAACATTACATAAAGTAAATATATGGAGAAACTTAACATATATAGTTTATTAGATGACATAGGTGCATGATTAGACTTGAGAAAATACAAAAAACAACTTGTTGATTGTTACCACTTAATCCTTTCGTTAATCACTTTTCAATCCCAATCTAAGCTCCAAATCTAGGCCATAGGGATCTTTGTAACAACCCAATCTAAGCTCCAAATCAAGGCCATTAGGATCTTTGTAATTACAAAGACTATCTAGTTTGGATTCAAATTCGGAAAACAACATGTCGCGATATCCTTCCATATCTTCAACGAAGTGATCAATTATCTTCGATATCATCGTAACCTGTCATGGGATAGGCAAGAAAACACATGAGTCATACAATATAGAAAATAACAATTATTAACTATGTTACTCGAACTTTTTAAAAATATTACTGGATATGTGTTGTTGAATCCTCCAAAAATAGTTCATTTTTGTAGGTTAGGACACAAATTCAGAAATATTTTTAAAGTATCCGAGTAGCATGTAGTTAAATAATCGGAAATGAAAACTAACATCTTCTCCAAATTTTGCATATTCATTCAGCAAGTCTTGTAGGATAGCTCGTTGATGCTCAGGATTGTTGCTAGCAGCACAAAACTGTTCCTTCAAATCCAAACACATCGGAAAATTCTCTGAATAAATTATTTTGTTTTTCAAATGCTCAATCTCACTTTCTTCTTCCATGATTTGTTGGGCCTGAAATTAGTATAATTCAATATCACAATTTAATTACAATATATATGTTAATAGTGAAAGATATAATTTTAAAAAATAAAAATGTGACTAGAGCATTATTATAGAATTATTTTAGACCATGGTCTAAAATTTTTATATGAGAGCTAGCAAACCAAAAATCTATTGGAAAAACATTAGACCCTATCTAAATTTTCTAAGTTATTCTAAACATTAGACATAATATTTTGTGTTAATCAACCGTATTTTAGAAACTAATTACACTATAGGGCAAATAACATTTTTGATCCCTGAATTATTGTTTTATTATTATGATTTTGGTTCTTGGATTATTTGACTAAGCATATTAAACCTTCAATTAAGTAAAATATGTTTTTAACATGGATTATGATAACTATTTAATATCCATCAGCTTAAAGGAGCAAAATCAAACACTTAATTGAAGGTTTAATGTGCTTAGTCAAATAACACAAAGATCAAAATCGAAATAAAACAGATCAATAACCAAAACATGAATTTAACCAAAAAATAAAAAATAAAAACTTTGAAGGGTCACGCATATATGTCAAACCCACAATCAATTAACATTTAAAAACCCTTTGTTGTTTTCTAAAAACTTCCATTTGTCCATAAAAGTCAACAATTTAAACATATTATCAAAGAAACATTTAACATTTATATGTACACAATATATATATATATATATATATATATATATATATATATATATGTTGTATTTCAAGTGACCATAAAAAATTTATAATAAAAACCTTGATGTCGTTTCCTTTGTTATAAAACCAAATCTTGACTTGTGTTGTATCAAGCCCTAGATTCTCACTCAATTGCTCTATCACATCATTTTCTGGATTTGGCTTTTGGCTAAACACCCTAATAAAAAATAAAATATATGTTACAATGAAGAAAATCAATTATATAAAAAAAATTAACAACATAAGTTAAGTCACATATCTTAAATTCATAGATTTCAACTATCAAAAATAATAATTGTGAACGATGCTCAAAAATAATTTTGACAAATCAATTCTCATTTTTAGTAGTTAGATGCACAAAAACATATGATAGACATCATAAAGAACATCATCAATGAGTAAAAATTCAGAAAATATATAAGGATAAAAAGAAAAGCCAAAAAATTATTTATTCAACAAACTCACTCTTCAAGTTTCTCAATTATTTGTTCATACGAATGTTGAAAAATCAATTTTCCGATGTATTGACCAGAAGTTGACCCAATACTTGCATCATTTTGAGAAGCCATCAACGATAGAAGAATGAAACAAGAGAGAAAATAAAAAGGTGATGAACAAATAAAGTTCATTCTCAATGAAGAAATATATGTAGAAGAAAACTTGTCCAATCTTGGATTTATAGGGTCTTCGAAATGAAATCATGAATTTTATGGACAAACATTTAATGAAATAAGATTAAATAGTCAAAGTCAAAATTTCTTTAATGTTTATAAAAGTACTTACTAGTTTATAAGTAAAAGAGAAAATGTTTTAACCCTCCCCCTCCCTCCTCCAAATCTATACCGAAAATTTCAACTACACACTCCAACTTTACGAGTGTCCTATTATCCATCTACACACTTCAACTTCACGGATGTTGAACAAATAAAGTTCATTCTCAATGAAGAAATATATGTGGAAGAAAACTTGTCCAATCTTGGATTTATAGGGTCTTCGAAATGTAATCATGAATTTTTATGGACAAACATTTAATGAAATAAGATTAAATAGTCAAAGTCAAAATTTCTTTTAATGTTTATAAAAGTACTTACTAGTTTATAAGTAAAAGTCAAAATTTCTTTTAATGTTTATAAAAGTACTTACTAGTTTATAAGTAAAATAGAAAATGTTTTAACCCCCACCCCCACCCTCCCCCTCCTCTCTCCAAATCTATATCAGAAATCCCAATTACACACTCCAACTTCACGGGTGTTGTATTACCCACCTACACACTCTACTTCACGAGTGTCATATTACCCACCTGAACTTTATATTGCTCTAATTTCTACACACCTAAGTGCTGACCTCAAGACATAAACCAAATATTAGTCTTGCGTGATTTCACACGCTAGGTCCCCCGTTGAAACTCCAATTTCTTGTTTCCCCCCTTTTCCCTCCTAAAACGTAAAAGTAAAGAAAAATCTTCCAACATCAATTTCATCCCTTCTCTATTTCTGCTGATCATAAAATGATTTTGCTATCATCGAATGACTTTATTGTTTATTGTGAACTTCATTTCGCAGTTTATCAGAGGATTTAGTAAAAGGTTAGTTCTTTATCCCCTATTTTGAGTTTGTAATTTATCCCTTAATGTTTCTGTTGATGCGTGAAATGAAGAGCAAAATTGTGTGAAATCTTATGTGTAGCTTACGATTATAGTGTTAGGTGTTTATTTACACCATATTATATAACATTTTTCATGAAATTAGGTTTTTCCTTTCTTGTCTAAGTCGTGTAATCTTGTATTCTATTCGTCTTAGTATTATGTTCATCAAAATTGTATTTATATTCTTCTTTGTATATGTTCGTAGAGAAGCTGCTAATCTGCTATTATGTTGTATTTATGTTCATAGGGTATGTTAATAGAGAAGCTAAGTATTGTGTTGTATTATGTTCGTTTGTTACTGTGTTATATTATTTTGTTCCTTTTTTAGTACTATTATATTTTTGGATTGCCCTCAGGTTAGAGGTATATAACTACTATTCTATTTTTTTATAGCCTTCAGGTAAGACATGAGTGGGTTTACTTTGATTACTCTAAGATGTACCATGGTGGGGAGTTAGATTTAAGTAGTGGGAAACCAATATATAATGGTGGAAAAATTATAGAGTTTTTGGATGTTTATGTAGATAACATGTCATATTTTGAGTTGAAAGACTATATTAGAGAACTCGGATATAGTACAATCTGCTCCTTTAGTATTAAAGCACCTAACAGTGACATTTTGGTAGATGTTGATAATGATAAGGATATTAGACATAATGTGTTCCTTGGAAGATGGGGATGACGTGGAGATATTTGTTAGGCATTTGGTTGATGAGGCAATTGTGGGGCCCATGTTACTAGAAAATGGTAGTCATGTGGATATGGGAGAATCTGTTTCAACTTTTAATACAAGGCCTAGTGAGAGTGAAAACTTTAAATTTGGATAGGTAAAAACCATTTGTACAACGGGGACCCTATTTCTACTTTTTCAACCTCACCTCCTTTCACTACCACAACTCTTTTCAATACTGCTACTACTGCAATGGTGCCACTGATAATGATATAGATGTTGGTCCTGCTAGACCTGATTTCTCAAAATAAGAAGTAGAGAGTTCTGATTATTCAACTGAGGATAGTGTTGAGTCTGAAGCTGAATTAGTTTGAGATGATGATAAGGAGAGTATGATTGTGATGTACATGAAAAGGTTAAGGAGTTGAGGGATGAAAAGAGAAGTTTCCAAAGGAGGAAAAGAAGGGAAAGAGTAGAACCTGACAATGAAGAGGTACCAGTAGGTGAAGCTAGACCAGATCTAGGTTTTGATTAAACTAGAACAAGTAAAGTAAGTCATGAAGGAAGGCCAGGAGGTGATGAGCCTTACTTGACAAGTTTTGATAACGATAGTTTTGAGTTAGATAAAGATGAGTGTTGTAATGATTATGAACAAGAATCTGGTAGACCTAGAAGGGTAAAGTTGTCAAGAAAGAGGAGTTCAAAAACTCAAAAAAGCATTCATGATCCTACTGCAAAAAAATTGTGTGGCAGTTGGACATGGTGTTTAAAGTTGTGAAAGAATTTAGACAAGCAGTAACTAAATATGCAGTTAGAAGGAGGGTTCAGGTGGAGAAATGGGTGAATGAGCCAAAGAAAGTTAGAGTTAGATGCAAAGATGGTTGTCTATGGCTTTTGTATGGATGTCTTGACAATACAACAAATAATTTCATGATAAAATCTTACAATCCAAAGCATACTTGCAACAAGACAACTAGAAATTACTTGTGCAATTTAAAGTTTTTATCTCAAGCCTTCAAAGATTGAATAACTGAGCAACCAAACATAAGAGTCTTCAAGTTGCAAAAGATGATTAGGAAAAAGTTTACACTTAATGTTGGCAAGACTACTGTGAGAAGAGTAAGAGCTAAAGTGTTTGAAAGATATAATAGTGATCATGTTATGAAATATGGATGAATACTTGACTAAAAGGATGAATTATTGAGGACCAATTCAGGGACCAGTTGTGTTGTAAAAGTTGGTAAACTTGATGCAGAAGACAAATCAATATTCCAGAGTTTAACATCTATATTGATGCTTTAAAGAAGGCATGTATACATTGTAGGAAGTGCATAGGCTTAGATGGTTGCTTTCTTAAAGGTGTTTGTAAATGCAACTGTTAGTTGTTGTGACCAGGGATGGTAACAATCAAATGCTGCCACTTGCTTGGACAGTGGTTGAAAAGGAGAAAAATACACATGGACCATGTTTTTCAAGTGCATAAGGGATGATCTTTGACTTGGAGATGGTGAAGGTCTCACCTTGACTACAGACATGCTAAAGATATGTGAACTTATTTTGTAATTTTCAATTTCTATATGTAATTGTGACCTACGCATCTTCTATTGTAGGGAATGTTTGTAGCAATTACAAATGTATTACCTAAGTGTGAAGACAGAATGTGTGCTAGACACATATTAGCTAACTGAGCTAAGGATTTGAGGGGTTTTCAAAGAGGACAACAATTTTGGAAGATAGTTAAGAGTACATTTGAGTCTCAATTAAGGAATAATATAGAAATAATGAAGTTGTTAGGTCCATAAAAAATGATAGATAACTTAATGTACTACAATATTAATTTTTGGTGCAAAGTTTACTTCAATACTAGAGTAAAGTGTGACACTGTAGACAACAACATGTCTGAGTGTTTAAATGTGTGGATCTTGGCTGCTAGACACAAGACCTTCATTACTATGCTAGAAGAAATAAGAGTGAAGATGATGACAAGAATAGACAATTTAAGGGAGTTCCTAAGTACTTGGAAGTGTAATTTTTCTCAAATAGCACTGAAGGTTTTAGAGGAGAACTTTACTAGGTCTACGGACTGTACCATTGAGTTAAATTGAGCTGCTGGATTTGATGTAAAAGAAGGGCTTTGTCAACACAAAGTGAATATTTCTAGGAGAACTTATAGTTGTAGTGTGTGGCAGTTAAGGGGCATACAATATGCACATGTTGTGGCTTCATTATACTTTAAGAAGTTTTCTCTTTATGACTATATAGAAAGCTGCTACAGTAAGAAAACTTACTTAAGTACTTATGCAAATGTTATTGAACCACTCACAAACATGGGGATGTGTACAATTTCTACAAACCCTACCATTGAGCCACAAGAAATCACAAACATGCCTGGTAGACCACCTAAGGGTAGAAGGAAGAAGCTGGAGAAACTAAGAAACTTTGGAAGCTCCCTAGGACTAGACTTGCAATGAAATGCAGTATATTCCAAGTGAGAGGCCATAACAGAGAGTGTATCCTTAAAGAGTTGGTGTTGAATCATCAATAAGACAAAGTGCACTATAACCTACTGCATTAGTAAGGCAGAACCAATGCAGGGAAACCAAAGGTAATATTTGAACTTGTTTTAATTCTCTTAATTTATGACTTACTCTTTCTCTTATATGTATAGAAAAATCCATCGGAACCATCAAAAGGTGAGCATCCACTAAAAAGGGGAAGAGGAAGACAAAAAAATATCATCAGCGGCACCTAGTGCACCTCACCTACCTACTGCACCTACTGATTTTACTACATCCTCTTTTTCTCCTCCTACTTATCGTGCATCATCTTCAATAGCTGTACTACTAATAGGAAGAGGTAGGGGCAGGGGAAACAAATCTCCAGAGAAAAGACCAAGAGTCGTGGGAATGGTGTGTTCTGAGCTGCATATGGCTTCAAAGTTATGAATTTGAGTCTTTGATACATGTTAACAACTTAAACATTGAATTATAATCCTAATTTTGTTTAATTAAACAACTTAAATATTGATATAATTCTAATTTTACTATAGCTTGGCATGCCAAGTAGTAAGATCTACTCTACTGGACAAGTAAAAGTGACAAGATCATCTGATGTAACTGGTGACATTGGTTATAAACCAAGTAATACAACTAAGCTAAAGTGGAATGGTAAAATAGCAATCGCAACAATCAAGCTTCATGAGGTTAGAGAGAACCAAAGAAAAAAGACAATGGGAAGTAGTTCATGTCAAAACACAGTCAAAGATGCTATGAAAATTGTAGTGCTGTTGATATATTTAAGAACTTTTAAGTTAATCCATACATGTTGCATTAATGAACTTCTATCTTGGATTTTGTTTGTTGGTAAACTTTGCCTTATGTGATGCATTATGAATATGACTTTATTTTGTTAAATTTGCCTTAAGTGAGGCGTTATTTTGGTAAATCCTGCCTAATGTGAGGCCTTATGAATGAATGGTGATGTTGTGTTTTAAAATGGATAGTGTGTTGTCTATCGAATTGTATTGGATATTCAAGTGTGCTTACATATGTTGTGTTGATTATGTGTTTTACAAATGGTGTTGTGTTGTCTATGTTGAAGTATGAACGAATGACTAGGTTGTTGGTTGTTGATAAAGTGTTGCATATTAATAGAAGCTTCAATTGAAAATATAGATACAAAATAACACACATACATTGACAATTTTAATTAAACAATAACGATAAAAATCAAAGAGAAGTCCAAATATGCAGCACTTGAACTCTGTTGTTGATGAACATAGTAACAACACAAATCAAAATACAAAAAAGTATCTTCCTATTGAACCTACACCATTTCAACCTACTTTTGAGTCTCCTCTCCAATAATAAATTGGAGTTCCTCAAGTTTTCAATATGAACATGTCTAATACATAATTCTTGCTCCAACTCATTGATTTGGTTTACCAATCTTGGAAGGGCAAAACTTGATCTTGAATCCACTTCTTTTTTGTCCTCTATCAAAAAAAATTGTAATTTTTATACTGAAAATGATCCATAATAGTACATTAGTATCGTTCAAAATAAAGTGTAGCAAGAATATAAGAAAAAATACATACACCATAGCATGGACAAGATCAAAATCTTTTTGCGGGATTTAATTTCGACCAAGTTTGCATCTCACTACAGCGTTGAGCATTGGGTCTGATTCATCCATACAAAGCTTATTCATGTTTTTATTTGACATTTTTGATGAATTTTGGAAAATTTTCAAAATTCTAATTAGAGACCTAAATAAGAAATTAGAGCAGATTACAAACCCTAAATTCAAGATTTGAAGTAGAAATGAACATTAACAACTAAACCCTACTTAATGTTGAAAGGAAATCATGAACATTTTACTAAAGGAACAAGGATTAGTGGTGGGGGAGAAGAAACAATGGGTTATTTAAAGGTGTGGAAGATGAAAGTTGGAGAAGAAGAAATTTTTTGTCAAATTTCTGCTTCTAACGCGCATAGAGGCGGTGATGACACCTCCTATGACAGGTCATCACTTAGGTGTGTATAAAATAGAGCAATATAAAGTTCAGGTGAATAATAGGATACCCGTGAAGTTGGAGTGTGTATGTTGAAATTTCGGGTATCGATGGGGGGGGGGAGTTTAGACCATTTTCTCTAAGTAAAATAAACTTGAAGAACTTAATTTGACCGTGTGTGCACCTATTCTAATACCTAAATAGGAGGATCTTTACCATCTAATTTAAAACTGATAATGCAGGAGTAAAGAGAAACATGGTATTCACCTTAATAAAATAAAAAAATGAATCTAAACTTTAATTACAACAAAAATCTTTTTTGCACATACAATGGAAAACCCTCTCTGAGAACTAGTCTAAAAGGTACAAGAGTTTTCAAGAGAATACAAATATTAAAACAAGACATAATTTTCGTCATAAGGAATAGAGGAGTAGAAGTTATTATGGATCACCATCATCTTCATCTCTGGAAGATTGATGATTCTGCAACCATACTATACCAAGTAACACAACTATAATAGTATCAGTGCAAACAACATGTATCAGTAGGCTTAATTAGTTGACCTATATCCACCCCATAATATCATGTAAATAATTAGAAGAAACGTAAAACTTGAAGCTATGCAACTACGATCTTTCAACAACTTTTGTTACTATAAGGTATACTAGCTATCTCTGAACTCATACAGTCTATCTCGGGCCTCCCTATCTCATTCCACTGCCAACTTCATCAGTAGGAGTCATTCCACCCTCCTCTCATGTCCTAATATATCTCCCTTGTCACATGCATGCCTCCTGACCTTACCCATCTTACCAAACACTAGAATTATATTCTAATTTATAATTCAAATATACCAACTATCCTTGTTAATCGGTATGTCACCTCACTTAAGATCCAGTGCCACCAACCCTGACTCTTGGCCCTTAGCCAATTTAGTTGGCCTCTTCCAAATTTTTTACTTATCCACTTGGACTCAACCCAAATTCAATGCACCCTTTAAGAAAGCCGAACCACCCAAAGATCTCTAAAAGACCATCTATAGTGCTTAATTAACATGCAATCCCGATGATACAAGAACCACTCCACCAAATTAACAAAATAATTCGACTACTCACAGACCAACACACACAAGCACATCAAAACATATATACATTCATCAATTATAGAACTTGTATTAGGCGTGGTATCCGAGCAAATTATAATAGAATCTGTATCATGCGTGGTACTCGAGCCTATCAATATACATTATTTACATGGTGTGGTATCTGAGTCAATCGAAAGTCAAAAACATCTAAATAATCACAGCCACAAATAAACAACTCACACTTAGCTTGTAAAATAAACAATTATTTAAGAAAAATCATTAGATGAAAATAACAAACGAATATCCCTAACATTCATTCGCTTATCTCCTAGAACATGAAATGTACAAGCAATACTTGTTAAACCGTTAACATGAACACATAACATAAATTGGAAAATAATTGAACAATCACTACACCAACTATGGTCCATTGTCCTAGCTTACATGACCCTTCTTAGATAGATTACCGACTCCTTTAGTCAGCACATTCATACATAAAGCTCAATGTTGGACCTATTAATTCTTATGAATTCCCTTTCTATCATTTATTACTAGGCCAGAAGTATGTTATGAACCCACCTCAAATTCGATTTCTCAAAGACTGAAAACCTTAGGATAAACACCCACCATTAGTAATAGCGTCGACATCATCTACCCCAATACTTTTCCACCACAAATAGAAATAACCAATACATTTTATCCATCTACACTCGGTGTCTAGAAGCCTAAGCTTGAATCTTCTAAAATTCTACAAAATATTGTGTATTCGGAAGTAAGTCTAACTATTAAGTTAAGCTAGCCTACCTGGGTGCCAAGAAGCTACTTTGGGAGTTTGAACACAGATTTTTGGCTTACCACAATAAAATGAATGTCAATGACCTATTGGATTATCCGGGAGAAAGTGATACATGTTCATTGTGGATACTATGTAAAAAATAATGTTGGGGATGGACTTGAAGATGATACTATACCCTTGGAACCAGTTACACATAAGGAAGCACTTATCACATATTGAACTCTTCACAATTTTATGGTGCAATTCGAAAAGAAAACATCGGAGCTCTTGGATGCAATAAGAAAAGTTAGAGATCGATGAGCTTCAACTAGATTTAAATTTTAAGAAAAAAGAGAACACAATACAATCATATTTCACTAAATTGTCTTAGATATAATTGTACTTTTAAAGAACTATTAATTAATGATATTAATGGGGACCATATATTTATATAGGGGTCTTCTGGAAATGTATTATCTTATTTTCTTATCGAAATCAGTGATTTTTTCCATCGACCCTAATCGGAACCGAAGAAAAATATTACTTTAGAGAGATTATTAATTTATCGAGTATTAATTTATAAAGATTATACTGTAGTTGTGTTATTTGTGTTTTCTTTCCTAGTAAAAGACATTATTCTCACTATATGTTTATACCAAATTTTATCACAATTAAGTGATTTATAAAGTAAAAATCTATAGTACCATTTAGTCAAGATTATGTTATGGTTGTGTATATTCAAATATATATCATTGACACACAGTAGTGTCAAATGTACATTTTGGAGGGAGTGCAAGACGTTGTATGTAAAATCTTACCAACATATAACCATTTATGGAAATAGCAACAAGGTTCATACCTACTATTTTCTTATTTATAGAAAAAACTATTTTAGATGTATTGATTACAATATACCTAACTTAAACTCTGATTAGATTTGAAAATCAATATATTGCCCGTGTATAAAAATCTTAAAACATAGTCAAATCACTAGGTATTAGAGACGAGAAGAATAAAAAGTCAATTGTAACTTCATTTTTGAAGTTAAGTAAAGAAGCTTAAAAAGGAGAAACTTAACATATATAGTTTATTAGATAACATAGTTGCATAATTAGACTTGAGAAAATACTAAAAACATCTAGTTCATGATTACCTCTTAATTACTTTTGAATCCCAATCTAAGCTCCAAATCTAGGCCATTCGGATGTTCGTAGTTACATAGACTATCTAGTTTGGATTCAAATTCGAAAAAATATGACCTGATATCCTTCTATATCTTCAATGAAGTGGTTAATTATCTTCGATATCATCGTAACCTGTCATGGGATAGACAAGAAAACATGTTACTCATACAATATAGAAAATAACAGTCATTAACTATGTTACTCGAACTTTTTAAAAATATTACATGATATGTGCTGAATTCTCTAAAAATAGTTCATTTTCAAAGGTCAGGACACGAATTCAGAAATATTTCTTAAAGTATCTGAGTTGCATGTATTTAAATAATAGGAAATGTAAACTAAGTCTAGTTGTTGCTCAGGATTGTTCCTAGCAGCACAAAACTGTTCCTTCAAATCCAAACACATTTGAAAATTCTCTGAATACATTATTTTGTTTTTCAAATGCTCAATGTTACTTTCTTCTTCATGATTTGTTGGGCCTGAAGTTAGTATAGTTCAATATCACAATTTAATTACAATATATATGTTAATAGTGAAAGATATAATTTTAAAAAAATAAAAATGTGACTAGATCATTATTATTGTGATAACAGTGATAGGGAGTAGTTCAGAAAAACAATTCATCAATCTTCTCTTTTTGAGATATCTGTCTAGTGAGTGGTCCTCTTTTTATTGTGCTAATAACTTGTAGAATTATTTTAGACCATGGTCTAAAGATTTTATTTGAGAGCTAGCAAACCAGAAATCTTTTGAGAAAAGATTACACCCTATCTAAATTTTTTTAAGTTATTCTAAACATTAGACATAACCTAATATTTTGTGTTAATCAACTGTATTTTAGAAACTAATTATACTATAGGGAAAATAATATATTTGATCTCTGAAATATTGTTTTATTATGATTTTTGGTTCTCGGATTATTTGACTAAGAATATTAAACCTTCAATTAAGTTATATATGTTTTTACATGGTTTATGTTAACTATTTAACATCCATCAGTTTAAAGGAGCAAAATAAAACATTTAACTTAATTGAAGGTTTAATGTGCTTAGACAAATAACATAAGGATCAAAATCAAAATAAAACAGCCCAATAGCAGAAACATCAATTTAACCAAAAAAAAATATTAAAACTTGAAGTGTCACGCACATATGTCAAACCCACAATCAATTAACATTTAAAAACCCTTTGTTGTTTTCTAAAAACGTCCATTTGTCCATAAAAGTATACAATTTAAACATACTATCAAAGGAACATTTAACATTTATATGTACACAATGTATATTTCAAGTGACCATACAAATTTTAAAATAAAAACCCTTGATGTGATGTCCTTTGTTATAAAACCAAATCTTGACTTGTGTTGTATCAAGCGCTAGATCCTCACTCAATTGCTCTATCACATCATTTTCTGGATTTGGTTTTTGGCTAAACACCCTAATCAAAAACAAAATATATGTTACAATGAAGAAAATTAATTACATAAAAGAAAAATAACAACATAAGGTAAGACACATATCTCAAATTCATAGATTTCAACTATCAAAAATAATTGTGAATGATGCTCAAAAATAATTTTGACAAATGAATTCTCATTTTTAGTAGTAAGATGCACAAAAACCTATGATAGACATCATAAAGAACATCATCAATGAGAAAAAATTCAGAAAATATGAAAGGATAAAACAAAAAGAGCCAAAAAATTATTTATTCAACAAACTCACTCTTCAAGTTTCTCAATTGTTTGTTCGTACGAATGTTGAAAAATCGATTTTCCGATCTCTTGACCAGAAGTTGACCCAACACTTTCATCATTTTGAGAAGTCAGATGAGAGAAGAATGAAACAAGAGAGAAAATAAAAAATGTGATGAACAAATAAAGTTCATTCTCAAAGAAGAAATATGTGTAGAAGAAAACTTGTCCAATCATGGATTTATAGGATCTTCGAAATGAAAACATGAATTTTTGTGGACAAACATGTAATGAAATAAGGTTAAATAGTCTAACTACTCGTAAATATGGTTGGTCAAAGTCTTTTTTTTAATGTTTATAAAATTCTCAGTTTATATGTAAAATAAAGATAAAGAACTTAATTTGTTTGTGTCATGATTCAACTATTAGGCCATGTGGCCACCTATTGTAACACCCAGATAGAGGATCTTTGCCACCCAATTAAAATTGATAATGCAGAAGTAAAGAGAAACATAATATTTTACCTTAAATAAATAAAAGAATCAGTCTCAACCTTAACTACAAAAAAAAGCTTTTTTTGCACATACAACAGAAAATCCTCTCTAAGAACTAGTCTAAAAGGTACAAGAGCTTCTAAGAGAATACAAATATTAAAAGAAGACACTAATTCCATCATAAGGAAGAGAGGAATAGAAGTTTTTGTGGATCTATAACCATCATCTTTGTCTAGGAAACATTGATGAGCTTGGATCTATAGTTGAGGAACCAAGTCATGCCAAAAGCTTTAGTAAAGATATTTGCTATTTGATGTTGAGATGAAACATAGCGACACCAACGATTGATCTTCAACCATCTCTCGGAGAAAGTGATAATCAACACGAATATGCTTTGACCGTTGATGGATGGCATGATTCCGAGATAAAAATTTTGCTTATCACAAAGAACGATGGGAGGTGTAGTGAGAGGTGTTGCCAATCTGTGTTTGAAAAAACAGAATTATTGATTCTGACAGAACTTTTCAGAAACACGAACTAACCAAAGTTTACTAAATCAGTACGGGAGATGAACATAAATTAATTAAGAAAAACTAAAATTTGTAACGTACCAAAATCTGGAAAAATTTGAACAGAAAAAGATCAAGTCTACTGAACTCACAGTGTCCCCTGGAAATTATTTCCCTCTAGTATCCGAGGTTTGATTTGGAATATGACCTCCCATGGTAAAATGATGTCAATCACTAGAGTATATATACCAAAAGCTCTGGTGTCAGCGAACCAGTCAACATTAGTAAAATACACGAAGTAATTTTTGTGCAGAAAAAGAAGAAGAGATCAGAAAAACTCGTAAGGAAAAATTCTAAAGAGTGAATGGTATTTATAGGCAAGAGGAACAGGTTCCGAAAGGTTGCAACCCTTTAAGAATCCACACGACCATTAATGAAAGTTTGCAACCTTTCAAATGGTACTGCATGTTCCTGAAAGTTGCAACCTTTCAGAACAGCCATTTCCAAACGGCGGAAAATTTAAATAAAACGGGAAAGTTTTTTTTAATCAAACGGGTCGCACGCGGATTCGAGTCGGTCGGGTTAATCAACTAAAAAGTTGAAAAACATTTATTGAAAATGTTTTGGCCATTTAATTTAATTAATTAATTAAATAAATAAATAATAAAATAATTAAAATAAACTTTGTCCAAAAAATAATCTCTCGATCGATCATTTTTCAAAGGCGTAGCTAAAGCCGAGTGAGCGATGACGACAACGGCGCGAGGGGGGTCCCTATTTCCAACCCTTTTAACAATTAATAGGAGTGTTTCTATTTAAACTCTCCTATTTTTCTTTCCATCACCGATAAGGGACAAATGCCTTTTTCATTAAAGTATAAAAGGACTTTTCAAGTTCTCAACTCTTCAAGATCTCAACTCTTCAAGTTCTCAACTTTTCAAGTTCCTCTCTTTCCTTCTCTTTCCCATCAATTCTTGCTACATACCCAACAAGAGGGGCATGCAGTTTACTGATAAGTTGTTGTGCCCATATTGGTTCACTAGTTGCCAGAGCTAAAGCACGATACTTAGCTTCAGTGCTCGAGCAGGCTACAACCTTTTGTTTTTGAGAAGACCAACCGATCAACTTACCTCCATAAAATAGTGCAAAACCATGTTGGGAGCGACTATCATCAAGGTCAGATATCATACCAGCATACGAAAAAGCTACCAGACTAGAATCAGACACAGGTCGAAGGAAGAGGCCATCATGGAGGGATCCTTTCAGATATCGAAGTATGCTCTTGACAGTTGACCAATGAGAAATGGTGGGTGATTGCATAAATAAACATACTCGATTGACTGCATAGAATATTTCTAGCCTAGTGATAGTAACATATTGAAGGGCACCAACAACACTACGATATAAATGAGCATCAGGTATAGGATCGCTAGAAAGAATAAGACGAGAACTAGGTTTAGCTGAACTAGAAATGGGATTAGCATCAACCATGTTAGTGCAGTGAAGTAAGTCGCGAATGTACTTGCCTTGAGATAAGAAATCCCATATGGTGTTGGAGTTACCTCAGCGAGCACAAAGAAAATAACTTAATGAACCAAGATCCTTGAGAGAGAACGGTTGATCAAGAGAGTGAATAAATGTAGTGATAAATCACTATCACTGTGAGTTATTGTCACGCCCCGAGTACCCCGAGACACGGACACGGAACCTAGGACCACAAGTGATCCCAAGCTAACCATGTTGGCATGATCATGAGCATACTAAAGACAATAAACTGATGCGGAAGCTAAATCATCATTTAATCTGAAAAGATGGGGAATACCCATATGCTAAAACTGATATAATATGAAAACAATGAGTTTAATACAAAAGAAATATTAACTCAATACTAAGCTGAATCTAACTATGTCTGAAATAAGCCTCTAAACTGGACTAGAAATACTAGGACAAGCCCCAACTAAATCTAGCAAAAACTAAAACTAAATGACTAAAGATTGAAATGAAACTCATGACTGTTGTCCTCGGAGAATGAGGACTCACCACTGAATCTGTTGATCTGGAGATCGGGAAATCGATCTATGCGTGATCTGGATGCTGAGAACCTGAACCTACATCACGAGAAGATGTAGCGCACGTATGTGTCAGTACTTGAAAGGTACTGAGCATGTAGAATAGAGTAAAGATGAAATAAAACATAACTGAACAAGCAAAAAGCAAGTATAATAATATGAACATGATATGCTTATTTCTGAGCTAACTGGATGCAATGACCAATTTATAACATGCTGAAACTGAATACTGAATATACTGATAAATGGTCAATGCAGAGAGTCTGACTGAACTATGGGAGCTACTAATAACCGATAATAAAACCACATGAGATAAATGTGGAGTCCGATGTATACGTCCCATCGAGAGGACCCAATATAACCTGCCAGAGGTATAAAGTCATGCTGGCGTGATCACTAAACTGATTGCCCACAGAGGGGACTTACAACCTACTTGGCTAGTAGTTCTGGGACCATTGGGTACGCTAAACCCTAGTCCAACTCGGCATTATGCTACTCCCAATGAATTCTGTAAATTAACTGATTATATCTGAGTTTATGTAAATACTGGATAGCTCAAAACTGAACATGCAATAATTAATCTGGCAATTATGCATTTATAACTGAGGCATGTATATCTGAAGTGTCTGATATATCTGACCTAGCATGTGTAATTCAAGAACTAAAGAAATACAAAGCTAGGGTTCTGAAATTCATGCGATAATCTGAGTAATAACATGATAATCTGATTTGGAACATATATTTAATAAATTCATGAAGTTCTATCAAAGTTGTAGAAACCATAGGTTTAATCATGATAAGAGAATCAAGATTCTGACTGAAAACTAGGGATCAATGGGTGAAAGGAACCCACTAGTGAAATCCCACATACCTGGTGATGAAATCCACGGAAAAACACTTAAGTTTTGGGGCTGGAACTGCTAGAGCTTGTGGCGTTCTTGAACTAGGGTTCTTGAGCTTTTTCTTCTCTTTTGCTTATAATTTTCTAAGTTTTGATTTGATGATTTGACTTGGATATGTTTTAATTATGTTTCTAGGCTTAAACTGACTATAATCTGATGATTTAGGGTCAAAACGACGTAACTTAGGGTTTAAACGGAGTGGGAAAGGTCAAAAAGACCCCTGGAAAAGTTGCTGTTGGACCAAACGACGGCCAGGACTGACGGTCCGTCATTCTACCGATGCCCCGTTGTTGGGTCCGTCGACTGGCCTCTTCGACAGGACTTTACTAAAATGAGCATAACTTTTTACTCAGAGGTCTGATTTTATCAAGGTTGGTGGATATGGAAAGATAATTCAATTATCTATATGTTGGTAGGTCATGGGATACCTAATTCATTTTGTGCTAAGAGGTATGACCATTTGAAGTTGACCCAACTGCATTTCCCCTTAATTTTCTGCAAATTTTCCACCTGCGGACCGTGTTGGTCATCCGTAGCTCTTGTCAAAGAGTGGGTGAAGGGATTCTTGATCGACGGTCATGGACTACGGACCGTCGTCTGTCCTACGGACCGTAAGTCCGTCCGTTGTCCAAGACTTACCCAATTTTTCTAGGCTGAAATTTTTGGAAGTTTCTGATCCCATCGACGGTTGTGCAGGACGGACCGTGGGTCAGGCTACGGTCCATCAATGGTCTCGTCAGTTGCACCTGAAGATTTTTCTAAAAAATTGATTTTTGGTCTGTTTTGGCTACGGGCTGTTACAATTATAATAAGGTCATCCACATAAACAATAACATGTGTAGTGTTCTTATAAGCCTGTTGCACAAAAGGAGGACTCAGATAAAAAAGAGCGGAAGCCAATGACGTGGATAAAAATCTTTTAACTTACTGAACCAAGCACGTGGTGCTTGCTTGAGGCCATCTAATGCTTTGTTCAATTTGCGTACAAAATGTGTTCGGTGGGGATCAACGAATCCTTTTATTGCTCCATAAATACTTGTTCAGAGAGATCACCATTTAAGAAGGCATTGTTGATATCAAGTTGCCGAATAGTCCACTTATTTGTCACAACTAGAGACAAGATAAGCCAAATGGTTGTGGGCTTAATAACGGGACTAAATGCATCTAAGTTATCAACGCCCTCCTCTTGGTGAAAATTTAGCTACAAGGCGATCTTTGTGACGTTCAATTGACCCATCGACTTTCCTCTTAATCGTGTCCCATTTACAACCAACAATGTTAGAGTTAGACGATGGTGGAACCAATGTCCAAGACTTATTTCGCATAATATCTAAAAATTATGTCTGCGGAGCATGTTGCCATTTAGGAATTTGGAGGCTTGATGATAAGTTGTAGGTTCTGAATGTGAGAGGGATCGGGAGGAAAAGAATGACGAGATGTTATAAGAACTTTTGGTTTTGAAGAATTTGTTTTAATTTGAGGAACCATGTGATGGCGAGAGGTATTTGATGGGCGATAAAATGAAGGAGTTGTGATCGGGTATGAGGAACCAGTATATGGTACATGCTCAGGTAGGTCAGTAGATGGTGTATGCTCTACTTGTGAAGAAGATGAATGGGGTAATGTAGAGGGTAGATTTTATTACTAGTGTGCATGCAGATCAGGTGAGGGTATTGATAATACAACCGAAATATTTGTTAATGACCTTTCCACGATATGGTGGGCGACAGAATGTGAACGCACTATATGTTGAGAAGCTTGATCGAGTAAAGAAAGGGATGAGTTGTTGGAATGTGGCCAGGGAGAGAATGATCGTGTTATTGGCAGCATGGAGGAATAAGGAGAAGTATGTTCATCGAATACAACGTGGTGAGTAATATATATTCGAGAAGACGCAACATGGTAATAAATGTAACCATTGTGATGAGAACTATACCCTATAAAGACACAAGGAAAAGATCAAAAATCAACTTTATGATTGTTGTAGGGTCGAAGAAAGGGATAACATAGGCAACCGAATGTTTTGAGAAAATTAAAACGAGGAAGAACTGGTGTAAAGTAATTAATATGGTGATTTGAAGGATAGGGAAGAATATATGGTAATATTGGATAAGTATGTAGCACTATGAAATGCATGCTCCCAAAATTGAAATGGAAGAGAAGCATGAGAAAGAAGAGCATAGTCCTTTTTCAATTATAATTAGATTTCGGCGTTTCGATACGCCATTTGTAGAGGTGTACAAGGACAAGAGATACGGTGATGAATGCCATGATTTTTTAAAAATGATGGTATATTACGACACTCACCTCCCCAATCAATTTCACTGATTTCATTTTAGTTCCAAACTGAGTTTCAATTAAAGATTTGAATTGAGTGAAGAGTTCAAAGACTTGCAACTTATGTGACATAAAATATATTAAAATAACTTTGGTGCAATCATCAATGAATAAAAAAAATAGGAAGATCCATTAATAGAATAAACAGGAGAAGGTCCCCAAACATCACAATAAATTAATTGGAAAAAAATATTACTGCTAGAAACATGGGAAAGGGAAAAGGGTAAGTGTCGACTTCTACCGAGTTGACAAGGTTAACAAACATTAGGAAAGTAAGAATCAGAAATATGTAGCCTAAAGTTAGACAAGATGCCGAAGAAGAGCTTCATTTGGATGAGTTAGTCGACTATGCCAATCCAACAAGAGAAGTGCGTTCACCAAGGAATACTCAAGGTAGGGAAGACCAAGAATGAGGTGATGAAGGTTGAAGGCGGTAAAGGTCACCATCAAGTGTTCCTCAAAGAAGTTTATTGCCTTGCAAATCCTTCACATAACAATGGTAAGGATGAAATTCCATATAGACGTTATTATCACGAGTTATTTTAGCAATACTAAGTAAATTTTTGGAAATCTGTGGAACATGGAGAATATTATTAAGAAGAATGGGACGAGAGTGTGTAGACAGAATTGAAGAGCCTATGTGCGAAATAGGAATGTTCACACGATTACCAACCGTTAAACCATCATTGTCGATGTAAGTTTGTAAGGAGAGGTTATCCATGTCCGAGGTCACGTGATGTATTGCACCCGAGTCAAAGTAGCAAGTAGGATCAACAATAGTTGAAGGAGAAACAAGATGTGCTTTCTTGGGAGTTGACTACCACGGTGGCTGCCTTGTTGGTGAAAAATATTTTTCATTGGAGCGATTGTAGAAATTACGAGCATCATGATTAGTTTTACCACATATTTGGCATTGCACACGACGCTTGGACGGACGATTATTAAATCGAGAGGAATGTGGATATTGTTGGGGTATAGATTGAGCATTATTTGAAGAATTATGGGCTAAATAATTAGAGAGAGGGGGCTGGCCAAGAATAGAATATTGTTTTTTGGTGAGGGGTAGATTGGTTTGAAGAAGGGTTGAACTTTGTGTTAGCATAGCATGAGAATGAGCGAGTTTAATTGAGTGGTAATGGTAGTAGAGTGAAATTATTCGGCTAAGCGTTCTTCATCTTGAAGGAGGAGTCCAAACAGTTCTTCAAGAGTGATAAGTCTATAACGCATATTAAATGCAACCTTGAAAATTCCATATGAAGAATCAGGGCCATTAAAAGCAAAGGAGATAAAGTCATCATCTTGTACTAAGTACAAACTTTCTGCTAGAGAATCGGAAATTGCACGTTTCTTTTCAAAATACTCTAGGATGGATAAATTGCCTTTAGAAAGGTTTTGAAGTTAAGATCTTAATTGCATGACTCGAGCACGCGTCGATCTATTTTGGTCTAAGCATCATGTGAGGAGGTGGTTCGAGTCAGGGGCGGAGCTATATTGCATTAAGGGGGTTTATCCGAACCCTCTTTGGCGGAAAATTATTTTATTTATACATGGTTAAAATAAGTTTCTATGTATATATAGTAGATGTCGAACCCCCTTCGGCTATCTATTTCTACAAATTATGAACCCCTATTGAAAATTCTAGCTCCGCCTCTCGCTCGAGTTAAGTGACGAAGAAGAGGATAAGAAATTATTTGACGATGCCAAACGAGAATAAGAAGATCATTGCGTCGCCATTCCTCATATGCAGGGTTAGAAGTAATTTCTGATTGTGATTGGGTGGTAGAGGAATCTGCAGCGGTAGTGATTGAAGTCGGGGCAACAATAATTGTTTATTGAGGAGGATTAAAACCAAGAACAAAAGAATCGAGATAAAAGGCTTTGAGTATGTCCAAGGTATTTTCTTTCCAAATGGAATAGTTGTTCCTGTGAGTTTGAGGGAAAGGTTTGGTAGTTGGATAATGGAGGAAGAATTGGACTGTTTTGCTAGGGACAGAAGGTTGCTGAAATTATGAGAAGTGGTCATAGGATTAAGGGCAAATCTGATAACATATAAAGAATAAATATGAGAAGCTTTTGAGAAAATAAGAGCAGATGATTGTTCTGTTGTATGTGTTTTGATTTGTATTTATAGATTTTGTACATATTAACAATAAGTATAATAGTCTTAATCTAATACCTATCCGAAAGGAAGAGTAATCCTTTTAGTACAAAGAATAAGCTATGACAATTGAATTTAAAATTAACTACAATATTTGAATTCAAATAGGTGATGGACTCTAATAATTAATAATGAAAAGGTTCAATTAATCATCAAGAACCAAATAATTTTGTGGTGTTTGTGTTTTCTTTCCTAGTAAAAAACATCATTCTCACTAGATGATTATACCAAAATTTATCACAATTAAGTGATATATGAAGTAAAAATCTATAATACTAATTAGTCAAGATTACGTGATGGTTGTGTATTATCAAACATATATATAATTCATTTATAGGTTTGGACTTAGGTATAATCACATAAGAATGTCAATGGTACGATTTGGGGGAGTACAAGACGTTGCATGTAAATCTTACCAATAAATAACCATTTATGGAAATAGCAACAAGGTTCCTATCAACATACCTACTATTTTCTTATTTATAGAAAAAACTCTTGTAGATGTATTGATTACAATATACCTAACTTACACTCTGATTAGATTTGAAAATCAATATATTGTTAATGTATAAATCTTAAACATATTCAAATCACTAGGTATTAGAGACAAGAAGAATAAAAAGTCAATTGTAACTTCATTTTTGGAGCCAAGTAAAGAAGCTTAAAAAGTAGGAATTTGATAAATCCAACATTACATAAAGTAAATATATGGAGAAACTTAACATATATAGTTTATTAGATGACATAGTTGCATGATTAGACTTGAGAAAATACTAAAAACAACTTGTTGATTGTTACCACTTAATCCTTTCATTAATCACTTTTCAATCCCAATCTAAGCTCCAAGTCTAGGCCATTGGGATCTTTGTAATAACCCAATCTAAGCTCCAAATCTAGGCCATTGGGATCTTTGTAATAACCCAATCTAAGCTCCAAATCTAGGCCATTGGGATCTTTGTAATTACGAAGACTATCTAGTTTGGATCCAAATTCGGAAAACAACATGAAATGATATCCTTCCATATCTTCAATGAAGTGATCAATTATCTTCGGTATCATTGTAACCTGTCATGGGATAAGCAAGAAAACATGTGAGTCATACAATCTATGTTACTCGAACTTTTTTAAAAAATTACTGGATATGTGTTGTTGAATCCTCAAAAAATAGTTCAATTTTGAAGGTTAGGACACGAATTCAAAAATATTTCTTAAAGTATCCGAGTAGCATGTAGTTAAATAATAGGAAATGAAAACTAACATCTTCTCCAAATTTAGCATATTCATTTATCAAGTCTTGTAGGATAGCTGGTTGTTGCTCAGGATTGTTCCTAGCAGCACAAAAATGTTACTTCAAATCCAAACACATTTGAAAATTCTCTGAATACATTATTTTGTTTTTCAAATGCTCAATCTTATTTTCTTCTTCCATGATTTGTTGGGCCTGAAGTTAGTATAGTTCATATCACAATTTAATTACAATATATATGTTAATAGTGAAAGATATAATTTTAAAAAATAAAAATATGACTAGATCATTATTATTGTGATAACAGTGATGGGGAGTAGTTTAGCAAAATAATTCATCAGTCGTCTCCTTTTGATACATCTCTCTAAAATCTATTGAAAAAACATTAGACCCTGTCTAAAATTTTCTTAGTTATTCTAAACATTAGGCACAACATAATATTTTGTGTTGGCAAAAAAACATTTTTGATCCCTGAATTATTGTTTTATTATTGTGATTTTGGTTCTTGGATTATTTGACTAAACATATTAAATCTTCAATAAAGTAAAATATGTTTTTAACATGGATTATGATAACTATTTAACATCCACCATCTTAATGGAGCAAAATCAAATATTTAATTTAATTAAAGGTTTAATGTGCTTAGCCAAATAACATAAAGATCAAAAATAAAATTAAAAAAACAATAACCAAAACATGAATTTAACAAAAAAAAATAAAATTAAAAACTTAAAGTGTCACTCACATATGTCAAACCCACAATCAATTAGCATTTAAAAACCGTTTGTTGTTTTCTAAAATCTCCATTTGTCCATAAAAGTCTACAATTTAAACATATTATCAAATGAACATTTAACACTTATATGTACACAATATAAATATATATATTTCAAGTGACCATAAAAAAATTATAATAAAAACCTTGATGTCGTTTCCTTTGTTATAAAACCAAATCTTGACTTGTGTTGTATCAAGCCCTAGATCCTCACTCAATTGTTTTATCACATCATTTTCTGGATTTGGGTTTTGGCTAAATACCCTAATAAAAAACAAAATATATGTTACAATGAAGAAAATCAGTTACATAAAAAAAAATTAACAACATAATTTAAGTCACATATCTCAAATTCATAGATTTCAACTATAAAAAATAATAATTGTAAATGATGCTCAAAAATAGTTTTGACAAATCAATTCTCATTTTTAGTAGTTAGATGCACAAAAACCTATGATAGACATCATAAAGAACATCATCAATGAGTAAATATTCAGAAATTATAAAAGGATTAAAAAAAAGACAAAAATTATTTATTCAACAAACTCACTCTTCAAGTTTCTCAATTATTTGTTCATACGAATGTTGAAAAATCAATTTCCCGATGTGTTGACCAGAAGTTGACCCAACACTTGCATTATTTTGAGAAGTCATAAACGAGAGAAGAATGAAACAAGAGAGAAAATAAAAAGGTGATGAACAAATAAAGTTCATCCTCAATGAAGAAATATATGTAGAACAAAACATGTCCAATCTTGGATTTATAGGGTCTTCGAAATGAAATCATGTTTTTTTGGGGAAAAACATTTAATGAAATAAGATTAAATAGTCTAAGTACTCATAAATATGGTTGGTCCAAGTCTAAGTTTCTTTTAATGCTTATAAAAGTACTTAGTTTATAAGTAAAATAAAGATGAAAAACTTAATTTGTTTGTATCACGACTCAACTATTACCCCGTGTGAACACCTATTCTAACACCTAGATAGGAGGATTTTTACCACCCAATTTAAATTTGATAATGAAAACATAAAGGGAAACATGATATTACCTTAATAAAATAAAAGAACCAATCTCAACCTTAATTACAACAAAAAACTTATTCTACACATACAACGGAAAACCCTCTTTAAGAACTAGTCTAAAAGGTAAAAGAGCTTCTAAAGAATACAAATATTAAAACAAGACACAACTCTCATCACAAGAGAGGAGTAGAAGTTGTTGTGGATCGATCACCATTATCTTCATCTAGGAAACATCGATGATCATGTAACCAGACTACACCAAATAAAGAAGTAACATAACAAGAATAGTATCATTACAAACAACATGTATTAATAGGCATCATTAGTTGACCCAAATTCACCACATAATATCTAGTAAATAATTAGAAGAAACATAAAACTTGTAGCTATACAACCCCGATCTTTCAACAACATCCATTACTACCACGTATACTACCTCTGAGCCCATACACTCTATCTCAGGCCTCTCTATCTGATTCAACTGCCAAATTCACCGGTCGGAGTCATTCCGCCCACTTATCATATCCTAACATATCCCTCTTTCACATGAATGCTTCCTGAGCTTACATATCTTAACAAACACTAGAATTATCTTACAGATTCTAATTCTTAATTCAAATCTACCAACGACCCTTTTTAATCCGTCTGTCACCTCACTTGAGATCTTATGCCAACAACCCTGACCCTTGGACCTTAGCCAATTTATTGGGCCTCCTACAAAATTTTTACTTATCCACTTTGACTTAACCCAAATTCAATACACTCTTTAAGTAATTAAGACCACCCAAGGATCTCTAAAACATCATTTCTTGTGCTTAATTAACATGCAATCCCGATGATACAAGAACCACTCCAGCATATTAACAAACTGATTCGACCACTCACAGACCAACACACAAGTACATATAAACATATATACATTCATCCATGATAGAACTTGTATCAGGTGCAGCACCTGAGCAAATCATAACAGAATTTGTATCAGGCGTGGTACTTGAGCCAATCAGTATACCTTATTTACAAGGTGTGGTACACAAGCCAATTGAAAGTCAAAAACATCAAATAATCACAATCACAAATGAAACAACTCTCACTTGTAAAATCAACAAGTATTTAAGAAAGTTCATCAGATAAGAATAACAATGAATATCCCTAACATTCCCCTATCTCCAAGAACACGAAATTTACAAGCAATACTAGTGAAACAGTTTACATGAACACATAACATAAATTGGAAAACAATTTCGCCATCACCTACACAAACTATGGTCCATTGTCCTAGCTTACATGACCATTATTAGAAAGATTCCCGACTCATTAGTTAGCACATTAATACATAAATCTCAATGTTGGACCTATTTAAAAGTAGACATCCTTCTCCGAAAATCCCTTTCTATCATTTATAATCAGGACAGAAGTATGTTATGACCACGCTGTTGGGTTATCCCACATCGGAAGTGGAAGGGGCTGGTGGTCAATTTATAAGTGTGAGGGAAAGCCTCAACCTTTGAGCTAGCTTTTGGGTTGAGAAGGCCCAAGACCACCCAACATTGGTATCAGAGCCCAGGTTGTCAACAAGTCTCGGCCCACCGGGAGAAATTGGGTTGTCGCTCTCTCCAACCCAAGGCTCGATGTGTGAAGGGGGAGATTGTTGGGTTATCCCACATCGGAAGTGGAAGGGGCTGGTGGTCAATTTATAAGTGTGAGGGAAAGCCTCAACCTTTGAGCTAACTTTTGGGTTGAGAAGGCCCAAGACCACCCAACACACGCAATCCATTCACTTAATCATTATATGTGCCACGAACCCACCTCGAATTCGATTTATCAAAGATCAAAAACCATAAGATAAACACCTACCACCAGCCATAGCATCGACATCATCTACCACAATACTTTTCCACCCCAAATAGAAATAACCAATACGTTTTAGCCATCCACACTCCGTGTCTGGAGGCATAAGCTTGAAATCTTCTAACCTTCTACAATATATTATGTATTCATAAATAAGTCTAACTACTCAGTTAAGCACCTACCTGGGTGCCAAGAAGCTACTTTGGGAGTTTGTACATAGACTTTTGGCTTAGTGGAGGCCCAACATAAGGGAAATTAGGCCTGGAATCCATAAGTTTTACCCATCCGAGAGGAAATCCTTCTTATTTATTGCTCCAGGCTTTGGAGCAGCCTAGGAAGGGTTTTAGAACACCCTCTGCCTTTTTTGAACATGAAGTAGAGAACTCTAATCATAAAATATGTGTTTACTAGTTTCCGATCCCGTTACCCCGTTAGAGTGACCTACCGAGTGCTACATCAAAAGTTCTATAATGTAACAATTCTTGGTACAGTGAGATGACATTAGCCCGAGTCAAATTTTAAAAGTTTTCATCGTGTCATTCCTATGTAATTCAATAGTGTATTTCAATAATTCTAAAATTCTGTAATGAGGTGTAACATCTCGCAAATCGAATTAACTAGGAAGAATTTAAGATTTGGAAATAGCCATTTTTGGAAAGAATTAAAAATCTGGAAAAAAAATTAAGATAGAAGAAGTTAAGTTTTGGTCAATTTCAAACGGCCATAACTCCTAGATCATGAGTTAGGTGTACTTTCAAATATGGTAGGAAATCTCTCGGAATGATCTTTTCAACCCGCCAAGTTTGCACAATTTCGAGTTTGTATGAGTGAGATACGCCCTTTGGAAGTTGGTTTGTTTGATTAAGGAAAGTCCAATCCGAATTTTAGAAGGGTACTTTAGTCTTTTCCTTGCCCAATTATTTTAATACATTTTTAGGAGTTTAATATGGGTCAAATCATATTTTAGTCAATTTAGAAAATTGGAGAAACTAAGCTAGGGCTTGGAGAAAGGAAAAAATAGAAAAGAGGAGAAAGAAGAAGCAAGGGCAAGATTCGTCAAGATCGTTCAATCTAGTTGTGAATTTTACCAAGGATTTAATCCTACAAGGTATGTGAGATCACATAGCGTTGGGTCCTTTCAGCCACGCGCCAAACATGTTTAATTCAGCAAATTTTTGTCCAAAAAGAGTAAGACATTAAAGTTCTTGAGTTAGACATTAGTTTAAAGGAAAAAATGATAAATATACCCCCGAACTATCGTAAATGATATGCAGATACCCTTCGTCATACTTTAGGTGCATTGGTGCTCATGTCGTCCAAAAACTAGAGCATATTTGGATTTGTACAATATGAATCAATATCAGAGCTCTTGAGAGTATTGTGTTTGAGCGTGTAGGTCATGCCCATTTAGCTCAGTTGGTCAAGCAAATTGATGTTATAAAAAAAACCTTGCAATGTCAATGTAAATCAATTGGTTTCAACTTTTATTTATGTGAAATTGTGATGACAGGAGGTGATATTGATTTTTTCTTGTGTCTTTCTGTGTGTTTACATTATAGTGCTTGGAATTGCTTAATCTGTGATCTCAATTCCTTCTCTCCTTGTATTTTTTCAAAATGTTTAAAATTTTCTGCATCTACTGGCTGATCTTCAACATCCACTGAATAATCACACATATTCATTAAATCATCATTCAAGCTCTGCGAAGCTCTCCTTTGTTTGATCATCCAAGCTCTCATTCAATTGAGTCGTGGTCACTAAGTGAATTTGTTGGTTCAATCAGAGGCATCACAATGACATTTATTCTCAATATCGGCGTAGAGCCATTTAACATCAATATCTATGATGTACAAGTCCACATGCCTATTATTCTTTATGAATGTGAGATGTATTTTTCCCATCACATTGATTTGATAGTTAATCATCAAATCACTTGACTCACAGGCTAACTCAATGGCCTCAATTACGCTTGCAATCATATCGTCATATGAACAATTGTGACGCAATGCAATGGACATTGCCGTCTTACTAAAAGATTTTCAATTTCAACTTTTGGGAGTCTTCTCCCGTATTCACATATAATCCACCAACAACAGATTCAATTACTACCGCTATATATAGACTACACTGATAAATACTAGATTACCGTATCAATTATTAGCGGTCGATGACTGATGTAAAATCCATACAAAATGTGAATGAACAAGATTGGGTTCAAATAAAGCCCCTGAACTAGAGAACATGTATCTATAGTCCTTCTAAACTACTACATTATATCTAAAAATGAGTTATGAGGTGGATTTTGAAGATTTCTAAAGATTCTAAAATGGCGGAAACTTTTTTCTTTGAAATTATTTGAAAGAAAATGATGTAAAATTGGAAGCAGTAGGTAGAATGATGATGATTTCACATGTGAAAGCTATAATATCATTAGAAAGTTGCCTAAATCGACTAGATCATGCTGAAAAAATGGGAGCATCTTGGATTTCTTCATAGAGAGTTTTTCTTTATTGAAATTGTTTCTTTTAATTAATGAAGAAAGAAAATTTTCACATTTGTTTGATGAGTGGGGACGTAAAGTGTATTATTAAAAATATTAGAGTAGAGTCTTGTACATTTTAGAATAATAATAGGTTATGTCATATTTAGGGTGTGTTTGGTATGAAGGAAAATGTTTTCCCGGAAAATAAGTAGATATTTGACTTATTTTTTCATTTTTGGTTGGTGAATAGAAAATATTTTCCGAAAAAATATTTTAGTGTTTGGTTGATGACTAGAAAATGTTTTTGAGAAATATCTTTTATTTTTTTACTAGAGTAGAAAATAATTTTTGAAGTTGAATTTTTCTTAAAAAAAAACAAACTTAAATTTTTTAGGGGTAAGGGGGCTGGTAAGGGGTGGGTTGGGGGCTGATAGGCTGGGTGGAGGGTTGGTAGGGTGGGGGGCTGGTAGGGTGGGGTGGGTAGGGAGAGGTTGGAAGAGAGTTTAGGAAAATATTTTCTTAAGTTTTGAAGGGAAGTCATTTTCCTTTAATTTGAGGAAAATGAGCTGATTTGAAAAACATTTGACCCACCAAACATGAGAAAATTGGAAAATATTTTCCGGAAAGTATTTTTCTTCATACCAAACACCACCTTAGTGTCTAAAGTACCAATTTTCGAAGAGTAGTGTCTAAATGCTTAATTAAGTTTTGAGAGTGGCTATAATATAACTGCATCACTGTAACAATATGTCCCGTGGTTATGGATGGTTGGAGCAAATTCAAGGATCATTGTAGATAAGGTCGACCAGGTACCAAAATTTTACCATCTCGAAGCTTTGTTCACCACTAAGTTTAAGTTTTGTTACAGAGAAGAGGAACGCTGGAGGGAGAGAGGCATGAGACAAAATGTGTTTAATTCGGTTTTTCTCCCCGTCTTTTTCTCTATAACTTAAAATATTTGAATTAATTAGAGAACTATCAAATGCGACTTTTTCAAGATCTAGGATTTTTTTTCTCTCTTGAAGTAAGTATTCTTTGTCAATCTTTTCACCTTGCAATTCGATTTCATCTTAAAATCAAAGGGAGTGATCTGAAGGAGAAATTATGGGTTATAACATTAGAACTCTTGAAATTGGTGGGACATCATGTAGGTAATGTAATTATTCATGTATTTTGGTTCTAAATTGTTTAATTAAAGGATGAAAGTACTTAGGGTTTTAATTATAATTTATTATGTTGGGAAATATAAAAATGGATTCTTTGAGCATATAAACTATTCAAGAGAGGTTAATAGAGTTAAAAACTCTATAAATAGGATTGATAAAGTCATGAAAACATTTTATATGATGAAATAACCTTTGGAGAATCGATTAGACTTCGAAAATGGATAAAATTAGGCGGGCTTGAATGCGAAGATCCTTATTTAGAGAGTAGATGATCACATAATCTTATCTTGGATTGTCTTAGATTTAGATCATTCTGAGGTCGTGGAAAAAGGGAACTAGCTTGCTTGTATCAAGTTCTTTGGTTGAGGTAGGTTACGATTTATTTTGAAGTTACTTTGATTAGTCTCTAATAAGTGTGTTAGGATCGAATCTACACACACACTTTTCGGATGAAGAACACAAGAATTTTGAGAGAAGAAAGATGAGAGATCTAGAGAGAGAAAGAGAGAAACTTCTTTCGTGGTAACAACCCGTGAGTTAACTTCCACAACCTAACAAAGTGATATGAGTTGTATAACATGTTAATTGTTCCAAGATTCTTATTTAGAGAGTAGATGATTAAATACTTTTATTTTTGGCTTTTATTAGACTTTGAGCATATTAGGCTGTGAGAAAAGGAAAGGTTCCGGTGAACTAGCTCGCTTGTTTCAAGTTTTTCAGTTGAGGTAGGTTATGGTTTATTTCAAATTAGACTTTGATTAGTCTCTATTACGTTGAATGATTTGTATAGCATGTTGATTGGCCTTCGTACACAATCTATTTTCTTTATTGAGTCAAGATAGTGTTGTTTATATGAATAAGCACGTGAAACTATTAAACTATCTGTTATGATTTATATTTGAAATGTGAACTTCTGATTCCTTACTTGTGAGATTATTATTTGATTACACGATGAAATGAACATGTTTGTTTGTTTTATGACTATAATTATATATGTGTTACTAAGTTTTGTTGACATATGACGTCTATCAATACATAGTGTTTTATTAATGCTATTCTTTTACTTTTTTGAGTATAGAATGTGTTTGATAGTTAGAGCTCTAGTACGATGAGTTTCAGATTCTGAGCTTTGATTTTGCATCTTTATATTTATCATATTCTAAGACTCTTATTTACTATGTTATGCTTCTTAATCATGTCTAGTGATTTTGATATTTCATGTGTTAGCTGTTAAGATGTGGTTCGTCCATCTAGGGTTTAGTGTGGGCGCTAGTCACACCAATTTAAATCGTGACAATGAGTGAAGACAAATACATCATCAACTAACGACATTCTATAGATATTCGTTGCACCTAAATGACCTCTTGCATTTACCAGATCATTCTACAATCCAACCATTTTTGCTATCTTGTCTTTGGTTAGAGAGTGGAGTTAGTAATTTTGTAAATGGTGTGCAAATTTTCTTCCCAGTTATGTCAAAGATATGTAAAATTAAATGTACATATAATATTTTTTTCAGCAAATATTATGCACCAAACCACCCTTCACTTAACGTTACTCCACCCATATATAGTTTGTATCTACCATTATTGTTACACAATCTTATTATTCTATAGCACCATAATGCATCCGTAGAGTCCTATTGCTCTTTTTTTTCCGCGTTTCTCATAAAATCTAATAACAAGAGTTTGTTAAATTTGGAGATTAAGTGTGTGTTTGGTATGAAGGATTCCAATTTTCCCATGTTTGGTTGGGACAAAAGTTTTGAAAAATGTTTTCCAAATCAACTCATTTTCCTCAAAATTAAGGAAAATAACTTCCCTTCAAAAATTAAGGAAAACATTATCCAAAACTCTCCTCCAATTTCAAGTTACATTATTTTTTTTTGAAAAAACATCAATTTTAAAAAAATATTTTCAATTTCAAAATTTTATTTTTTCACCCAATCGCTGACCCTACCTGCCAGCCCCCCCCCAAACCCCAACCCCTCCCCAAAAAATTAATTTTGCTTTTTAAAAATATTTTCAACTTCAAATTTTTATTTTTAAACTCCTGCCCCCCACCCCCAACCCCAACCCCAACCCCCAAAAAATTAATTTTGTTTTTTAAAAATGCTATCAACTTTAAATTTTTATTTTTTCACTCCTACCTCCTCCCCCACCCACTACCCCCCTCCCACCCCCATCACCACCCCCAAAAAATAATAATATTGTTTTTAAAAAATATTTTCAATTTCATAAATTATCTTTTACTCTAATAAAAATAAAAGATGTCTCTTAAAAATATTTTTCATTCATAAATCAAACACTAAAAATTATTTCCGGAAAATATTTTCTACTCACCAACCAAACATGAGAAAATAAGTCCAAAATCTACTTGTTTTCCATGAAAATATTTTCTAGGAAAACATTTTCCATGGAAAACATTTTCCTCCATACCAAACACACCCTAAAAGTGTTTACTTTTGTTAAACTTAAATAATGAAAGATGATCATGAGTATAATTAGTAGAGGAATTAAAATTTTAACTTATGAATTCCATTGGCTTTTAAGGTTTTGAGATTGAACTCGTCATACTTTTAACATTATGTGATAAAATTTGATTGTTATTGAAATTGTTGTTAATTCTCATGTAAAAGTTGTATCATATTGAAAATATTGAGATAATTATTAGGTAACTCATAGGTAAAGTTGCTCCTCCCAAGAGATCTAGATAGAGCTATAACTATTTTATTTTTAGTTTTACAATAAGTTGTAATATGCAATCTCATTGAAAGTTTCTAGAGAAACTCTACTCTTCATCTATTTGAATGATGATGAAAATCAGACCCAAGTCACAATCATGAAAACCTGGTTCATGTTACAGTCCCTAAATTCAAGTTCTCATCTGAAGAATGAAGAGAAACAGGTCGCGGGACCTGTTACTTAAGTCAAATTCGATCCAATGTTCAAGACCATCATTCAGATCAATGTTCTCAATCAAGAAAGCTCACACACTTGAGGTCCATTGCATTTTACCATCTTTTGTACATAGCATAAGATTATTATCTTATATGCTTCTTCTAGAAATTGTATAGGTGTGCAAAATTTGTTAGGAGTTTGTTAGCCTCTAGATTATTTTACATCTTCTGCAATTTTGTAACAGCATAAATAGTTGATCCTTCTTCAATAAAAATTGGGATAATACTCAAATACCCCCCAGCCTATACCCAAAATCCCTGAGACACACCTAACCTTTGATAAGGTCTTATTAACCCCCCCCCCCCCAAACTTTTTTTTACTTAATTGTTTACCACTTTTATACCTACGTGGCAATAATAATCAGAAAGGTTGAAATCTTTGTTCAACACGCGATGGGCCCCACTTTTTCAGCTTTCTAAAAAGTGAGCTATCAGCTCAAAATTGACTTTTACACTTTCCAAAATTCCAAAAAGTTATCCCTTTACGTTTTCAAAGTTCACTTTACCAAAAAGAAGAGAAAGAAACGTTTTTCTAAGTTCACTTTACCAAAAAGAAGAGAAGGAAATAGGGAAAGGTTAGATTGAATTCAGAAATTTGATTCCAAACTCATACTTGATTTTTGATGTTGGATTTTGAATCTTAGTCTTCATTTCAGTCGTGCATGTGTGGGTCGATTTCAATCGTACATCTGTGGGTCGATTTCATTCTTCTAAGTCAACAAGAATCGTGGTTGAGTTGAGTTCAAAGGTTAGTTTTTTCTTGATTTATTTTGTTTTTTTTTGTTATTGTTATGCTTAGATTTCGTAGGGGTTATGATGTGTTATTAAATATTGGTTTCAATTTTTGAGTGAAATGTAGCTTCATGCTTATTTTTAATATTTATGTTATGGTACTGTTAGATATAAAATTTTGTATGTAACTTGTTATTCATATATTCATATTGTCACATTTGTTGTTATGGGGCATGTAACTTGTTATTCATACATTTATATGTAACGTGTTTTGAGTGTGGATTGGTTGGGTGGTATTATATTTGTGTGAGTTATGTTCTCCTTTTAAACATGCAAGAAGACAAAGACGAGTTGGGTGCTGTGTTGTGTTGTGTCTGTGTGGGTGTGGGGTTAAAGTTAAATAATATTATCCTAAGAAGAAACAGATATGTTGGGTTGTTGTGTTGTGTCTGTGTGGGGTTACATACCTAATTTTAAGAAGACAAAGATATATCGAGTATTGTGTTGTTTCTGTGGGGTATTGTGTTCTGTATGTGTGGGGTTATATTTGCTTTAACTTGAATTGTTTTTATATTTCTTTGGGTGTGTGTTTCTTTAGTCAATTATTGTATTCTATTAGTAACTTGTACTTAATTATTGTTAATGTTTATGCATATAGGTATGAGTGGGTTTACATTCATTACTTTAAAGTTGTATCATGGTGGGGCCTTATTGTATGAAGGTGATAAAGCAAGATATGTGGGTGGGTTAGTGAGTGAATATTATGATATTGATGTGGATACAATATCATATTTTGAGATTAAAGACTATATTAAAGAACTAGGATATAGCCCAAATTACAAATTTAGTATCCGGCCACCTAACAGTTGCATCTTAGGAGATATTGATAATGATAATATTCTCTTAGCAATGTGTAATTGCTTACAAAGTGGGGCTGTTTTGGAAGTATATGTCCACATGCCTGGAGAGAAATCTGGTGCAACTTTTAATAAAGTTGGGACCACTGAGGCTAGTGGATATAATGAAGTAGGTGAGGCTGCTTTTAATAGGGTAGATGTAAATCTAAATACTACCTCAAATATTCCTTCTACTTCAAACCCAACAGCTTCAGAATAGTGATCAATCAGATTCTGAAGATAGTGAATACTCTGTAAAAGGATCTGATGAGTCAACTGAAGAGATTGATGATTCTGAAGATAGTGAACTACTTGAAGATGATCAATATGAAAGTGATGTTCATGAGGAGTTTGATTTAACTGAGAGCTCAGAAAAGATCCTTTCTGAGGAGGAAAAAAAGAAGGGAGAGAATTCCTGCAGATAGTGAAGAAGTACCATGTGGTAATGCTGGAGCAGATCTTGGGTTTGATGAGACTGCTATTAATACATGTACTTTAGAAGGAAGGCTGGGGGTGATGAACCATATTATGCAAGTTCTTATTCTTGTATTTTTGAAACTGACACATATGATAGTTGTCTAAAGGAAGGTGAAAAAATGAAGTTGAAACTGCCTAACACAAAAAGGAAAAAACATACCATAGAGAGAGTCAAATTTGATCCCAACATTAAGAAGATTGTGTGGCAATTGGGTATGGATTTTGAAAGTGTAAAAAAATTTAGATTGGCAGTCACTAAGTATGAAATCCAGAGAGGGGTTCAGATTGGAAAGTGTGTGAATGATCCAACTAGAGTAAGGGTGAGATGTTGCAAGGTAAATTGCAATTGGTTATTATATGCAAGTTTGGACAAGAAGACTAATTACTTTGTTATTAAGACTTACATGCCAGTCCATTCATGTCAAAAGGATACTAGGAATTATTTGTGCAACTCTAAATTCATTGCTAGTGCTTTTAAAAAGAAAGTGATTGAACAACCAAATATCGGAGTGTTCAAGTTGCAAGAGTTAATCCGGAAGAAGTGTAATGTGCATGTTGGTAAGACCAAAGAGCAAGAGCTAAAATTTTGAATGAAATAATGGGTGATCATGTTAAGGAATTTGGGAGAATTCTTTATTATAAGAATGAGTTGCTGAGGTCTAATCTTGGGAGTACTTGTGTGGTGAATCTAGGTGAAGCTAATGAATCTGGTAGGCCAGTATTTGAGATATTTTACATCTGTTTTGCTGCACTCAAGATGGCATTCATGTCAGCTAAAAAATGCATTGGTCTGGATGGTTGTTTCTTGAAGGGGGTATGCAGGGGTCAATTACTTATTGCAGTGGCCAAAGATGGCAATAATCAAATGTTTCCACTTGCTTGTGCTGTAGTTGAAAATGAAACACAATCAGTTGAAGTTGGTTTATTTCTCTGTTGAAAGAAGACTTGGGATTAGAGATGGAACAACTTTCACTATTAAGTCAGACATGCAAAAGATAAACTTGTTTTTAATTATCTGTTGGTTTATCATTTTTTCAACTTAATTATCTAATGTTTGTTGTAACTTGTAGGGACTGGATATAGCTATTAAGGAGTCGTTGCCAGCTTGTGAGGAAAGAAGGGGTGCTAGGCATATCCTAGCAAATTGATCAAAGAACTGGAGAGGGCTGCAAAGGAAGAACCAGTTCTGGAAGTGTGCTAGAAGTACTTTTGAAGCTTAATTCAGAGAAAATCTGCACGAGTTGTCTAAATTAGGTATTGGAGGTACAGGTATAGTGGATGACCTAATTTACTATGATAAAGAATATTGATGCAAGGTGTATTTTAATTGTGAAGTCAAGTCTGATGCAATAGATAATAATATGTGTCAGATCTTTAATGCTTGGATTTTGTCTGCAAGGCATAAAACCATTATTAGTATGCTTGAAGAGATAAGTATTAAGGTCATTGCTAGGTTAGCTAGGTTAAGTGAATTTCCAAACTCTTGGATAACCAATTTCTCTCCAATGGCAATGAAAGTATTAGAACAAAATATTGATAAGTCAATAGCATGTAACATTGAGTTTAATGGAGTAACTGGCTATGAGGTTTTGGATGGATACAAACAACACACTGTATTTTTGATAAAGAGGGAGTGTAGTTGTAGATCTTGGATGTTGAAGGGAATACCATGTGCACATGCCTTAGCTGCAATGTTGCATAAACAATATGACCCACTTGATTTCATTCATCCATGCTACTCTAAAGAGAAGTACTTGATGACTTACTCACATTTTATACAACATATGAATAACATGCCAATGTGGACAGAATAAAAAAATCCTCTTGTTGATCCACTAGTGATAAAACAAATGACAGGCAGACCTAGAAAGTTGAGAATGAAAGAGGTTGGTGAAACTAAGGTGCCTGGTAAACTGTCTAAAACTGGACTAACTATGACATGTAGTCTTTGCAATGTTAAAGGTCACAATAAAAGAAGTTGTCATTTACGAAGGAGTGATGGAGTTGGTTCTACTGCTGGGGAACAGAGAGCTACCCCTACTTCAAATGTTGAAGAACCATCAATTTTAAGAAAGGGAAGGGGAAGACCAAAGGTACATTACTATTTTGTCACTTACTTTTAAAGTTTTATCAACTTACTAATATAATCTATGTTTTTTTGCTAATTAGAAATCAACAAATATTGAGAGTGAGCCTGTTGCAAAATGGGTGAGAGGCAGACCTAAAAACATAAGGGCATGTGCAAGTGCAAATGCAACTGCATCAAGGGCTTCACCTACAACTACTGCACCTCCAACAACTTCAAGAACAACAAGAGCTACAGCAAGTGCAAGTGCATCAAGGGCTTCACCTAGAACCACTGCACCTCCTAGAACTTCAAGAACACCAAGACATAAAGCAAGTGCAAGTGTAAATGGTGTTGGAGTATCCTCAAGATTTAGGAGTGATAGAGGAAGAGGTAGGGGATTGGGAAGTGCATGAAGAGGTAGTAATCATCCACTTGAAAGTTGGTTTAAATGCTCTCAAGGTAGTACAACACAGGGTGTAGACCAGAACACAAATATTGCACCAAAGGAAACTGCTACTTCTAGGAAAGGAAAAGGTGTTGAAAACACAAGTCAATTTAAAAGGCCAAGAGTAACTGGAATGGGTGTGTTTCAAGCTGAAAATGGTTTCAAAACTTTCAATGTAAGCATTGTGATGCATTCATATTGTTTGTTTTTTAATAACTTACACATTCGTAATCTAATAACCATAGTTCTCTAAAAATTTTGTAGCCTGGACTGCCAAGTAGCAGAATATTATTTGGACCAAAGAGAGTTTTGAGATCAAGTATTGTAACTTGGGATGTTGGTTTCAAACCAACAAGTGGATTGAAGTTGAAAGGAAATCAGGCAATCACAACTAGAAGGCTCCAGCAGATTAGAGATTCAATCAAGGCTTTCAAACCCAAATGCTTCCTCCTCTTCACAGCCTCGAGACCCATGGAAACTATAATGTTGATATCAATGGTGTTTTATTAGTACTATTTTGGTGGCCACTATAAGTACTATTTTGTTTCATGTTTGAAGGAAAAACAACTATTTCCTATTTTTTGTTATATGTATGTATGAAATAGTACTGAAATTATGGGTACTTATGCAATGTGGAAACTTTGTTTTGCGTTTAAGTTCACTTTTAGAATCAACTTTGTACTGAAATTTGCTCTTAAGCAATAAAATTCTGGGCATGTATGCGTTGTGACTTGTATATTTCTGGGCACTTTTAGACTTTGTACTGAAAATTTGCTCTTAAGCAATGAAATTCTGAGCACGTATGCGTTGTGACTTGCATAATTCTGGGCACTTTTAGTCTTGTATAATTCTGGACATCAACTTTGTACTGAAAATTTGCTCTTAAGAATGAGTAATACCTCTTGCTTTATTTCATTTTACAACTTCTAACACAAACAAATCAACATGGCAAATAGAGAATTAAGACAGTTTCAAACACAAACAAATTCAATTTTTCATTACGATAGAGCAAATAAAGGTATCAATACCATACAAAATCATGGTAATTTCATATGATCCTTAAACTTACCAACTTGGGTTAGAAAACTAACAAATATAACAACAAAACAAATCATCAAACAACAAAGGAATTTCCCAAAACAACAACCTTTATTTGTTTTCTTCATTTTCATCCATTTCATCTTCTTCTCTTTCAATTCACCCATTTCTTTTACATTGTCACTCTTCTCCTTTGAATTGATGTTGAGATTTTCATAACGATTTCGAAGAATTTCACCTTCATCCAAAGGAATTTTCTCTAGTTTTGACTGTTCAATGTTGGAATTATCAAGCTGTTCCAATTGCATCTTCACACGCTCATAATTTTTTTCCAACTCCTTAATCCTATTCACCAATTTCGGAAGAATAATACGAGATCTTTCATCGACTCTCTCCTTATCTTTCCATCTAAAGAAATTATAGTTTGTGGCCTCATAGTGAGGATAAAACCAAAATCATCTTCCGGGATTGCGATCTGACCAAGACGTCTATATTTGCAATAAGATTTCATGCTTGCATCGCACTTCCACATTAATCATTGAATCATTCTCATCCATACACAACTAATTCAACTCGGATTTTGTCATAACCCTAATATTTATACATGAACATTGTGAAAAAAATCAGAATTAATAATCGACATAAAAAGGTGTAAAGAATATATTAAAATTTACTTTACCTTTTCAAATCAAGGAGCAATTTAACTTGAATGATAATGGAGTTTTTTCAAAAATGAAGAACACTGATAATGGAGTTCTTTCTTCAAAGAGGAAGAACACTGATAGAGAGAGAAGAAGACAATTGCATTCTTTTTTATAAGTGTTAATATTTATTTTTGAATTTTTTTCAAATTATTTTAACACGTGGCCAACTTTTATTGATCATTATTATCTAAAAACTTCACTCACGCTTCTTACATGGGTGAATTCACGTATATTGCCATGTAGGTATAAAAGTGGTAAATAATTGAGTAAAAAAAAGTTTGGGGGGGGGTAGGGGGTAGGTGTGTCTCAGGGATTTTGGGTATAGGCTGGGGGGTATTTGAGTATTATCCCATAAAAATACTCAAAACATTTCCCCCCTTTTTGCCTTCACTGTTTCTTCTTCTAATATTTTCTACATGGTACCAGAGCAACATTGATGATCCTTCATATCTTCAATGACTAACTCTTCTATCACTGAGTCAAGTTCACAGTCCATATCTCCTTCATCATTCTTCTATTAGAAGGAAAGGGCTATGGAGCATAGAGAAGATCCATTCTCATCACTCTCTCAACTCAAAACAAGTTGGGATTCACCTATGGAACTTGCAAATCCCATGTTGCCAGCATCCCAAATTTGCATTTATGGAACAGGTGCAACACCACTTTTCATTCTCCTCAAATATATTTTTCACTTTCACTTCTCAACAAAAATGGTGGTCTCAAAAGGCAACTTCACCAGTCTTTGTTGTTGTTTGGTTTCTCGTCAGAGCTACAGTAGCTGCCGACGCACTTCACCGGCACTTTATTCTGTCGAATTATCTCTCCGTCAGTATTCACCAGCTGTGATGTCACTATTTTTGTTTTCCTCTTCAGATTTGGACATATCTGAATTATTATTTTTTTTGTTTTTTGAAGAGTGAGAGTGAGTTGAGCTTGTCTTAATTTTCTATAGTTTTTTTTTCATTGTTTGATTTTAGGTTTTCTTCGTGTTGTCTGACACTTCCTCTCAGATCCATTTTTCTTTAGATCCCATCAATGGCTTCCGTTAATGGATCTTCATTCGTCATCTCTTTTCTTTCCTCCTTTTTCCATTCGAACAATGCATATTTGAAGACATTTGGGTTCCTTTGTTATGAATCTACTTCAACTCAAAATCGATCCATGATTTCACCAAAAGTTTTCCCTTGTGTTTTCTTAGGGTATCCCCTGGATAAAAGGGGTACAAACTTTTATCTTCGGATGATTTTTTTTTTTTGTCAAGGGATGGTTCATCTTCATGAATCTCTTTTTTTCCCTTCAAATCCATCTTCTTTTGTCCTTCTATATTTTCCTCTTTTACCTCTCTTGAATCTCTTTATGATGATATTACATCGCCTCAATATCCTGGAGATGGAACAAGTCTCGGTTCACCTTCTCATCTCTCAACCCCAACTTGATGTTGTGGATTTTTCCTTGTACATCCATGAACTTGTTTCATCAACCAGTTCCATTCAACATGTTCCTCCTTCTATTCCAGTACATTCACCTATTTTTTTCTTTTGCAACCTCATCAACATTCCTTCCTCTTCTCCCATATCTCTCTAGAGCTAGTCTCTTCTCATTCAAATGGGATCTCTTGCGTCGCACTTTGAGGAATCATGTTATCAATTGGTATTAGACTTTCTGTTGATGATTTTGGTCTTGTGATTAAAGGACCTTCTGCCCTTATCAGTTGGATTCGTTGCTCAATATGTATTGAAAACAGCTCTTGGTTTGTTGGTAGCATATGCACTTGGAATCCCTCCAATGTTGTACGCTAGTTTTGTCCTTCTTCTATTTTTCTACATTTGTTGCAGGGGCTCAATTATCAAATTATGCCAACTTCTTGAACAAAAGTGATGTGGCATTCAAAATTCTCTTCACCAGTTCAAGCAACATTGCTTCAGTTCTTGTTATCATTTTTAACTCGCCTTCCTATTGATTCAGTCGTTCCATTTGATGCAGTTGCAATGACTCAATTTTGTACATTGTTCTTCTCCCTGTCACTCTTGGTTAAGTGTTGAACAACTCTGTTTTTTATATGTCATTTTTTGTGGTTCACCCATCTCTTGAAAATCAAAGACACAGACCTCTGTTTTTTTATCATATGGCAAAATTGAGTATCATTCAATGTCGCGTGTAGTGGTTGAGGTAACCTGGATCAATCGTCTCCTTCATGATTTGGGAGTTCCTCCAACTCTCCCCATTTATGTTCAAATCAGGCCAAGGCCGCCATACACTTCGCCAAGAACACGCTCCATCTCAACTTGCAGATCTTCTCACCAAACCTTTGTTTGGTCCCTCATATCATAAACTTCAGGGCAAGCTGGGTCTTGTTTCTCTCCCCGCCAACTTGAGGGGGGTATTGAAATGACAATGAAAATCAGGCCCAGGTCGCATTCATGAAAACCTGGTCCATGTTACAGTCCCTAAATTCAAGTTTTCATCTGAAGAATGAAGAGAAACAGGTCGCAGGACCTGTTCCTTAAGTCAAATTCGACTCAATGTTCAAGACCCATCATTCATATCAATGTTCTCAATCGAGAAATCCCACACACTTGTGGTCCATTGCATTTCATCATCTTTTGTACATAGCATAATATTATTCTCTTAGATGCTTCTTATAGAAATTGTATAGGTGTGCAATGTTGGTTAGGAGTTTGTTAGCCTCTAGATTATTTTACATTTTCTGCCATTTCGTATTAGTATAAATAGTTGTTCCCTCTTCGATAAAAATCACTCAGAAAATTTCCCCCATTTTACCTTCACTGTTTCTTCTTCTAATTTTTTCTACATCATCAAGCTTTTTTCTAGCATAGTTGGTAAAACTTCTTCATTCTGCAAAAGAAAAGGGACAAATAAAGTATATCAATAGTCATATACAGGATTTACGTTATACACTCTGACAACGTAAATAGTTTTTTTACGCTATCAATAAATTTTAATGTATAACATATTAGTTTCCATCTTTATCAGAAAATCAATCAATGCTTATTAAGAAATTTAGTTATAATTGCCTGATAAATGACATAGTTATGTAAATATATATATATATATATATATATATATATATATATATATAATCAGATATCAGTGCATAAAACTAATTAAATTTTAATATATACTAACCTCTTTTTTCTGTTGATCAAAATTAAACTTCTTAGAGATTTTGTCTTCAGCAAAAGTTAAAGTTAAGCAAGTCGGATTGGTCGTCCTTTCAATCGACATTTCACGTTGCATGCAAATCACTTTGTATTTTGATACATAAGTCCCCTATTTTCTAGTTTCTTCATTTTTCTAAAAATTGTAGAAAGAATGTAAAATAAATAAGAATTTGATACATGTAGAAAGAGTTTAACCATCCATAAAAAGTATGATTTGATTCGTAATTGTGGAAAAAATACAACTTATATATTATAATATGTACGTAATAAAAAATAATTTCACAAAATTTGAAAAAGTTTCAGCTATATGCCTGGCCATCAGAACATTCATAAACGAGATTGGTAAATGAATAGAGAGGAGTACAGCCATGCACAATCATTATTGATTTACTTGGGAGGAGTTCAATCGCTATGAATATTATTAGTTAAGAGGAAAAAAAAAGGGTGGGGGTGGGGTGGGGGTGGGGGGAGAGGGGGATAATAAAGAAATTCACTTGATAAGTTTCTCATTTCTCTCTTTAATTCTCTAAAAAAATCAAGCAACATGAAATAAAATCATGAAGAATGTAAAAGAAATAAAGGTTCAACTTATATATACTAACAATGAAAAAAAATTGCAATGTTGGATGATTCAACAGATATCTACAAAGAGATAAACTATTCATAAAAAAGTGTGATTTATATCTTAAAAATAAAACAAGATGAAAGGAAGTTAAAAGAAACTCTATTAGTGTTATGCACTATATTTAAACCAATACTAATGACAACAAAACTTTGCAAATACGATAAATTTCAAAGTTTAAATCATGTAGTGAAGGACCAAAATTAATTAATGACTGTATATACCCAACAAAAGTTCTTTTGAAGGAGAACCCCTTCTTGGAGAAGTCATTGACACTAGATAGGAAACTAAGAATAAATAAGCTCTTAAATTTCTCAAATTTGATATATGAGTTTGTTCTCACAATAGGAGAAAGCCTTTATTTATAATGTTCTTACCAAAATAAATGGTTGAAGTTCATATTTGTATAATATGAAATTAATTAATTCTGGGATTTTGTAATGTCTTATGAAAATGGTATGAAATTGATTGTGTTGCCCAATAACAGGAGATCAATTGAACCTAACAAAGAGTCATTAACCAAGATTTAGATCTTAAATACATATATTTAGAAATAAATTTTAAAATTTTACAATTATTTTACAAATGTTAGTTACCAAATATTGTGAGTGCCAAGTTTGAGTTGTTTGTAAAGAGCAAATAGCATTTAGAATTTTTCTTTAAAAGTTTTAACTATTAAAAGAACAGTTTATGCAACTTTATCATAACTATTCACGGTGTTGTTTTGTTATCATCATCAATGTTACTCGCCTTGCTAACACTCTCTCTATATATATGTAGAAGCAGAGGCATAAGCATCGTAAGAAGACGCAAAAGGACAACGTAAAATTTAGACATGTATATATCTTTAGGGCAAACCTTCAAATAATTTGGAGTTCGAAAATATTTAAAGAAAATTTTCTGAAACGAATTATAAGGAGAAAAAAAGCAAAAACTCAATATAAATTTTGTTCTGAATTGAGTTAAACGGAGTAATATTTGATTGGATCAATGGATCTTGGGATAATGATATTCACTTGACTTAAATTAACATACTCTCCATCTGAGTTAGCTTTTGTTCTAAATTTTTTGAATTGAATACCTGACACCACAAATGTATGTTGCATGAGTAGTCATTTATTCATCAAAAATTATTGTTCAAAATGCATGGATATCTATGAAGTGTGTTCTGAATTTTTGTATTCAATGCATTCATAAACATGTTAATTTTTGGAAAATAGTATTCAGATAAAGTAAAAAAATATTTTAGAATTTTGATCTTGGTTCTTGATTTGTGTATCTATTTCACAAGTGATGATATGCCATGTGATAAGACTTTTCTAACGGAATAATTTTAAACTCTATTTTGATCATATAACTTTTTCAACCATATTGATCAGAGTTTTGGAATTTGAAAAAAAAAAAAACTCTGATTGTTCTGAAATTTGGTAGATTCATAAGAACAACCTCGTAAGAAATTAATTTTTTTTGGGTCGTTGTATGAGTGATTCGTCATATTTGATTAAATAGTAGCGAAGTATTAGTTTTATGTGTTGGTTTAGACTTTCCTCCCTATCAGATGAAATTGATACAAGTCAAAATCGTCTAGTTTTGATAATCTATATCAACTCTCCTAAACTGAGTAATATCAGATTGGATCAATGTAACTAGAGAATTTTCACTTGACTTAAACTAACAGTAGACTCTCCATCTAAGTTAATTTTGTATAAGTTTATGGAGTGAATAACGGTCATTATACATGTATATTGCATGAGTAGTTCTCCAATCCCATCGATTGGCTATTTGAGATGCATGGATATATATGTATAAATGAGCCCTGAATTTTTTTTATTTGGGATTATTCAAATATTATGATCTGTTTAATGTATTATATCTCATATTCTCAATAGACTTTACACACCCACTTAGTACTACTTAAGTTTTTCTTTTGATAGAGATAAGATATTAATTCAAAGAATGCATTGTACATATAACTTATGTTAGAAGGAATTATTTTCAGTTTCTAACTACATAAGAGATGAATATTTGATAAACTTGTTTGTAACTCTCCTACCATTGAGTTTGATGAATATCTCATTTCTTGTGGTATAATAATGCATGATTCTTTTTATTAATATTATCTCACATAAACTGAATTTATTAATCTATCTCATAAGAGAAAGTATCTTTTAGATTGAATGAAACTTATTGTACACTAGCGTCTAAGTTATTTATGTCGAATAGAACTTCGAGGTTGGTTAATGGATGGACATAATGGTTCATTAAAAGTGAAGTCACTACCAACATGTTAGTTCTGTTTGAAAGAAAAAATAACTACGAGACATTTCCTCTTAAAAAGGAAAAAATGATAGTGATAAGTTAAAATTATTTTATTTTGATTTGTAATGTAAATGAACATTCAGAGGAGAATTTGAGTATTTTGAGTTTACAAAAACGGTTACTCATGATATGAATATATATATAAAAAAAAAATATATATATATATATATATATATATATATATCTTTTTGATACTTTATCAGTCTGAATGTCTTGATAAACTTAACAAAATATTTAAGACAAACGAAAATAGCATCAAGAAAAATATATATAAAGTCATTGCAATCTAATCGTAGTGATGTAAACCTTTCTACAAAGCTCCTGGATCACTTATCTTATAGAATAATTGCATTTCAATTGTCTACATCAGACGCTGCACAATAGATTGATGTAGAAGAGAAAAGAAGTAGACTCTTATGAAGATGATAAGATAATTATTGACTTATTATTAGTTATTTTATTTCTTTGGGATAGGTTCTAATAACTACATATCACATTCTGAATTCAGATTCTTTCACATCAATACCTTGAACAACTATAAAACTAATTGAATTTGACATAAGTTTAATATGTGACATGTTCAGACATAGGACATGTGATGAGTGCGAGAATAAGAAAATTGGAATTAAGAATGAAATATGTGTGTTAATTGTCTGATTTCTAGAAAAGGATCATTTAGTAAACTATGTTCCTAAAAATAAACTAGTTTTACTTGAATTGAACAAAGAAATAACAAATAAGTCAATTGTAAATTCATGCGCTCAAAAACATCTAATAGGTATGTCAGAAATGACGTTCCATTTCATTTAAGTAGTGGGAGAACGTTACTAGACATAGGAAAACTACTACATCTAGTAGTGAAAGTGATATTGAGCAAATTAAAAGAACACTTCATGAAAAGTTGTTAATATTTCAATATCTAATGATTTTTGAAAAAAATATTAGAACTCAAGAAATGAAATTGTGATTATAATAGTAGTACTTAGTCGTAGTGGGAAAATTATAATGAAAATTGATTTATTTTGTATGCTTGAGAGAACTTTTATTATAGAGCCCCTGAAAAGAAGTACTCTTGGAGGATTTCATGATAAGGTCTCTCAAGATTTAGTATTAAATCGATTTTCTACGACGAGGCACTACTAGACAAAATTGAATGAGAAAATAGCTTGGTAAATTATTTTTAGATAAAAAATAATGGAATGTATGTGAATGTTATAAATGCATAGTTAAGAGTCTAAGTGAGAGATTGTTAGGGTATATACTATTAATTATGTGTTTAGACATAGTATTCTAACAATTTTCAAGATTAAACACATAAGTGGGAGATTGTTAGGGTATATACAATTAACCATACATTTAGATATAGTACATCATAAACATTGTGATGGTTAAAAGTCTAAGTGGGAAGTTGTTGAGATATATACTATTAACCATATGTTAAGATATAATATTTATTATAGAATAAATATTTGCTCAATTTTAACAGATCATATATTCATTTATGGTGTCCGTTTACTTATATAGTAGATGATTTAATGTGTAGAGTTTTAGCTTATACACATAGGATTAAATCATCGATTCTTATAAGTATAAAGTTTTTCGTTCACAATCTAGGCTGAAAATTGAACATGTCATCGGTACGATTATAGCACTAGATTACATGTAATTTATTTTGATTATGGGAACGATATAGTTCCAACTTCTTGTACTAGTGCATTTTGTATGTATTGAACGAGACCGAGTAGAGATAGTTGTTTTAGACTGACTGACAAAAACTTATCCTCCAAACTATTAAATATACTTATATTCTTAATCCTAATATAACTATTATGATTTGTATATATTAGTTATGATTTTTTTAAATAAAAGCTGAGATTCTGAAATGGGTCAATATGTCTGGTAAGTTGGATGATAATAATATATATTGGTGAAATAATAAGTTAGTTGATGGAATCCATGTCTCGTTATAGAGATTGATTAATATGCCTATTTCAGAAACTTATAAGTTTTCATGGTATCAACCTTGCAAGTGGATTTATGAATTCGACACATGAAATAAGTTAAGTAGTGTTCTAAAAGAAATTAATCATTGAATTAAATTCGTTAGTAATTTAATTTATTAACTACTATCTGAAATCTTAACATGGGGAATTACACAAATGCTTGACGAGGAAATTCAAATATAGGAGTGCAATTACGAATCTCTAGTGGAATGATTTATAATTTATCATGGTAAGAATAATTCAAATTAATTATTTGGAATCATTTCCACAATATGAAGCCTCAGTAATAATTTTGTGGTCCCTATAGTGTCCATATTTAACTTGAACTCAAAATCATATTTCTATGGAAAAAGGAAGAATAATGTGGTTTTTCTATTCTTCTAGAAAACTAGGTTTAAGCCCTTTTTGGATTAGGAAGAAATCTCTATAAATAGGGATTCTCCTAACCTAGAAAAGAGAGGAATTAACTTTCTATTCGATACTTGCCCACCTAAGTATTGAGAGAGTTTGGATGTGAACTTGGGATCACTACAGAAGACCACATATGTTGCCTATCTAGTGGAATCGCTTGAAGGTATCTGTCACGCTTCAAGAGGTATTAATCGAATTAAATTTCAGCAACTTTATGTGTTCTATCATAATTATGTGTTATACCATAAACAATTAGGTTATGTATTATTCATAGACGCAGAAAGATTTTGATATGCTTTCGTTGAGCATATGATTTTCCAACAATACATCCCTAAATTAAGCAGTTGAATAGTTTTATTAATAAATAATTATAGATTTTAAATCAAGTACGAAACTTTTTTTAATCGCACATTTAAATACATTCTAAAATGATTCTAAAAAATAAGATAATTTCAGTAAAAAAATGTGTTTGGATTATAACATGGATGATTTGAAAACTCGTTTGTCATTTCATTGATTTTGTTGAAACTGAAACGTCATATCTGATCGGGTGACATATTAGATTTGCGTTCATTGGGCCTCGATTGAATTTCAAAGGATCATTCGGGACCTGAAACTTTGAGTTCCAAAAGATGGAGTAAAAATCACTAGTGCAGCCGCTCCTGCGAAGGTTGGCTCACACCGGTGATGGAGGCTTACTTAGCAAGGCACAGTTGCAGCGCAGTCTAGCCATTGGTAAACCACATCTTTACGGAGAATTCAATTTCACCGGGTCCATGTCAGAGACACCTGCAATGTCGCACCTACAGATCCTTGTTCTCTCTCCTAGAGTAGAGATCACTTTTGAGTTGGAACTCCGCTCCTCGAACAACCCCCGGTCCGTCGGAGCAGTTGTGATCATTGATTGTTTTACGTGGACTTTTGTAACACCCCCAAAAATTTTAAGTTAAGGCCTAAATCATTCTTTAATTGCATGTAAAATTGTAGCTGGTAATTCTTCAATTACTTATATGTGTAAATGACAATCTTTAGTGTTGGAATGGTTTTGGATATGAATTAAGGTTGCAAGAACCCCCCCCCCCAACACAAAGTTGAGTTGAATGTTTCCTTACCAATTAAATTTTAACATAAAATTCTACTTAGGTCAACTTCAAATGATCATATCTCCCAAATTAATGAATTAGGTGACCTATGACATACCCAGTTGAAGGTCTTTGTGTCCTCTTTTTGATGCCACCAAATTTGCCTCATTTTGAGTTTGGAGTAAAAAGTTATGCATGTCATATTAGAGAAAACTGACAACAGACTTGACGACAATCATGATGTCTCGTCAACCTGTGATGGGCTGTCAACTATGTAGGAAATTTAGTGTTTCAGTCATTTTTGATGATGACCTGGTGACTGACTGTCAAGTCCTCCGTTAGGCGCTACTCGAGTTTTGTGTTTTCTGATTTATTTAGCTTATTTCAGACCTTTTTTCATATATTTTAAGCCTAAATTCCAACGTTTTTCACCTAGTTAAGGGTCTAATAAATGTTAAAATATTTTTTTACATTCTTTAACACTTAAAAGACTTAGAGCAAGGATTCAAGAGGAAAAGGCTAGGGTTTCGAGCGTTCTTCAAATTTCCATCATTTTCACCAAGAAAATTGTTCTTCCAGGTATGTAAGACTATCATAGTATTGGAATAGTTCACCCTCATGCCCTACATATGTAAAAGTTAAGAGAAAGAGTAATCTAGTGTTTTTATTCTTGATTTCGAGTATTTTAGAGATGAGTAGTATCGTTAATTTTTGAATTTATGTTCCTAATTGTTAAGTTATTGTATATCATGTATTGAGTTTCTTGAATTGATTGTTCATGTCTACAATCTAGCATGAACCTTATTATTGAGTTATTATTGAGAAATTCCTTTAACCAGTCATTGTCTTAAATTAATTTATGAGAAAGTAAAGAAAGTTTTGAGTAGAGTACGAAGAGTTGTTTTGAGAACGATATAAGGAAACTAAGTATTTCCTAACGATATCATTTTCAATTAATTTATGAGAAAGTAAAGAAGAGTTTTGAGTAGAGTACGAAGAGTTGTTTTGAGAACGACTATAAGGAAACTAAGTATTTCCTAACGATATCATTTTCAAGGTGAGAAAAGAGAAAGTTTGATTTCTAAATGAGTTTATGAGTTCACATATATTTTTTAGCAGTTACCTCTTTTAAGAGAATGGTTTGAGCAACTATCTCAAACCAGAGAAAGAGTATGTCTTATACATTTGAGCATGGGTATATATTTTAGTACGAGTAGTATTGAGCACCGATATAAGGATGAGTTCAGACAACCCAGAATCCTCATAAACCATGTCTTGCCAACATAGGTACAAAATCATATTTTTTTACGATGAATCCTTATAGCTTAGTGGATCCACTCAATCGAGAAATCTATACTCTGGCACGGAGCATGGACAAGACTCTATATCATCACGTCGTTCATAGTGATGGTTGTCGGTTAAAGAATCTTCCAATAGAATTAAAATGTGTTTAAATATATCACTTATTATGTGTAGTTTAGAGATGAATAAGTACTTTGTAAAGTTTTGAATGATTAAATCCTTTATTTTTTTTACATTCAGCTTGAGTATATATTTATCGATTACCGTTTTTTCTTTCAATTGTTTCACTTCGAATATATTACATACTCGAATTCAATGGGTTGATGTCATTCAACCTACATCTTTATATGATGCAGATTTATGTGTTCAGGATCATCAACATGTATTTCGTTGAGATCACGTTGCACTTCAAATAACTTTGGTGAGCATCCTCGCATTCCCAAGGATTTCACATTTATATTCTAGTTATTGTTGAGTTGTCGTGAGTTTTGTTCCGATGTCTATCCTAGTATTAAAAGCTTCATAGATATTTAGAGTTGAAGAGTCTCTCAACATTTCCCTTTTGTGTCAAGATGTATTGGAAACTATCACATTTATACCATTGAGTACTTTGAAACATTTGACTTGATTTTATTAGAGATATATGAGTTAAACTCATCTGCACTTAAAGCTTTCTATTTTTGAGTTAAGTATTCCGCTAAGTAGTCAGTCAGGCCGAGAATTTGCTTGAGAACCAGAAATGATTCTCGAGTGTTGGCCACGTCCAGGCTATAGGCTCGGAGCGTGACAACTTCTTCCTCATTTCTCCAAATCAGTGAGACTTGTTTCCTCCATTATTAGAGCTTCGTTTTATCCATAGCTACAAGGTTGGTTGAAATGAGTTTTGAAGCCTCAAGACACGAAACACATGTGTACCTAAACCAAACTCAATGTTCCAAACCTAACAAAATAATCAAAATTGCATTCTAATGTTGTTTACCTGAAGTTTTGACCGAAGTCAAATATCTAAACTTCAAAAGCTGCAAAACTTGCATAAAACCCAAGCAAACGACCTGATGACCAAATTTTTAGTCCAAACAAGCCATAAATTACTTAGGATCGCTATAGGATAGTTCTAAATACCAAATTTTTTTGGAAAACACAAGAATTACCTGGAGGGTACTCATTACATTATGTGTCTTAGTATAGTTGTTTACAAAATGTTGTTTCCTAGTGAATACTAACGTAATGAATGTATCGGTTTAATTAGGATTATAAATACCTCAATTATGAAGAAGATTATAGAACAATATTAAGCGTAAAAATACAACTCTTTATATTTTCTCTGTCTAACTAATGCACGCAAATAGGTGATTTATATAGTTTTACACTATTTATTTTAATATCATATTAGAATTCTACATTCTTATCATAAAAGAATTTTCTTCTTTATCTCTTTCTCCTTTCTGGAAGGCTGTTTATGAGCGGAAGGGAAGTAGAGGTAGAGGGTCCGAAGGAGAGAGGAGATCTCTGCTCTTATCGTTAATTGGAAAGAACACCAACGACGAAAGCACTCTGATGAGACGACACTGACACTGAGAGACGAAATCTAGGGGAGTGAATGGGATTAGATACCCCATAGTCCTAGCCGTAAACGATGGATACATGTCAAACTAATAGTATATTGGAAATATTTAAAGTTAGAATTCTACGTCCTAATTCTAAACTATGGGTGTGTTTGGTATGGAGGAAAATATTTTCCATAGAAAATGTTTTCCTAGAAAATGTTTTTCTGGAAAACAAGTAGATTTTGGACTTATTTTCTCATGTTTGGTTGGTGCGTAGAAAATATTTTCCAAAAATGATTTTTAGTGTTTGATTTATGAATGAAAAATATTTGAGAGACATCTTTTATTTTACTAGAGTAAAAAATAATTTATGAAATTGAAAATATTTTTTAAAATCAAAATTATTATTTTTTTGGGCGGTGTGGGAGTGGGTGGGTGGTAGTGGGTGGGCGCGGAGGGAGGGGAGGGGGTAGAAGTGAAAAAATAATAATTTGAAGTTGATAGTATTTTTAAAAAACAAACTTAATTTTTTTGGGGTTGGGGGGGGGGGGGAGGGTAGGAGTTTAAAATAAAAATTTGAAGTTGAAAAATTTTTAAAAAACAAAATTAATTTTTTGGGGAGGGGGAGGGCTGGCCGGTGGTGGTGGTGGTGGTGCTGGTGGTGGTGTGTGTGTGGAGGATCAGGGATCAGGTGAAAAAATAAAATTTTGAAATTGAAAATATCTTTTTAAAATTGATGCCCCCCCCCCCCCAAAAAAAATGTAATTTGAAATTGGAGAAGAGTTTTGGAAAATGTTTTCCTTAATTTTTGAAGGGAAGTCTTCCGGAAAAAAATTTCTTCATACCAAACACACTCTATATTGCACTTTATCAATTATATGTTTCGGCAAATCAAACACATAACTATTTTTTT
>CM040626.1:9584362-9609746 GCA_022817965.1 Solanum lycopersicoides
AATTTGTATTATTATTAACTCTCTAATTCAGCTTTGATTTCAATTTATCTGTTATATGAATGTATTCAAGTCAAATATTCTTATCTTTTATTTAAAATTGTGATATTATTGAACTTAAGTTGAATGTTATGTAGTCCTTTCTAGCCATGTCAATTAATAAATCTTGGATTGACAAACCACAAAACACTTTTGAATATGCAAATGGATAAAAAATGTTTCTTGATTTTGCCTTTGAGAATGGGTCTGTGAACGTGATGTAATTAAATGTCCATGTTCGAAATACGGTTTTAATAAGTTGCAAAGAAGGTGGGAGTTCAAGAGCACCTAACGTTAAAGTCTTTTCCAGTAAATTACAAAATTTGGTATTTGCGTGCTTAAATACAACTATACCACATATGGAGTACGATTTTTTCTGTAAATGTTGTTCTCGACTTGAACTATGCGAATGCTAGTCTTGTTTTTTTCATTTTGATGACCGAAAAACAAGTGTATATCTAAGACCCAACTGCATATGTCTAGCTTCTTTGTTTGCATTTATTTGAAGCTTATGCTCAATTATGTTTGTAGTGTGAGCTTAGTGTCACGGGCCTATTTTCTTAGGTCTCGTGGGACAACGAAGGTAGGCTCATACGGATCTACGTAAGCTTAGTCCTAACACAAGTAAGCACTTCAAGTGCAACAACAAACGTCTCTAACAGTCTACACAAGCAGCCAACAAGAAAGTAAGAACAAGAGAGCAAGTTTTGGGAGGCAAGTGCCAATTTTCTTGATATATTTCTGTATGTCACTTTACACAAATGAGATGCCTATATAAAGTCTTACACAAGTTGTAATCTACAAGCTAAAAATGAAATGGAAAAGCCCCAAAACAGAGGCTAAAGCTAGCTCTTCACAAAGTCAAGGAGTTGGTGGTAAAAGTGCACATCACCCCTCACTACAGACCCACTTTGGCTGAAAGTCAAGTTCATTAAATGATCCTCAAGTATATTCAAGTTATCTTTCAAGGCTGGAAAATAATCGACACACCGTTCGAGACCCGTCGAGGTGCGATGTGAATCTGCCCCACCTTTCGAAATGCTGAAATTTAATGTATCGCCTTGCGGGGCGGTACACACTCCCCCACCTCATTTGGCGACAACCCCGGCGCCACAAAATTGTAAATAAACATGGACCTAATCACGAAACTGCCACAAGTTCTCATACTTCTCCCACGTTGCCTCCTCAGGTGTTGTTCCTTACCGATGGATAAGGAATTGCGAACTCGAGTTATTCCATCCCTTGCCGCGAACCAATTGGTGATCAATAAAGGCCTCGATCTGCTTGTCCACGACTGGCGGATTAACAAATATTTGAGTTCTACCGGAATACCTCTGCTCCTTGTCTTTCACTTCTTCAAAATACGGTTTCAATTGGCTAGCGTGAAAGACCGGATGTATCTTCAAGTGATGGGACATATCAACTCGATACGAGATCTTGCCAGCCTTGGCAATAATCTCGAAAGGACACTTGTAGCGGCGAATGAAACTTTGACTCACACTTCACAGCGACTTGAACTACCTAGGATTGAGTTTCACCATTACTCGATCCCCAATTCGATAGTCGACTTGCCGCTGCTTCCGATCCGCAAACTTCTTTATTTTCCGGGCTTCCTTATCAAGATATGATCGTGCCATATAAAATTGTTCCTCCCAGGATTTCGCCAATTGATAGGTACCCGGACTCTTCAAACCGGCATTGAAGGGCAAGGATTGTGGCGTTTTGGGCTGCTGCCCCGTAGCCAGCTCAAATGGAATTTGTCCCGTCGCCTCACTCCGCTGCAAATTACATGAGAATTGGGCAGTGTCAAGTAAATTTACCCAATCCTTTTAATTGGCACTAACATAGTGCCTCAGATAGCACTTCAAGAGTGCGTTGATCAGCTCCATTTGCTCATCCATTTGAGAAATGCAATTCCAAACCAAGCAAACTGAATAACTCTCTCCAATACGCACCAGTGAATCAAGGATCCCGATAACTAATAATATGCTTGGGTATACCCCAATACTTCACGACATCTTGCAAGAATACACGGGCTGCCTCTTTGGATTTGCATCTGGACATTGCGGCAGTGAAGGTCGCGTATTTGGAGAAGCGATCAACAATAACCATAATAGTCCCAAACCCCTCCGAGTTCGGCAAGCAAATGATGAAATTCATGGTAATGTTGTCCCATGGTTTTTCAGCAATAGGCAGAGGCTCAAGCAGTCTGCCCGGTGTCTTCGTCTTAACCTAGTCTTGTTGACGAACAAGACATGTACGCACATACACCTTGATGTCGTCTCGCATCCGAGGTCAATAATAAGAAGACTCTAGCAATGCCAAAGTCATTTTCTGTCTGGGATGGCCAACCTATGCAGTATCGTGGCCTTCCTTGATCAAAGTACGCCAAAGATTAGACCACTTCGGGATGTACACACGTCTGCCCGTAACATAAAGCAGACCATTCTCCTCCCAAAACTTCTTCGTCTTGCCTTGCTGGGCCATAATGAGAATTTGTTTCACCATGGGATCATGTTGCATGCCTTCCTTAATATCATTAATAATACTGCTGCAAGTTGAACTAACAATCGCATCCAAGGCAGCCTTGCGACTAAGCGCGTCGGCTACAACATTAGCCTTCCCCGACTTGTACTCAAAAGTGAAATAAAATTCAGCCAAGAATTCATGCCAACGTGCCTGCTTGGCAGTCAACTTTTTTTGTAACTAAAAATAGTTGTCGCGATGTTATCCGTCTTGACAACAAAGTGAGCACCCAATACGTAATGACGCCAAGTCCTCAGGCAGTGGACTACAACCGTCATTTCCCTTTCGTGAGCAGAATAGCGCCTCTCTGCATCATTGAGTTTTCTACTCTCAAATGCTATTGGGTGGCTCTCTTACATAAGGACGCCACCAATAGCAAAATCAGACGCACCGATACGAACTTCAAAATCCTTAGTGAAATCGAGCAGCGCAAAGACCGACTTATCGATAATGGTCGTCTGAAGCTTTTTGAAGGCGTTTTGACACAAATCAGTCCACTTCCACTCACGATTCATTTTCAACAAATTGGTGAGTGGGGCAGCAATAGCCGAATAGCTGAGTATGAAGCGCCGATAATAATTGGCGAGGCCAAGGAAGGACCATAAATCGGGTAGCTTCATTGGATCCTCCCAATCCTAAATCGCCTCCCCCTTATCGATGTCCATGCTTATTTCACCATGAGTGATAGTGTGCCCAAGGAACTAGACAATGGGTTGTGCGAAGATACATATTTCCTGCTTCACGCATAAGTCATTATCACGCAAGACTTTGAACACTTTGCGCAAGTGCTCAACGTGCTCCTTCATTCTACTGCTCTAGACAACAATGTCGTCCAAATAAATCACCACAAACTGATCCAAATAAGGGTGGAACAACTTGTTCATAAACGTGCAAAACGTTGTTGGAGCGTTTGTCAAGCCGAAAGGCATGACCAGCCACTCAAAAGCTCCATACCGAGTGACGCAAGTCGTCATTGGCTCATCACCTTCGGCAATTCAGACTTTGTAATAACCCTTACTTAAGTCCATTTTTGTGAACACTTTGTCCTGACCCTAACGATCAAACAAATCAGCAATTAAAGGAATGTGATATTTGTTCTTAATCGTGAACTTGTTGAGGGCTCGATAATCAATGCACAACCACAACGTCCATTCCTTCTTCTTTTGGAACAAAACAGGGACTCCAATTAGTGCCTTCGAATGCCTAATATGTCCTGCATCAAGAAGCTCCTTGAGTTGCTTTTTGAGTTCCTCCAACTCCAGGGGTGCCATGCGATAAGGCGTCATGGCAGGTGGCTTTGCCCCGGGTACCAACTCAATTTGGTGATTAACTTTCCTTAGTGGTGGCAATCGTTGGGGAAGTTCTTCCGGCATCACATCCCTATTATAAAAAAGGACCTGCTCAATACAAGGTTGGAAAACTACTACCTCGATTGATCTCTCGACGCCTCCAAAAAGGGCAGCAAGAAAGGTTGACTCTCCCCTCTTAAAGCCCTTCACAATATGTATGGTGGATAAGTGCATCCCATTTTGTGGTACCTGAATAAGGGGTACCACGCAAGAACCTACGCATCGCTGATGTGCAGATGGTTGAGACGCGGTGAAATGAATGTGTTAACCACATACAAAAAATCCAACCCCAAAATGATGTCAATCACATCCATTGGCGCAATAGTGAAATCCGTCAACCCCTTCCATCCTCCTAAATCAATGGGGACTTTAGGAGCGAAGCTAGACAGTAGTGTGGTGAGCATTGACGGTTTTCAACATCGTGTTGCTGGTAACATAATTCAAACAAAGGTCCTTAGCCCATTCCTTTGTTACAAAGTTATGTGTTGTGCCGGTATCCACCATAATTTGAACATCTTTGTCATTCAACTTGGTATTAATGAAAAATGACTCGCGCGGCCTCACACCAGCCGGTTAGGCAGCCAACGCAGCAAGCGTCATGTGATTAAATAACCCACAATAACATTTTTTCCCTTGTCCGCATCACCAGCCTGCCTACCTTGATCCCCTGATGTCTCTCCAGTTTGCGTTGTATACTGCTCTTGCTGCTCGAAAGCAGCAACCATGACATTCAATTTACCCAATGACGGACAATTACATGCAAGGTGAGTAATCTCACCAAAAATAAAACAGCCCTCACAATGTGAATACCTTTCTTGCGCTCTTCGTAATTTTTGCTGAAATTAGAAGGTTGGTTACGATTATTACCTTTCGTGTCGCAACCTCGATTTGGAACAGGGCTGCCTTTGTTCTGGTTATTATCCACTTTGGAAGGAATAGTTTTGCTCTGGTTGTCCCTCCCCTTTGCTGCATCTGCCTGAAAATCAAAAAGCGATTTAGCCACTACGATCGCTTCATCAATGTCATTGACTTGCCACCTTTGATGTTCTTGTTTGGCCCCAATTTTGGAGACCATCCAAGAAGCAAAACAGCAAGTCCTCGTTGGTCAAGCTGGGAATTTAGAGAGTGAGTTTTTTGAAATCCTTCACATAGTCACGGATGAAAAATGTTTGCTTCAATTCTCTCAACCTTCGACGAGCCTCATGAACTACATTTTGAGGATAGAATTGTCGCTTTATTTTTTCCTTAAACTGCCCCCAATCCTTGATAGAGTAGACCCCTCTCTCCATGTCCGCCTTTTTCCTCCGCCACCTCAACATGGCGGTGTCGCTCAAGTACATAGTTGTTGTCTGAATCTTGGTAGCCTCGCTATTCATGTTCACATGCTCAAAGTAAGCATCCATTTTCCACGTGAAATTCTCAACGTCTTGGGCACTCCTTTCACCATGAAACTCCTAAGGCTTAAGAGATTCAATCTGTATCTCACGAACAGTAATGGGACCAGCAACTGCGGCACTGACAGTCTCATCGACCTGCCATTTCAAAGTCTCAAACTTTCTATGAAGAGATGAGAAAGCTTCAGCTTGAGTTCAAGGTTGGTCAGACCTTTCTTGTTTAATTCCTCAATGACGATAAGGTTAACCTTAACCTCATCAAGACCCTTAAGAGCTATTGTTTCAAGAGAACTAAAGTTGTTCTCAACAACAACAAGTCTCCTTTTCAGGGATACCAAACCAGCCTCAACTCCGATGATTTTCTCATCGATTTGTCTAGTGTCCGTTGCGTTGATACTTCGACGTCATGCTTAAACCAAAGCTCTGATACCACTTCTCACAGGCCTATTTTCTTAGGTCTCGTGGGACAGCGAAGGTAGGCTCACACGACTCTACGTAAGCTCAGTCCTAACAAAAATTAAGCACTTCAAGTGCAGCAACAAACGTCCCTAACAATCTACACAAGTAGCCAACAAGAAAGTAAGAACAAGAGAGCAAGTTTTGGGAGGCAAGTGTTAATTTTCTTGATATATTTTTGTATGTCACTTTACACAAATGAGATTTCTACATAAAGTCTTACACAAGATGTAATCTACAAGCTAAAAATGAAATGGGAAAGCCCCCCCAAAAAAGGCTAAAGCTAGCTCTTCTCAAAGTCAAGGAGTTGGTAGTAAAGTGGGCCATATTGACAAACATGGCCAAAGCCCATCTCCCATGCCAGTCTTGTACCCTCTCTTGGGACCCGTTTTGGCTGAAAGTCAAGCTCATTAAATGCTCCTCAAGGATCTTCAAGTTATCTTCCAAGGCTGAAAAATAATCAACATACCGTTCGAGACCCGTTGAGGCGGGATGTGAATCTGCCCCGCCTTCCGAAATGCTGAAATTTAATGTATCGCCTAGCAGGGCGGTACATTAGGATTATATATCTATACATGTCATATTTTATTAGTTTCTATTAGTATGATAAAAGATTGAACGAAATGAACCATATGGAGATCTTTCCTTGAGAATATTTTGTGATAGTAGGCCCCTAACCTTTTTTCTAGTGTCCAGTATATAGTAGTCGTAGCATCTGTCGTGTTTCACCTAACAATGTTATCAAATTTAAGTTTTGGAGATGATGAAAGTATCTTCCATACAATGATGGAATTTCTAAATCGAATAGTGTCATATATTGATAGTATTCAAGTCTTGTATGTGGATAAAATTTCTAAATTTACTTTTACAGATTCGGGAGTCCATTTGATGAGCATGGATGAAGTAGCTTTGTTTATTTGCATATGTTTTTTCCAATTTATTTTGGACAACATTCTACAAATGCATAATGTTGTTACTATCTTTACAAATACATAATGTTGTTACAGAATAATTAGTGGGTTGTATTAACACTTATAATCAATCTTTGATACATATTTTTTTTGTAGGCATCAGATATAGAAAGTGGAGCTCATCAGTCACCAATTGGACCAACCATCGATTAGAATATTCAAATGAAAGTAAAAATGATGGAGGACTAACTTATAAACTAGAAATCATTTTTAGTATATTTTTTGGATATTCTCTTTGAATGACACTTGAAATTGGTATTTTGATTATGTAATTTTAAAGTTTTAAATAGCACTTGAAATTTGTATTTTTGATGATGTAATTTTGGAGATTTGAATAACACTAGTATTTTGGTGATGTAATTTTGGAGTACTTTTGTTTAATAAGATAAAAAAATTGTTCCTTTAATCTTTTATGTTAGGTTAAAACTACTAATTATAGAAATTTAAATTATTGGGTGCAATAAATAGGATGTAAATATGAATTACAAAAATTAGAATATATGATTATTTATGATGCCACGAACTGCTAGTTACGGCATTTTCATACCGTCGTGATACATAATCGATTTTTTTAAGATTACAATGGTTGTAAACCGCCACTCTATACAACAAAAAATGTCACATTACCAAAGGAATAGCGCAACGGTTTTTATATGTATATTACGACAGTTTCTTAAAAATCCTCGTAATACATTTGTGACAGGCGAGATTACGACATTTTTGTAAAACAACATTTAAGTGCATTGTGACGATTTGAAACAATCGTGTTACCTATGAAAAATCATCGTAATAACCCCAGTTTTTTTGTAGTACAAGAAGCTAGATAACATATACCTAAACACCAAGCTAAGACAAAAGCTCAATTTGTTCAAAGTAGGCTGATATTTTTCACAGAGTTTGATACAACTTGAGCAACCATGAAAATAGAGCCCAAATTGAAACACCATCAAACCAATACCAAAGAGCATTTTCCTAATGGGAAAAGATAAAAATTCTCCCTAAATTTGTTTTGAAAAGTCAATTACACGCTTAAACTTTTATGACGACCTATTACACACCTTTACTATTTAAAAGTAAATTTATTTACCCCTTACACCTCAAGTTTAAGGAGGAATCTATGCAGGTCATCATCAAACATCAACCTAACAAATGCAGTAATCAAAAGAACTTCACAATTAGAGTTTACTTTATGCAGGCTATAATTTAATTAATGAGATTCTGAACCTATGAGACATGACATATACATTTTTAGATAGGTTTCAAAGATTAAGAATTACATGGACAATTCGAGAATGCTCACCAACAAAAGATTTTCCATTATGACCATGTGTATGAACGTACAAAGACCTTTTTCAATAGCCAATACAAAAGAAATTACTTAATTCTTAGATATAATTACATTTGTTGCATAGTATGTGTTCATATACAAACATACATACCATACAACAAGATTTAGAAAATAGTAAAAACTGCTGATTATTTCGTGCGTACACTTATTTTAGTAAGAAATTCTGACAGATAATCGAACACAACTACAAAGAAGTTTGCAGTCTCAATAGTAGTTTACCATCTATCTCTGACTTAACTAAGTTTTTTTTCTCATAGAATAGAAATTGAAGTGCAATAACTCAGAAGTTTCTTGGGATATTCTTCAATTGAGATAGAACCGCCCGTGTGAGTCCCAACAACAGCTTCACGGCCATCATGGCAATTTTTTGCATTTATTTCTGACTTTTTAATACACTCATCACTTCTCCAAAGTTGTAAACATATTTCTCACACTTTCTCACATACAAAATATGGCCTAATTCCATCTATTTGATATTAGAAATGAAATTTCTGTATTTCGTTGCCGCCTTAACCAACTAGCGTCTCATTATTTTTCATTTTCACTAATGGAAACATCTCAATATAAAAATTTCTAAAATAAATTTGAAAGTGATACATTAATGTCTTATCTATAAATGTGAATACACTTGATAACTCACTTACGATGAAAATTTATACCTTAAATTCTCCAAAATAATATTTCTTACATTGTTTGAGACACCTTTTAAAATTTATTCCATTGAAGTCAACATCACTTTTGAAAGACTTTGGATATAAAATTAGAGCATGTCTTAGAAGGTTTCGACCTGTCAAATGTATAATGCAAAAAAATATATATGATAAAGAAGGTGAAAAATTCATTATGGCTAGTATATGAACGATACATGTATACGTTAGTTACTCTAATTACTAAAACTTCACAAGAAATAGGACTCAAGAAGGATATTCACAAGCAGTAATCGAGCGCACGATATCTTGATTTAGTCATATTTCCTACAAGAACATGATTTTTTCAATAGAGTCACATTGAAAGTAAAACCTGCACCAAATAAGGTGAACTGATTGTGGTCATCAATTATGTTCTCCACATACAAGAATTCACCCTTAATCATTATTCTTCTTGCAATTATTTCGATAGCCGACACAAATTTATTATCCTTTGACATATACATTCCTTTCTCTAACCAATTCTCCAAATCTCTAAGCATTCAAATTAAATATGGATGTCACGAGATACTTTCTCTCATCTATTAACATAGCGTTAAGTGACTCGAGAATATTTGTGGTTATCACATCATACCTATTCCCTTGGAAATATGTCCTCATCCAGTTCTCATAACCAACTTTATGCTCAAAGACGACGTCTGCTTCGGGGTATTTGTCCTTGCATTCTGTAAAAAATAATGGTTGAACTTCTTCAAAGAATATGCATTTTCCGCATTGTAGTATACATAGAGAAAATATCCAAAGTGCTTTTATTCGAAGATTTTCACTGAGGTGCCCCATGTAACATTTGTGATGAGCATGATTGTATACTTTGCAATATCGTTGACAATTTTTTGTGTCTATTGAAAATAAAATATAAATTTTGTTCATTGACTACAATTTCCTTCAACTTATTAAAGAAGAACGTTCAAGATGCACCGTTCTCTTTTTTCACGACACAAAAAGAAATTGGATAAACATGGTTCTCTATATCTTGCGCAACAATGCTCAACAACACTCTCTCATATTTATCATGTAAATGAGTGTCTTCGATCATAATTACCTTTCTCATGTGGAAAAAGTCCTCTAATGCAAGCACCAAAAGCTAAGAAATAATATATTAATCTATGAGTATCCCCGCTTACCATGATGCAATAGGTAAAATCAACATTAAGTGTGTCGATCATATAGAAAAAATTGATAAGCAAGAACATTTGTGTTTAAATGTTCCTCGGGCCTTATCCTTGATAGTCATACCTCATTTCAAACATTTTAAATAGCTTGGATATAGTGAAAAAAATTAACAATAACCTTCTGAATCTCTTTAACATTAGATCATTGCCATCATGATACAAATTCACACAAAGCGACACAATGATCTTGGTCGAGATTTTTCTATAATTGATGATGGCATGTTTAATACAACAATTGTGGATGTCAATGTACTTGTACATACGAAATCTATCAGAACACTCATATTTTCTAGCATGCAGCATCCACACACAAATATGAGATACATACTTCACCTTTAAGTATTTAGTACAACTCTTTACTGTAGCAAAATCAAAAGATTTTCTCGTCACTGCTTTAGCTAATAACAATTGCAGCTCACTCTTGGTACTGGATGTTTGATACATGTAAAAATTAGTTTCATCAAAGAAGAAATGGTTGGATTGTGATCTCAATTCCTTCTCTCCTTGTATTTTTTCAAAATGTTTAAAATTTTCCGCATCTACTGGCTGATCTTCAACATCCACTAAATGATCACACATATTCATTGAATCATCATTCAAGCTCTGCGAAGCTCTCCTTTGTTTGATCATCCAAGCTCTCATTTTCAATTGAGTCGTGGTGACTAAGTGAATTTGTTGGTTCAATTAGAGGCCTCACAATGACATTTATTCTCAATATAGGCCTAGAACCATTTAACATCAATATCTATGATGTACAAGTCCACATGCCTATTATTCTTTATGAATGTGAGATGTATTTTTTCCATCACATTCATTTGATAGTTAATCATCAAATCGCTTGACTCACAGGCTAACTCAATGGCCTCAATTACGCTTGCAATCATATCGTCATATGAACAATTGTGACGCAATGCAATGGACACTGCCGTCTTACTAAAAGATTTTCAATTTCAACTTTTGGGCGTCTTCTCCCGTATTCACATATAATCTACCAACAACAACAGATTCAACTACTACCGCTATATATAGACTACACTGATAAATACTAGATTACCGTATCAATTATTAGCGGTCGATGACTGATGTAAAATCCATACAAAATGCGAATGAACAAGATTGGATTCAAATAAAGCCCCTGAACTAGAGAACATGTATCTATAGTCCTTCTAAACTACTACAGATTATCTAAAAATGAGTTATGAGGTGATTTTCGAAGATTTCTAAAGATTCTAAAATGGCGGAAACTTTTTTCTTTGAAATTATTTGAAAGAAAATGATGTAAATTGTAAGTAGTAGGTAGAATGATGATGATTTCACATGTGAAAGCTATAATATCATTAGAAAGTTGCCGAAATCGACTAGATCGTGCTGAAAAAATGGAAGCATCTTGGATTTCTTCATAGAGAGTTTTTCTCCATTGAAATTGTTTCTTTTAATTAATGAAGAAAGAAAATTTTCACATTTGTTTGATGAGTGAGGACGTAAAGTGTATTATTAAAAATATCAGAGTAGAGTCTTGTACATTTTAGAATAATAATAGGTGATGTCATATTTAGGGTGTGTTTGGTACGAAGGAAGATGTTTTTCCGGAAAATAAGTAGATATTTGACTTATTTTTTCATTTTTGGTTAGTGAATAGAAAATATTTTTTCGAAAAAATATTTTAGTGTTTGGTTGATGACTAGAAAATGTTTTTGAGAAATATCTTTTATTTTTTACTATAGTAGAAAATAATTTTTGAAGTTGAATTTAAAAAAAAAAAAATTAAATTTTTTTAGGGGTAAGGGGGCTGGTAAGGGGTGGGTTGGGGGCTAATAGGCTGGGTGGAGGGGTTGGTTGGGTGGGGGGATGGTAGGGTGGGGTGGATAGGGGGAGGTTGGAAGAGAGTTTAGGAAAATGTTTTCTTAAGTTTTGAAGGGAAGTCATTTTCCTTTAATTTGAGGAAAATGAGCTGATTTGAAAAATATTTGACCCAACCAAACATGAGAAAATTGGAAAATATTTTCCGGAAAATATTTTTCTTCATACCAAACACAACATTAGTGTCTAAAGTACCAATTTTCGAAGACTAGTGTCTAAATGCTTAATTAAGTTTTGAGAGTGGCTATAATATAACTGCATCACTGTAACAGTGTGTCCCGTGGTTATGGATGGTTGGAGCAAAGTCAAGGATCATTGTAGATAAGGTCGACCAGGTACCAAAAATTTACCATCTCGAAACTTTGTTCACCATAGGGGTGGCAATTTGAGCCCATATTAGTGAAATGAAACCATTTTGTCCATATTAAATTAAATGGATCACTCATATTTTCTTTCATTTTTTTAAATGGGTTAATATGGTCTTCAACTTATTTAAGCTCATACAAATATGGACAAACTAGGTTAACATGAAAATCCATATTCAGCCCATATAAGTGAGAAATGAAACAATTTTTTTTTAATTTTTAGAAACGAAAAAGATTAGGAATCGGTTAGTGGAAGGTGGAAGGTGGGGGATGCCGGGGAGTGGGAGGGGGGTACGGGTGGTGATTTTTTTTTTTTTGAAAAACAGTTTTTTTTTTTTTTTTCGAAAAAAAATAATTTAGGGGTAGGTTGGTGGAAAGTCGGGGGGGGGAGTAAATTTATTTTTATTTTTTTGAAAAAATAGATTTTTCTTGTTTTTCGAAAAACAAAATTTTTTAGGGTAGGTTGATGGGGTGGGGGGCCGGGAGAGGGTAAATTTTTTTTTTTTTTGAAAAAACAGATTTTTCTTGTTTTTTGAAAATAAATTTTTTTAGGAATAGGTTGGTGGAAGGTCGGGGTCAATTTTAGGGGTAGGTTGGTGGAAGGTCGAGGTCGGGGGGAGGGGGTAAATTTTTTTTTAAGAAAAACCCCCAGATTTTTCTCCATATTTGACCAAATACATATTTGACCATATTATATTTGAATTGATCGTAATTAAAACCATTTTTTCTCAACCCATATTCAACCCATCTAAATTCAATCCAATCCAACCATTTATCATCCCTAGTTCACCACTAAGTTTAAGTTTTGTTACAGAGAAGAGGACCGCTGGAGGGAGAGAGGCATGAGACAAAATGTGTTTAATTCGGTTTTTCTCCCCGTCTTTTTCTCTATAACTTAAAATATTCGAATTAATTAGAGAACCATCAAATGCGACTTTTTCAAGATCTAGGATTTTTTCTCTCTCTTGAAGTAAGTATTCTTTGTCAATCTTTTCACCTTGCAATTCGATTTCATCTTAAAATCAAAGGGAGTGATCTGAAGGAGAAATTATGGGTTATAACATTAGAACTCTTGAAATTGGTGGGACATCATGTAGGTAATGTAATTATTCATGTATTTTGGTTCTAACTTGTGTAATTCAACTTCTTAGGATGAAAGTACTTAGGGTTTTAATTATAATTTATTATGTTGGGAAATATAAAAATGGATTCTTTCAGCATATAAACTATTGAAGAGAGGTTAATAGAGTTAAAAACTCTATAAATAGGATTGATAAAGTCATGAAAACATTTTGTATGATGAAATAACCTTTGGAGAATCGATTAGACTTCGAAAATGGATAAAATTAGGCGGGCTTGAATACGAAGATCCTTATTTAGAGAGTAGATGATCACATAATCTTATCTTGGATTGTCTTAGATTTAGATCATTCTGAGGCCGTGGAAAAAGGGAACTAGCTTGCTTGTATCAAGTTCTTTGGTTGAGGTAGGTTAAGATTTATTTTGAAGTTACTTTGATTAGTCTCTAATAAGTGATATGAGTTGTATAACATGTTAATTGTTCCAAGATTCTTATATAGAGAGTGGATGATTAAATACTTTTATTTTTGGCTTTTATTAGACTTTGAGCATATTAGGCTCTGAGAAAAGGAAAGGTTCCGGTGAACTAGCTCGCTTGTTTCATGTTTTTCAGTTGAGGTAGGTTATGGTTTATTTCAAGTTAGACTTTGATTAGTCTCTATTACGTTGAATGATTTGTATAGCATGTTGATTGGCCTTCGTACACAATCTATTTTCTTTACTGAGTCAAGATAGTATTGTTTGTATGAATAAGCACGTGAAACTATTAAACTATCTGTTATGATTTATATTTGAAATGTGAACTTGTGATTCCTTACTTGTGAGATTATTGTTTGATTACACGATGAAATGAACATGTTTGTTTGTTTTATGACTATAATTATATATGTGTTACTAAGTTTTGTTGACATATGACGTCTATCAATACATAGTGTTTTATTAATGCTATTCTTTTACTTTTTTGAGTGTAGAATGTATTTGATAGTTAGAGCTCTAGTACGATGAGTTTCAGATTCTGAGCTTTGATTCTGCATCTTTATATTTATCATATTCTAAGACTCTTATTTACTATGTTATGCTTCTTAATCATGTCTAGTGATTTTGATATTTCATGTGTTAGCTGTTAAGATGTGGTTCGTCCATCTAGGGTTTAGTGTGGGCGCTAGTCACACCAATTTAAATCGTGACAATGAGTGAAGACAACTACATCATCAACTAACGACATTCTATAGATATTCGTTGCACCTAAATGACCTCTTGCATTTACCAGATCATTCTACAATCCAACCATTTTTGCTATCTTGTCTTTGGTTAGAGAGTGGAGTTAATAATTTTGTAAATGGTGTGCAAATTTTCTTCCCAGTTATGTCAAAGATATGCAAAATTAAATGTACATATAATATTTTTTTCAGCAAATATTATGCACCAAACCACCCTTCACTTAACGTTACTCCACCCATATATAGTTTGTATCTACCATTATTGTTACACAATCTTATTATTCTATAGCACCATAATGCATCCGTAGAGTCCTATTGCTCTTTTTTTTCCGCGTTTCTCATAAAATCTAATAACTAGAGTTTGTTAAATTTGGAGATTAAGTGTGTGTTTGGTATGAAGGATTCCAATTTTCCCATGTTTGGTTGGGACAAAAGTTTTGAAAAATGTTTTCCAAATCAACTCATTTTCCTCAAAATTAAGGAAAATGACTTCCCTTCAAAAATTAAGGAAAACATTATCCAAAACTCTCCTCCAATTTCAAGTTACATTTTTTTTTTTTGAAAAAACATCAATTTTAAAAAAATATTTTCAATTTCAAAATTTTATTTTTCACCCAATCGCTGACCCTACCTGCCAGCCCCCCCCCCCAAACCCCAACCCCTCCCCAAAAAATTAATTTTGCTTTTTAAAAATATTTTCAACTTCAAATTTTTATTTTTAAACTCCTGCCCCCAACCCCCAACCCCAACCCCAACCCCCGAAAAAATTAATTTTGTTTTTTAAAAATGCTATCAACTTTAAATTTTTATTTTTTCACTCCTACCTCCTCCCCACCCACTACCCCCCCTCCCACCCCCATCACCACCCCCAAAAAATAATAATATTGTTTTTAAAAAATATTTTCAATTTCATAAATTATCTTTTACTCTAATAAAAATAAAAGATGTCTCTTAAAAATATTTTTCATTCATAAATCAAACACTAAAAATTATTTCCGGAAAATATTTTCTACTCACCAACCAAACATGAGAAAATAAGTCCAAAATCTACTTGTTTTCCATGAAAATATTTTCTAGGAAAACATTTTCCATGGAAAACATTTTCCTCCATACCAAACACACCCTAAAAGTGTTTACTTTTGTTAAACTTAAATAATGAAAGATGATCATGAGTATAATTAGTAGAGGAATTAAAATTTTAACTTATGAATTCCATTGGCTTTTAAGGTTTTGAGATTGAACTCGTCATACTTTTAACATTATGTGATAAAATTTGATTGTTATTGAAATTGTTGTTAATTCTCATGTAAAAGTTGTATCATATTGAAAATATTGAGATAATTATTAGGTAACTCATAGGTAAAGTTGCTCCTCCCAAGAGATCTAGATAGAGCTATAACTATTTTATTTTTAGTTTTACAATAAGTTGTAATATGCAATCTCATTGAAAGTTTCTAGAGAAACTCTACTCTTCATCTATTTGAATGATGATGAAAATCAGACCCAAGTCACAATCATGAAAACCTGGTTCATGTTACAGTCCCTAAATTCAAGTTCTCATCTGAAGAATTAAGAGAAACAGGTCGCGGGACCTGTTACTTAAGTCAAATTCGATCCAATGTTCAAGACCATCATTCAGATCAATGTTCTCAATCAAGAAAGCTCACACACTTGAGGTCCATTGCATTTTACCATCTTTTGTACATAGCATAAGATTATTATCTTATATGCTTCTTCTAGAAATTGTATAGGTGTGCAAAATTTGTTAGGAGTTTGTTAGCCTCTAGATTATTTTACATCTTCTGCAATTTTGTAACAGCATAAATAGTTGATCCTTCTTCAATAAAAATCGGGATAATACTCAAATACCCCCCAGCCTATACCCAAAATCCCTCAGACACACCTAACCTTTGATAAGGTCTTATTAACCCCCCCCCCCCCCAAACTTTTTTTTACTTAATTGTTTACCACTTTTATACCTACGTGGCAATAATAATCAGAAAGGTTGAAATCTTTGTTCAACACGCGATGGGCCCCACTTTTTCAGCTTTCTAAAAAGTGAGCTATCAGCTCAAAATTGACTTTTACACTTTCCAAAATTCCAAAAAGTTATCCCTTTACGTTTTCAAAGTTCACTTTACCAAAAAGAAGAGAAAGAAACGTTTTCCTAAGTTCACTTTACCAAAAAGAAGAGAAGGAAATAGGGAAAGGTTAGATTGAATTCAGAAATTTGATTTCAAACTCATACTTGATTTTTGATGTTGGATTTTGAATCTTAGTCTTCATTTCAGTCGTGCATGTGTGGGTCGATTTCAATCGTACATCTGTGGGTCGATTTCATTCTTCTAAGTCAACAAGAATCGTGGTTGAGTTGAGTTCAAAGGTTAGTTTTTTCTTGATTTTTTTTGTTTTTTTTTTGTTATTGTTATGCTTAGATTTCGTAGGGGTTATGATGTGTTATTAAATATTGGTTTCAATTTTTGAGTGAAATGTAGCTTCATGCTTATTTTTAATATTTATGTTATGGTACTGTTAGATATAAAATTTTGTATGTAACTTGTTATTCATATATTCATATTGTCACATTTGTTGTTATGGGGCATGTAACTTGTTATTCATACATTTATATGTAACGTGTTTTGAGTGTGGATTGGTTGGGTGGTATTATATTTGTGTGAGTTATGTTCTCCTTTTAAACATGCAAGAAGACAAAGACGAGTTGGGTGCTGTGTTGTGTTGTGTCTGTGTGGGTGTGGGTTAAAGTTAAATAATATTATCCTAAGAAGAAACAGATATGTTGGGTTGTTGTGTTGTGTCTGTGTGGGGTTACATACCTAATTTTAAGAAGACAAAGATATATCGAGTATTGTGTTGTTTCTGTGGGGTATTGTGTTCTGTATGTGTGGGGTTATATTTGCTTTAACTTGAATTGTTTTTATATTTCTTTGGGTGTGTGTGTGTTTCTTTAGTCAATTATTGTATTCTATTAGTAACTTGTACTTAATTATTGTTAATGTTTATGCATATAGGTATGAGTGGGTTTACATTCATTACTTTAAAGTTGTATCATGGTGGGGCCTTATTGTATGAAGGTGATAAAGCAAGATATGTGGGTGGGTTAGTGAGTGAATATTATGATATTGATGTGGATACAATATCATATTTTGAGATTAAAGACTATATTAAAGAACTAGGATATAGCCCAAATTACAAATTTAGTATCCGGCCACCTAACAGTTGCATCTTAGGAAATATTGATAATGATAATATTCTCTTAGCAATGTGTAATTGCTTACAAAGTGGGGCTGTTTTGGAAGTATATGTCCACATGCCTGGAGAGAAATCTGGTGCAACTTTTAATAAAGTTGGGACCACTGAGGCTAGTGGATATAATGAAGTAGGTGAGGCTGCTTTTAATAGGGTAGATGTAAATCTAAATACTACCTCAAATATTCCTTCTACTTCAAACCCAACAGCTTCAGAATAGTGATCAATCAGATTCTGAAGATAGTGAATACTCTGTAAAAGGATCTGATGAGTCAACTGAAGAGATGATGATTCTGAAGATAGTGAACTACTTGAAGATGATCAATATGAAAGTGATGTTCATGAGGAGTTTGATTTAACTGAGAGCTCAGAAAAGATCCTTTCTGAGGAGGAAAAAAAGAAGGGAGAGAATTCCTGCAGATAGTGAAGAAGTACCATGTGGTAATGCTGGAGAAGATCTTGGGTTTGATGAGACTGCTATTAATACATGTACTTTAGAAGGAAGGCTGGGGGTGATGAACCATATTATGCAAGTTCTTATTCTTGTATTTTTGAAACTGACACATATGATAGTTGTCTAAAGGAAGGTGAAAAAATGAAGTTGAAACTGCCTAACACAAAAAGGAAAAAACATACCATAGAGAGAGTCAAATTTGATCCCAACATTAAGAAGATTGTGTGGCAATTGGGTATGATTTTGAAAGTGTAAAAAAATTTAGATTGGCAGTCACTAAGTATGAAATCCAGAGAGGGGTTCAGATTGGAAAGTGTGTGAATGATCCAACTAGAGTAAGGGTGAGATGTTGCAAGGTAAATTGCAATTGGTTATTATATGCAAGTTTGGACAAGAAGACTAATTACTTTGTTATTAAGACTTACATGCCAGTCCATTCATGTCAAAAGGATACTAGGAATTATTTGTGCAACTCTAAATTCATTGCTAGTGCTTTTAAAAAGAAAGTGATTGAACAACCAAATATCGGAGTGTTCAAGTTGCAAGAGTTAATCCGGAAGAAGTGTAATGTGCATGTTGGTAAGACCAAAGAGCAAGAGCTAAAATTTTGAATGAAATAATGGGTGATCATGTTAAGGAATTTGGGAGAATTCTTTATTATAAGAATGAGTTGCTGAGGTCTAATCTTGGGAGTACTTGTGTGGTGAATCTAGGTGAAGCTAATGAATCTGGTAGGCCAGTATTTGAGATATTTTACATCTGTTTTGCTGCACTCAAGATGGCATTCATGTCAGCTAAAAAATGCATTGGTCTGGATGGTTGTTTCTTGAAGGGGGTATGCAGGGGTCAATTACTTATTGCAGTGGCCAAAGATGGCAATAATCAAATGTTTCCACTTGCTTGTGCTGTAGTTGAAAATGAGAACACAATCAGTTGAAGTTGGTTTATTTCTCTGTTGAAAGAAGACTTGGGATTAGGAGATGGAACAACTTTCACTATTAAGTCAGACATGCAAAAGATAAACTTGTTTTTAATTATCTGTTGGTTTATCATTTTTTCAACTTAATTATCTAATGTTTGTTGTAACTTGTAGGGACTGGATATAGCTATTAAGGAGTCGTTGCCAGCTTGTGAGGAAAGAAGGGGTGCTAGGCATATCCTAGCAAATTGATCAAAGAACTGGAGAGGGCTGCAAAGGAAGAAGCAGTTCTGGAAGTGTGCTAGAAGTACTTTTGAAGCTGAATTCAGAGAAAATCTGCACGAGTTGTCTAAATTAGGTATTGGAGGTACAGGTATAGTGGATGACCTAATTTACTATGATAAAGAATATTGATGCAAGGTGTATTTTAATTGTGAAGTCAAGTCTGATGCAATAGATAATAATATGTGTCAGATCTTTAATGCTTGGATTTTGTCTGCAAGGCATAAAACCATTATTAGTATGCTTGAAGAGATAAGTATTAAGGTCATTGCTAGGTTAGCTAGGTTAAGTGAATTTCCAAACTCTTGGATAACCAATTTCTCTCCAATGGCAATGAAAGTATTAGAACAAAATATTGATAAGTCAATAGCATGTAACATTGAGTTTAATGGAGTAACTGGCTATGAGGTTTTGGATGGATACAAACAACACACTGTATTTTTGATAAAGAGGGAGTGTAGTTGTAGATCTTGGATGTTGAAGGGAATACCATGTGCACATGCCTTAGCTGCAATGTTGCATAAACAATATGACCCACTTGATTTCATTCATCCATGCTACTCTAAAGAGAGGTACTTGATGACTTACTCACATTTTATACAACATATGAATAACATGCCAATGTGGACAGATTAAAAAAATCCTCTTGTTGATCCACTAGTGATAAAACAAATGACAGGCAGACCTAGAAAGTTGAGAATGAAAGAGGTTGGTGAAACTAAGGTGCCTGGTAAACTGTCTAAAACTGGACTAACTATGACATGTAGTCTTTGCAATGTTAAAGGTCACAATAAAAGAAGTTGTCATTTACGAAGGAGTGATGGAGTTGGTTCTACTGCCGGGGAACAGAGAGCTACCCCTACTTCAAATGTTGAAGAACCATCAATTTTAAGAAAGGGAAGGGGAAGACCAAAGGTACATTACTATTTTGTCACTTACTTTTAAAGTTTTATCAACTTACTAATATAATCTATGTTTTTTTGCTAATTAGAAATCAACAAATATTGAGAGTGAGCCTGTTGCAAAATGGGTGAGAGGCAGACCTAAAAACATAAGTGCATGTGCAAGTGCAAATGCAACTGCATCAAGGGCTTCACCTACAACTACTGCACCTCCAACAACTTCAAGAACAACAAGAGCTACAGCAAGTGCAAGTGCATCAAGGGCTTCACCTAGAACCACTGCACCTCCTAGAACTTCAAGAACACCAAGACATAAAGCAAGTGCAAGTGTAAATGGTGTTGGAGTATCCTCAAGATTTAGGAGTGATAGAGGAAGAGGTAGGGGATTGGGAAGTGCAGGAAGAGGTAGTAATCATCCACTTGAAAGTTGGTTTAAATGCTCTCAAGGTAGTACAACACAGGGTGTAGACCAGAACACAAATGTTGCACCAAAGGAAACTGCTACTTCTAGGAAAGGAAAAGGTGTTGAAAACACAAGTCAATTTAAAAGGCCAAGAGTAACTGGAATGGGTGTGTTTCAAGCTGAAAATGGTTTCAAAACTTTCAATGTAAGCATTGTGATGCATTCATATTGTTTGTTTTTTAATAACTTACACATTCGTAATCTAATAACCATAGTTCTCTAAAAATTTTGTAGCCTGGACTGCCAAGTAGCAGAATATTATTTGGACCAAAGAGAGTTTTGAGATCAAGTATTGTAACTTGGGATGTTGGTTTCAAACCAACAAGTGGATTGAAGTTGAAAGGAAATCAGGCAATCACAACTAGAAGGCTCCAGCAGATTAGAGATTCAATCAAGGCTTTCAAACCCAAATGCTTCCTCCTCTTCACAGCCTCGAGACCCATGGAAACTATAATGTTGATATCAATGGTGTTTTATTAGTACTATTTTGGTGGCCACTATAAGTACTATTTTGTTTCATGTTTGAAGGAAAAACAACTATTTCCTATTTTTTGTTATATGTATGTATGAAATAGTACTGAAATTATGGGTACTTATGCAATGTGGAAACTTTGTTTTGCGTTTAAGTTCACTTTTAGAATCAACTTTGTACTGAAATTTGCTCTTAAGCAATAAAATTCTGGGCATGTATGCGTTGTGACTTGTATATTTCTGGGCACTTTTAGACTTTGTACTGAAAATTTGCTCTTAAGCAATGAAATTCTGAGCACGTATGCGTTGTGACTTGCATAATTCTGGGCACTTTTAGTCTTGTATAATTCTGGACATCAACTTTGTACTGAAAATTTGCTCTTAAGAATGAGTAATACCTCTTGCTTTATTTCATTTTACAACTTCTAACACAAACAAATCAACATGACAAATAGAGAATTAAGACAGTTTCAAACACAAACAAATTCAATTTTTCATTACGATAGAGCAAATAAAGGTATCAATACCACACAAAATCATGGTAATTTCATATGATCCTTAAACTTACCAACTTGGGTTAGAAAACTAACAAATATAACAACAAAACAAATCATCAAACAACAAAGGAATTTCCCAAAACAACAACCTTTATTTGTTTTCTTCATTTTCATCCATTTCATCTTCTTCTCTTTCAATTCACCCATTTCTTTTACATTGTCACTCTTCTCCTTTGAATTGATGTTGAGATTTTCATAACGATTTCAAAGAATTTCACCTTCATCCAAAGGAATTTTCTCTAGTTTTGACTGTTCAATGTTGGAATTATCAAGCTGTTCCAATTGCATCTTCACACGCTCATAATTTTTTTTCCAACTCCTTAATCCTATTCACCAATTTCGGAAGAATAATACGAGATCTTTCATCGACTCTCTCCTTATCTCTCCATCTAAAGAAATTACAGTTTGTGGCCTCATAGTGAGGATAAAACCAAAATCATCTTCCGGGATTGCGATCTGACCAAGACGTCTGTATTTGCAATAAGATTTCATGCTTGCATCGCACTTCCACATTAATCATTGAATCATTCTCATCCATACACAACTAATTCAACTCGGATTTTGTCATAACCCTAATATTTATACATGAACATTGTGAAAAAAATCAGAATTAATAATCGACATAAAAAGGTGTAAAGAATATATTAAAATTTACTTTACCTTTTCAAATCAAGGAGCAATTTAACTTGAATGATAATGGAGTTTTTTCAAAAATGAAGAACACTGATAATGGAGTTCTTTCTTCAAAGAGGAAGAACACTGATAGAGAGAGAAGAAGACAATTGCATTCTTTTTTATAAGTGTTAATATTTATTTTTGAATTTTTTTCAAATTATTTTAACACGTGGCCAACTTTTATTGATCATTATTATCTAAAAACTTCACTCACGCTTCTTACATGGGTGAATTCACGTATATTGCCATGTAGGTATAAAGTGGTAAATAATTGAGTAAAAAAAAGTTTGGGGGGGGTAGGGGGGTAGGTGTGTCTCAGGGATTTTGGGTATAGGCTGGGGGGTATTTGAGTATTATCCCATAAAAATACTCAAAACATTTCCCCCCTTTTTGCCTTCACTGTTTCTTCTTCTAATATTTTCTACATGGTACCAGAGCAACATTGATGATCCTTCATATCTTCAATGACTAACTCTTCTATCACTGAGTCAAGTTCACAGTCCATATCTCCTTCATCATTCTTCTATTAGAAGGAAAGGGCTATGGAGCATAGAGAAGATCCATTCTCATCACTCTCTCAACTCAAAACAAGTTGGGATTCACCTATGGAACTTGCAAATCCCATGTTGCCAGCATCCCAAATTTGCATTTATGGAACAGGTGCAACACCACTTTTCATTCTCCTCAAATATATTTTCACTTTCACTTCTCAACAAAAATGGTGGTCTCAAAAGGCAACTTCACCAGTCTTTGTTGTTGTTTGGTTTCTCGTCAGAGCTACAGTAGCTGCCGACGCACTTCACCGGCACTTTATTCTGTCGAATTATCTCTCCGTCAGTATTCACCAGCTGTGATGTCACTATTTTTGTTTTCCTCTTCAGATTTGGACATATCTGAATTATTATTTTTTTGTTTTTTGAAGAGTGAGAGTGAGTTGAGCTTGTCTTAATTTTCTATAGTTTTTTTTTCATTGTTTGATTTTAGGTTTTCTTCGTGTTGTCTGACACTTCCTCTCAGATCCATTTTTCTTTAGATCCCATCAATGGCTTCCGTTAATGGATCTTCATTCGTCATCTCTTTTCTTTCCTCCTTTTTCCATTCGAACAATGCATATTTGAAGACATTTGGGTTCCTTTGTTATGAATCTACTTCAACTCAAAATCGATCCATGATTTCACCAAAAGTTTTCCCTTGTGTTTTCTTAGGGTATCCCCTGGATAAAAGGGGTACAAACTTTTTATCTTCGGATGATTTTTTTTTTTTGTCAAGGGATGGTTCATCTTCATGAATCTCTTTTTTTCCCTTCAAATCCATCTTCTTTTGTCCTTCTATATTTTCCTCTTTTACCTCTCTTGAATCTCTTTATGATGATATTACATCGCCTCAATATCCTGGAGATGGAACAAGTCTCGGTTCACCTTCTCATCTCTCAACCCCAACTTGATGTTGTGGATTTTTCCTTGTACATCCATGAACTTGTTTCATCAACCAGTTCCATTCAACATGTTCCTCCTTCTATTCCAGTACATTCACCTATTTTTTTCTTTTGCACCCTCATCAACATTCCTTCCTCTTCTCCCATATCTCTCTAGAGCTAGTCTCTTCTCATTCAAATGGGATCTCTTGCGTCGCACTTTGAGGAATCATGTTATCAATTGGTATTAGACTTTCTGTTGATGATTTTGTCTTGTGATTAAAGGACCTTCTGCCCTTATCAGTTGGATTCGTTGCTCAATATGTCTTGAAAACAGCTCTTGGTTTGTGTAGCATATGCACTTGGAATCCCTCTAATGTACGCAGTTTTGTCCTTCTTCTATTTTTCTACATTTGTTGCAGGGGCTCAATTATCAAATTATGCCAACTTCTTGAACAAAAGTGATGTGGCATTCAAAATTCTCTTCACCAGTTCAAGCAACATTGCTTCAGTTCTTGTTATCATTTTTAACTCGCCCTTCCTATTGATTCAGTCGTTCCATTTGATGCAGTTGCAATCAATGCTCAATTTGTACATTTTCTCCCTGTCACTCTTGGTTAAGTGTTGAACAACTCTGTTTTTATATGTCATTTTTTGTGGTTCACCCATCTCTTGAAAATCAAAGACACAGACCTCTGTTTTTTATCATATTGGCAAAGTTGAGTATCATTCAATGTCGCGTGTAGTGGTTGATAACCTGGATCAATCGTCTCCTTCATGATTTGGGAGTTCCTCCAACTCTCCCCATTTATGTTCAAATCAGGCCAAGGCCGCCATACACTTCGCCAAGAACACGCTCCATCTCAACTTGCAGATCTTCTCACCAAACCTTTGTTTGGTCCCTCATATCATAAACTTCAGGGCAAGCTGGGTCTTGTTTTCTCTCCCCGCCAACTTGAGGGGGGTATTGAAATGACAATGAAAATCAGGCCCAGGTCGCATTCATGAAAACCTGGTCCATGTTACAGTCCCTAAATTCAAGGTTTCATCTGAAAATGAAGAGAAACAGGTCGCAGGACCTGTTCCTTAAGTCAAATTCGACTCAATGTTCAAGACCCATCATTCATATCAATGTTCTCAATCGAGAAATCCCACACACTTGTGGTCCATTGCATTTCATCATCTTTGTACATAGCATAATATTATCTCTTAGATGCTTCTTATAGAAATTGTAAGGTGGTGCAATGTTGGTTAGGAGTTGTTAGCCTCTAGATTATTTTACATTTTCTGCCATTTCGTATTAGTATAAATAGTTGTTCCCTCTTCGATAAAATCACTCAGAAAATTTCCCCCATTTTACCTTCACTGTTTCTTCTTCTAATTTTTTCTACATCATCAAGCTTTTTTCTAGCATAGTTGGTAAAACTTCTTCATTCTGCAAAAGAAAAAGGACAAATAAAGTATATTCAATAGTCATATACAGGATTTACGTTATA
>CM040626.1:9610061-9640485 GCA_022817965.1 Solanum lycopersicoides
ATATTTAAACCAATACTAATGACAACAAAACTTTGCAAATACGATAAATTTCAAAGTTTAAATCATGTAGTGAAGGACCAAAATTAATTAATGACTGTATATACCCAACAAAAGTTCTTTTGAAGGAGAACCCCTTCTGGAGAAGTCATTGACACTAGATAGGAAACTAAGAATAAATAAGCTTTTAAATTTCTCAAATTTGATATATGAGTTTGTTCTCACAATAGGAGAAAGCCTTTATTTATAATGTTCTTACCAAAATAAATGGTTGAAGTTCATATTTGTATAATATGAAGTTAATTAATTCTGAGATTTTGTAATGTCTTATGAAAATGGTATGAAATTGATTGTGTTGCCCAATAACATGAGATCAATTGAACCTAACAAAAAGAGTCATTAACCAAGATTTAGATCTTAAATACATATATTTAGAAATAAATTTTAAAATTTTACAATTACTTTACAAATGTTAGTTGCCAAGTTTGAGTTGTTTGTAAAGAGCAAGTAGCATTTAGAATTTTTCTTTAAAAGTTTTAACTATTAAAAGAACAGTTTATGCAACTTTATCATAACTATTCACGGTGTTGTTTTGTTATCATCATCAATGTTACTCGTCTTGCTAACACACTCTCTATATATATGTAGAAGCAGAGGCATAAGCATCGTAAGAAGACGCCAAATGACAACGTAAAATTTAGACATGTATATATCTTTAGGGCAAACCTTCAAATAATTTGGAGTTCGAAAATATTTAAAGAAAATATTCTGAAACGAATTATAAGGAGAAAAAAAGCAAAAACTCAATATAAATTTTGTTCTGAACCGAGTTAAACGGAGTAATATTTGATTGGATCAATGGATCTAGGGATAATGATATTCACTTAACTTAAATTAACATACTCTCCATCTGAGTTAGCTTTTGTTCTAAATTTGTTGAAGTGAATACCTGACACCATAAATGTATGTTGCATGAGTAGTCATTTATTCATCAAAAATTATTGTTCAAGATGCATGGATATCTATGAGGTGTGTTTTGAATTTTTGTATTCAATGCATTCATAAACATGTTAATTTTTGGAAAATAGTATTCAGATAAAGTAAAGAGTTTTTTTAGAATTTTGATCTTGGTTCTTGATTTGTGTATCTATTTCACAAGTGATGATATGTCATGTGATAAGACTTTTCGAACGGAATAATTTTAAACTCTATTTTGATTATATAACTTTTTCAATCATATTGATCATAGTTTTGGAATTTAAAAAAAAAAAAGAACTCTGATTGTTCTGAAATTTGGTAGATTCATAAGAACGACCTCGTAAGAAATTAATTTTTTTCGGGTCATTGTATGAGTGTTTCGTCAGATTTGATTAAATAGTAGCGAAGTATTAGTTTTATGTGTTGGTTTAGACTTTCCTCCCTATCGGATAAAATTGATACAAGTCAAAATCGTCTAGTTTTGATAATCTATATCAACTCTCCTAAACTGAGTAATATCATATTGGATCAATGTAACTAGAGAATTTTCACTTGACTTAAACTAACAGTAGACTCTCCATCTAAGTTAATTTTGTATAAGTTTATGGAGTGAATAACGGTCATTATACATGTATATTGCATGAGTAGTTCTCCAATACCATCGATTGGCTATTTGAGATGCATGGATATATGTATAAATGAGCCCTGAATTTTTTTATTTGGGATTATTCAAATATTATGATCTGTTTAATGTATTATATCTCATATTCTCAATAGACTTTACACACCCACTCAGTACTACTTAAGTTTTTCTTTTGGTAGAGATAAGATATTAATTCAAAGAATGCATTGTACATATAACTTATGTTAGAATGAATTATTTTCAGTTTTTAACTAGATAAGAGATGAATATTTGATAAACTTATTTGTAACTCTCCTACCATTGAGTTTGATGAATATTTCATTTCTTGTGGTATAATAATGCATGATTCTTTTTATTAATATTATCTCACATAAACTGAATTTTATTAATCTATCTCATAAGAGAAAGTATCTTTTAGATTGAATGAAACTTATTGTACACTAGCGTCTAAGTTATTTATTTCAAATAGAACTTCGAGGTTGGTTAATGGATGGACATAATGGTTCATTAAAAGTGAAGTCACTACCAACATGTTAGTTTTGTTTGGAAGAAAAAATAACTACGAGACATTTCCTCTTAAAAAGGAAAAAATGATAGTGATAAGTTAAAATTATTTTATTTTGATTTGTAATGTAAATGAACATTCAGAGGTGAATTTGAGTATTCTTAGTTTACACAAACGATTACTCATGATATGAATATATATATATATATATATATATATATATATATATATATATATATATATATATATATATATATATATATATCTTTTTGATACTTTGTCAGTCTGAATGTCTTGATAAACTGAACAAAATATTTAAGACAAACGAAAATAGCATCAAGAAAAATATATATAAAGTCAATGCAATCTAATCGTAGTGATGTAAACCTCTCTACAAAGCTCCTGGATCACTTATCTTATAGAATAATTGCATTTCAATTGTCTACATCAGACGCTGCACAATAGATTGATGTAGAAGAGAAAAGAAGTAGACTCTTATGAAGATGATAAGATAATTGTTGACTTATTATTAGTTATTTTGTTTCTTTGGGATAGGTTCTAATAACTACATATCACATTCTGAATTCAGTTTCTTTCACATCAATACCTTGAACAACTATAAAACTAATTGAATTTGACATAAGTTTAATATGTGACATGTTCAGACATAGGATTGTCCAGCACATGTGATGAGTGGGAGAATAAGAAAATTGAAATTAAGAATGAAATATGTGTGTTAATTGGATATCCCAAAGAATGAAAGAAATGTCCTAAAGAAAATAATGCAATTATTAACACAATTGTCTGATTCTAGAAAAGGATCATTTAGTAAACTATGTTCCTAAAAATAAACTAGTTTTACACGAACTGAATAAAGAAATAACAAATAAGTCAATTGTAAATTCAGGCGCTCAAAAACATCTAATCGGTATGTCAAAAATGACGTTCCATTTCATTTAAGTAGTGGGAGAACGTTACTAGACATAGGAAAACTACTACCTCTAGTAGTGGAAGTGATGTTGAGCAAATTAAAAGAACACTTCATGAAAAGTTGTTAATTTTCAATATCTAATGATTTTTGAAGAAAATATTAAAATTCAAGAAATGAAATTGTGATTATAATAGTAGTACTTAGTCGTACTGGAAAAATTATAACGAAAATTGATTCGTTTTGTATGTTTGACAGAACTTTTATTATAGAGCCCCTGAAAAGAAGTACTCTTGGAGGATTTCATGATAAGGTCTCTCAAGATTTAGTATTAAATCGATTTGCTACGACGAAGCACTACTAGACAAAATTGAATGAGAAAATAGCTTGGTAAATTTTCTTTAGATAAAAAATAATGGAATGTATGTGAATGTTATAAATGCATAGTTAAGAGTCTAAGTGAGAGATTGTTAGGGTATATACTATTAATTATGTGTTTAGACATAGTATTCTAACAATTTTCAAGATTAAACATCTAAGTGGGAGATTGTTAGGGTATATACAATTAACCATACATTTAGATATAGTACATCATAAAAATTGTGATGGTTAAAAGTCTAAGTGGGAAGTTGTTGAGATATATACTATTAACCATATGTTAAGATATAATATTTATTATAGAATAAATATTTGTTCAATTTTAACAGTTCATATATTCATTTATGGTGTCCGTTTACTTTTATAGTAGATGATTTAATGTGTAGAGTTTTAGCTTATACACAGAGGATTAAATCATCGATTCTTATAAGTATAAAGTTTTTCGTTCAAAATCTTGGATGAAAATTGGACATGTCATCGGTACGATTGTAGCACTAGATTACATGTAATTTATTTTGATTATGGGAACAATATAGTTTCAACTTCTTGTACTAGTGCATTTTGTATGTATTGAACGGGACTGAATAGAGATAGTTATTTTAGACGGACTGACAAAAACATATCCTCCAAACTATTAAATATACTTATATTCTTAATCCTAATATAACTATTATGATTTGTATATATTAGTTATGGTTTTTTTCAAATAAAAGTTGAGATTCTGAAATGGGTCAATATGTCTGGTAAGTTGGATGATAATAATATATATTGGTGAAATAATAAGTTAGTTGATGGAATCCATGTCTCGTTATAGAGATTGATTAATATGCCTATTTCAAAAACTTATAAGTTTTTGATCGTATCAAACCTTGCAAGTGGATTTATTAATTCGACACATGAAATAAGTTAAGTAGTGTTCTAAAAGAAATTAATCATTGAATTAAATTCGTCAATAATTTAATTTATTAACTACTATCTGAAATCTTAACATGGGGAATTACATAAATACTTGACGAGGAAATTCAAATATAAATAAAGGAGTGCAATTACGAATTTCTAGTGAAATGATTTGTAATTTATCATGGTAAAAAATAATTTAAATTAATTATTTGGAATCATTTCCATAATAGGAAGCCTCAGTAATAATTTTGTGGTCCCTATAGTTTCCATATCTAACTTGAACTCAAAATCATATTTCTATAGAAAAAGGAAGAATAATGTGGTTTTTCTAGTCTTCTAGAAAACTAGGTTTTCTAGCCCTTTTTGGATTAGGAAGAAATCTCTATAAATAGGAATTCTCCTAACCTAGAAAAGAGAGGAATTAACTTTCTATTCGATACTTGCCCACCCAAGTATTGAGAGAGTTTGGATGTGAACTTGAGATCACTACAGAAGACCATATATGTTGCCTATCTAGTGGAATCGCTTGAAGGTATCTGTCACGCTTCAAGAGGTATTTATCGAATTGAATTTCAGCAACTTTATGTGTTCTATCATAATTATGTGTTATACCATAAACAATTAGGTTATGTATTATTCATATACGCAGTAAAGATTTTGATATGCTTCCGTTGAGCATATGATTTTCCAATAATACATCCCTTAATAAAGCAGTTGCATAGTTTTATTAATAAAAAAATTATAGATTTTAAATCAAGTACGGAACTTTTTTTAATCGCACATTTAAATACATTCTAAAATGATTCTAAAAAATAAGATAATTTCAGTAAAAAAAAATTGTTTGGATTATAACATGGATGATTTGAAAACTCGTTTGTCATTTCATTGATTTTGTTAAGCCTGAAACGTCATATCTGATTGGGTGACATATTAGATTTGCGTTCATTGGGCCTCGATTGAATTTCAAAGGATCATTTGGGACCTGAAACTTTGAGTTCCAAAATATGGAGTAACAATCACTAGTGCAGCCGCTCCTGCGAAGGTTGGCTCACACCGGTGATGGAGGCTTACTTAGCAAGGCACTGTTGCAGCGGAGTCTAGCCATTGGTACACCACATCTTTACGGAGAATTCAATTTCACCGGTTCCATGTCAGAGACACCTGCAATGTCGCACCTACAGAGCCTTGTTCTCTCTCCTAGAGTACAGATCACTTTTGAGTTTTGAACTCCGCTCCTCGAACAACCCCTGGTCCATCGGAGCAGTAGTGATCATTGATTGTTTTACGTGGACTTTTGTAACACCCCCAAAAATTTTAAGTTAAGGCCTAAATCATTCTTTAATTGCATGTAAAATTGTAGCAGGTAATTCTTAAATTACTTATATGTGTAAATGACAATCTTTAGTGTTGGAATGGTTTTGGATATGAATTAAGGTTGCAAGAACCCTCCCTAACACAAAATTGAGTTGAATGTTTCCTTACCGATTAAATTTAACATAAGATTCTACATAGGTCAACTTCAAATGATCATATCTCCCAAATCAATGAATTAGGTGACCTAAGACATACCCAGTTGAAGGTCTTTGAGTCCTCTTTTCGATGCCATCAAATTTGCCTCATTTTGAGTTTGGAGTAAAAAGTTATGCATGTCATATTAGAGAAAACTGACAACAGACTTGACGACAGTCATGATGGCTCGTCAACCCTGTGATGGGCCATCAACTATGTAGGAAATTTAGTGTTTCAGTCATTTTTGATGATGACCTGGTGACGGGCTGTCAAGTCCTCCGTTACGCGCTACTCGAGTTTTGTGTTTTCTGATTTATTTAGCTTATTTTAGACCTTTTCCATATATTTTAAGCCTAAATTCCAACGTTTTTCACCGAGTTAAGGGTCTAATAAATGTTAAAATATTTTTTTACATTCTTTAACACTTAAAAGACTTAGAGCAAGGATTCAAGAGGAAAAGGCTAGGGTTTCGAGCGTTCTTCAAATTTCCATCATTTTCACCAAGAAAATTGTTCTTCCAGGTATGTAAGACTATCATAGTATTGGAATAGTTCATCCTCATGCCCTACATATGTAAAAGTTAAGAGAAAGATAATCTAGTGTTTTTATTCTTGATTTCGAGTATTTTTGAGATGAGTAATATCGTTAATTTTTGAATTTCTGTTCCTAATTGTTGAGTTATTGTATATCATGTATTGAGTTTCTTGAATTGATTGCTCATGTCTACTATCTAGCATGAGCCTTATTATTGAGTTAATATTGAGAAATCCTTTTAACCAGTCATTGTCTTAAATTAATTTATGAGAAAGTAAAGAAAAGTTTTGAGTAGAGTCCGAAGAGTTGTTTTGAGAACGATTATAAGGAAACTAAGTATTTCCTAATGATATCATTTTCAAGGTGAGAAAAGAGAAAGTTTGATTTCTAAATGAGTTTATGAGTTCACATATATTTTTTAGCAGTTACCTCTTTTAAGAGAATGGTTTGAGCAACTATCTCAAACTAGAGAAAGAGTATGTCTTATACATTTGAGCATGGGTATATATTTTAGTAGGAGTAGTATTGAGCACCGATATAAGGATGAGTTCAGACAACCCAGAATCCTCATAAACCATGTCTTGCCGACATAGGTACAAAATCATATTTTTTAAGATGAATCCTTATAGCTTAGTGAATTCACTCAATCGAGAGATCTATACTCTGGCACGGAACATGGACAAACTCTATATCATCACGTCGTTCATAGTGATGGTTGTCGGTTAAAGAATCTTCCAATAGAATTAAAATGTGTTTAAATATATCACTTATTATGTGTAGTTTAGAGATGAGTAAGTATTTTGTAAAGTTTTGAATGATTAAATCCTTTATTTTTTTACATTCAGCTTGAGTATATATTTATCGATTACCGTCTTTTCTTTCAATTGTTTCACTTCGAATATATTACATACTCGAATTCAATGGACTGATGTCATTCAACCTACATTTTTATATGATGGAGATGCATGTGTTCAGGATCATCAACATGTGTTTCGTTGAGATCACGTTGCACTTCAAATAACTTTGGTGAACCTCCTTGCATTCCCGAGGATTTCACATTTATTTTCTAGTTATTGTTGAGTTGTTGTGAGTTTTGTTCCGATGTCTATCCTAGTATTAAAAGCTTCATAAATATTTAGAGTTGAAGAGTCTCTCAACATTTCCCTTTTGTGTCAAGATGTATTGGAAACTATCACATTTATACCATTGAGTACTTTGAAACATTTGACTTGAGTTTATTTGAGATATATGAGTTAAACTCATCTGCACTTAAAGCTTTCTATTTTTGAGTTAACTATTCCGCTAAGTAATCAGTCAGGCCGAGAATTTGCTTGAGAACCAGAAATGATTTTCGAGTGTCGGCCACGTCCAAGCTATAGGCTCGGAGCGTGACAACTTCTTCCTCATTTCTCCAAATCAGTGAGACTTGTTTCCTCCATTATTAGAGCTTCTTTTTATCCATAGCTACAAGGTTGGTTGAAATGAGTCTTGAAGCCTCAAGACACGAAACACATGTGTACCTAAACCAAACTCAATGTTCCAAACCTAACAAAATAATCAAAATTCATTCTAATGTTGTTTACTTGAAGTTTTGACCGAAGTTAAATATCTAAACTTTAAAAGCTGCAAAACTTGCATAAAACCCAAGCAAACGACCTGATGACCAAATTTTCAGTCCAAACAAGCCATAAATTACTTAGGATCGCTATAGGAAAGCTTTAAATACCAAAATTTTTGGAAAACACAAGAATTACCTGGAGGGTACTCATTACATTATGTGTCTTAGAATAGTTGTTTACAAAATGTTGTTGTTTCCTAGTGAATACTAACGTAATGAATGTATCGGTTTAATTAGGATTATAAATATCTAAATTATGAAGAAGATTATAGAACAATATTAAGTGTAAAAATACAACTCTTTATATTTTCTCTCTCTAACTAATGCACGCACATAGGTGATTTATATAGTTTTACACTATCTATTTTAATATCATATTAGGATTCTACATTCTTATCATAAAATGTGTCAAACTAATAGTATATTGGAAATATTTAAAGTTAGAATTCTACGTCCTAATTCTAAACTATATTGCACTTTATCAATTATATGTTTCGGCAAATCAAACACATAACTATTTATTATTTTTTAATAAATTAGCTTCAACACAAAAACATTTATCAATTACTTTAAATCAGTTAAGACAATCGAGCTTTAAATTTTTCCACATTAAGATTTACATGTATAAACACACTAAATTAAAAGCACGAAGGTCCTTAAAGATGTTAATTTAATCTTTTGCCCATCATTAAAATACTCTACAATAAATAAAATTGTAATTTACTATTTTTCTAGTATTTGTTTGAGTGTGCTTCATCCAATGAGTCTGTGCTCTTGATATACCCTGAGGATACGATTGAATTCAAATTATGAGCATGTTGTTGGGATCCAAACAAAATGGTGTTGTGTGGAATCTAACAAAACAACTTTGAATGACGATAGCAAATATTAATTGTAAGAACTCATATTATATTAAATTGATTTGGACGATAGATCTATATGGGATTGATACATAAAAAATAATATATTGGGAGCATAATATTCTCTAAACAAGACTTTGTTTGACGACTGCATTATTGATACTATTGATTTTTATTTTGGGAAAAGGCATATATTTTCTCTCGAATTTGTACCAAAAAGTTAGTTATATATTTAAACTATCATGATGATCTATTACACACTTACGCTATTTAAAAGAGAATTTATTTATCCCCTATATCTGACGTGGCAAATAAAATAATATAAAAATAAATCATGCGCGTCAGATATTATTAAAGTAAAAAAATAATTAAATAATTAGATTTCTCCTTATACCCCACCTCCACATCTCTTCTTCTTCATACCCACTGTTCTCATCTTCTTCACACCTAAATTTAGGATCAATAACAAAAAGCAATGTAGTAACAAGTTGCTTCAAAAAAATCACTTTTTACCACAAACCTTCGAACAAGAAATCAAAACAGTACTAGGTAACTTATGATTTGTGGGTTTTAATTTGTGTTTGTTTACATAATCAACGGGATAGAATTTTTTTTGAGGGGTGGGGGTGGGAGGGTTTAGTCAAACCGATATGGTGAGATTCTTCTAGTCAACAAGATAGGTGATCGATTGAAAAAGGGAAGAAAATTATTTTCCTATGATTTCTGTCTTTAAGAAACCTCCATGAAGGAAATAGAAAAAGAAAAAAATTATGTCCCGATCTGAAACTTTTTGCAATTGGAAGCTCGATCTCACAAGAAACGGAAGCAGTCTTCTTGTGATTCATTTTGGAACAGAGGAAATTCTTTCACTATACAAATTAACTTTGAATTTCGAAAAATTTTCTTGGTGGCCATTGTAGAAAGCTTCTTTTTTGCAATTTTGCTATGAAGAAGATATAATTATTAGAAAATTTCACTAATTAATTAGAAATTACTTAGTGTAAAATATAGCTAGCAAAAGAAAACTTAATTAATAAAGAAAAAACAAAAAAAAATAAAAACTATAATTTCTGACATGGCGCTGACGTATCGCTGATACACTGTGAGTGTAATACACTAGATTATGTGAGAGTGGTGTTACAGGTCCAGGATGGTATTAAATTCACTTTTAAGTTGTAAAAATATTAATAGATTGTCATAATACTTTAATCGTGTAACTAACTTTTCGATATAAATTTAGGAGAAAATTTATGTTTTTTCCCTTTTATTTTTCTTCCATAAATTACTTACCATATTAGAATAAAAAGTCACATAAGTTACAAATAAAGTAAAGCCAACCTAAAGATTCCTGAATTTTAGGAGTTTCCAACTTAATAAGTTTTCTACTTGCTCTCATATTAAATGTTTTTCTTCCTTGTTTTAATCTACATTTTTTATACATAGAGAAAACTACATAAATTAGGCCAAGTAATGAAACTATTTATTCAAATATCCTGTTTGACACATTTAAATACAATTATCCTTGATATCATCAGAGTATCGATATATTTTGATGGTATCAATAAGTAAATTATAGTATTTTTAATGAATTAATATTTTTGTTCTCTGATATCACCAAAATATATTTATACTTTAATGGTATCAAAATCATAAATTTAGTTAGTTTTCACTAAATTACTACCTTTTCCTCCAAACTAATATATATATTATATATTATATTATATTTTGGTATCAAAATCATAGTGTTTGAATGCACGTGCATTGCACGAGTGTATAAGATATGTAGTATATGATGTTATAAGATAGAACTAAGATTACTAAATTAAATATTTTTAGTAAATAATTATAATTGAACAAGCATAGGATCAATGATTTTAAATTATTAATACATATTGTCATAGAGTTACTTGTATTTTTGAGATCAAAATTACCAGATATCATTAAAACATTTCAAAGTACTTTCAAAGTTTAAATATGGCAGAAAGTGACATTTCGTTCGTAATATTATTTCTTACTTCACTCAATTTTGTAAACAAACCAACAAAATAACAAAAAATATTCATTCAAAAAATGTTACAAATAGCCTTTCCTCGTTATGAACATAAATGATGCATGTACACTATTTAAGTAGAAATTTTGTCTTAAATATTCATACTTGAAATTTAGTATGTGCATGACACTAATAAGGATTACCATAAGTATTTCAATATTTTATCTTTATATATAACATATCCTTTACAAAATATTATTACTTAATTAATATTTGAGTGAGGCTATCATAGAGAGGTAATCTTACCAAAAAAATATACTCGGTTGTTATCATGAATGATGGTTAATTATATATGTTTCAGTAGAATAATTTGATTTTAATATATGAATAAAATCACCCATGGTGAAAAATATTTCATTTCATTAAGTTTCTACCTTATCTTTGTGGAATTGTAGTGTTCTCCTTTTTTCTACCGCATACATATCATATAGTTATTGTCTAATAAAAATATCTAGTATCTTATAGAAGTTGTATCATGATATAAAATATTTAATTTTTTTAATAATAAAAATTAATAGATGAATAAAATTTCAAGTATTATTTATAGAATCATTAATTTGATTTAAGATCATTTTATGATCAATCACTATTTTCTTGTCTATTTTTACATAACTAATAAGGAGTGTATCTTGTCACGTTAAGAAAAAATTATATGGAACAATATATTATACATAGCCAATGAAGAAAGAAGACAACAATATATGTTCATGTTATATTTACTCTAGTGTTCTATTTGATTTAAATCTCTTGACACCAACACTTTACTTTCTCCGTTAATTTTTACATACATATCTATTAAAAATAATTATTATTATTTCATGGCTTTGTTATCATATTATAAGTAAAAGTAAAAATCTATTTTTGAAATAGTTAATTTAACATCAAAACTAATAATTCAATGGACTACGTTGATACCCATTGTTTTAGCAAAATTAGGAAGAAACTTATTCGTTTTAGGGAAAAGAATAAAAAATAAAAAGAACAAAGAAGATATATCTTACCCAAATCATCTGCCTTTTTTCATATCTGTTTATTATTATTGTCTCTACCACATCTTTTCGTCACTGTTAACTCATAAATATGTAAGAAAAAATACGAGTGTGAGTTGATGAATGATTTGCTACAGTTTTTTCAACAACTCTTTCTTATGAGGTACCTCGAATTTCGTTCAATTTCTGACTTAATCATTTTTTGTAAATAACACTTGAGATATTTTAAGAGGAAGAGGAGTAGAGAACTTAAAAGAAATTGTAGTAAATGTGTGAGGAAGTTCCTCTATTTATAGCTACAAAATAGTAGTATGAATAGGTGTTAATTGTGCCTTATCCAAAAAGTGATAATCTTTCAAAAACAAGTCACTGCTAAGTCACAACTCATCGAAAAAGATACACCCTTTAGAAAAGGCACAACCCTTCGAACAAATCACAATCGTTCAAAAATGTCACAACTAAATGAAAAAGTCACAATCCATCAAAAAAGTCACAATTCATTGAAAAATTCATAGTCCATTAATTTGAAAAGGTATCTACTTTCAATATAAAAATTAATTAAATAAATAAATTAATTAAATTGAGTATTTTTAATTGGGGATATTATAGTAATTCAACATTCAAGTTTGAAAGTTTATGCTTTTAAGGTAAAATAATATTTTATATATATATATATATAGCTAGTAGAGCTAGTAATGTTTTGATTTTTTTTTCTTTTCTTGATACTACCAGAGTTGTGGTATCAAGTATCAATTTAGTTAGATTTCACTGAATTACTACCTCTTCCTCCTTTATACCACCAGAATATATGTATACTCTGATAGTATCAAGAATTAATGGAGTAGTGTTTTCAGTGAAGATTTGTTTATTCTTCTTTGATACCACTAGAGTATATATATACTTTGATGGTATCAAATATAAATTTAGCTAATTTTCATTGAATCACTACCTCTCTCCTAGCTATCATCTGAGTACAAATAAACTCTTATGGCATCAAAGGCGGAACTAGTAGTGTTTTGCTAGGAATGAAACAGTCACTTTAGATTGAGCGAGAAGGAAAGGATGATATAAGTCGAAACCCGAAATTAACTTAGTCTTAGATGGAGTTTTGGGGTTGAAACTGGAATCAGGACCAGAAAGGTCCATAAATTTGAGGTGAAATTCTCCATAGATGATTCTTGAAAACCTTAGAAGATGATGATGAAGAGGAAAACTTGTAAATAGTTTCACTTTTTGGGTACATATATGAATTTCCCTTATACTTATTGTTTCGTGGTGTTTTAACCTATGCCAATACTGAGTATAAACCTTCAACCAAAAAACAAACCTTGTTCTCCCCCCTCCCCCCCCCCCCTATTATCATGTTAAAATTATTTTTACAAAAAATAAATAATTAAATAATATTTTTTTAAAAATAGTAATGACAAATTTAATTTGTCTCTCGTAAATTCTTTTAGGACCTTCATGATTTTAAAGTAATATAGATAAACAAAGATAAAATGAGAAGAAAAAAAAAGTAACGACTCAATCACACAAAATCAATCGTAATATATCATGAGACTTTTATTATTATATAACGATAGATTTAATGGCACGATACAATAAAAGTTACGTAACAATCACGTTGTATTTAAACTAACAATAAAATACAATACAATAGGTAACAACTAACAATCATCCAAACAAGTTGTTAAATTTGGAGTATATCTAGCAACAAAACCACATATTGTTGTCCAATCCCCAAGTCTCCATGGTTGTTCTTTTCACATATCAGTCGTTTATTCTAATGTAATGTTATTAGACACATTAGTACCCTACATTGCACATTTTGTGTAGCATCAAGGAGATGGAAAGTTCATATATCACAATAGGAGGTCGTCAACCGACACATTCCTCCTATATAATTGAGTCTATTATAGTTTGAGACATATTTTTTTTCGAGATGATCATGTTACAAACAACAAGCTAAGTGGTTCATTAATGCACAAATTTAATTGAAAAGGAAATATTTAATTTTTATCGATCTTTTTCCTTAATCGATTGTTTTAAGTTTTTTTGTTTAAATCCAAGTGGACACTTAAATCATTCTCTGGAGGCTCGAATCTTATCATTTTTGCCTTCTAAACTTCTTTCTATTGAAAGATGATGAATCATATTATCATGTATTCCTTAAAAATATATAGTGAATCGTGTAGGTGACGTGTTTAATTAAAATCATACATTGAAATTCTTTTCCCTTTATCACTAGCCAATCGGGATGCTATCGCTCCTTCTTTGTCACTCAATCCATAATATGATATTGTAATTAATATTTTTTTAAAAAAAATTATTATAATATTTACTTAAAATTATGTTCAATAACCTATCTATCATTTTTGGTGTTCTCCCGATACTAATGAGCATCACTAAGACCTTCATTCTTGATAGCCCTTTTGTGAAGTTACTTTTTTTAATCTTTTTTAATCAATTACATGTTGGGTATGTTGCAAGAATTGATGAGAAATATAGAGGGAAAGAGAGGAATTTGAAAAGTTGAGAACTTGAATAGTTGGTAACTTGAAAAGTCCTCTTATGCTTTAATGAAAAGGCATTTGTCCCTCATCGGTGGTGGAAAGAAAAATATGAGAGTTTAAATATAGAAACACTCCTATTAATTATTAAAAGGGTTGGAAAGAGGGACCCCCCTCGCGCCATCGTCGTCACTTGCTCGGCTACGACTTCGACAAATGATCGAGAGATTATTTTTTTGGACAAAGTTTATTTTAATTATTTAATTATATATTTAATTAATTAAATGCCAAAAAAATATTTTCAATTAATTAGTTGACGTTTTCAGTTTATTTAGTTGAAATTAACAGAAACATTTCAATTTTTTAGTTGATTAACCCGACCCGACTCGGATTCGCGCATGACCCGTTTTATTTGAACTTTCCCTTTTTTATTTAAATTTCCCGCCATGACTGTTCTGAAAGGTTGTAACTTTCAGGAACAGTCATTGCCATTTGAAAGGTTGTAAATTTTCATCAATGGTCGTGTAGATTCTGAAAGGGTTGCAACCTTTCTGAATCTGTTCTTCTTGCCTATGAATACCATTCATTCTTCAGATTATTGAATTACGAATTTTCTGATTTTCTTCTTTTTCTTCTACACAAACATTTTTCTTCGTGTACTTTCTTGTTGTTGATTGGTTCGCTGACACCAGAGTTCTTGGTATCTATACTCTGGTGATTGAGATCATTTTACCCTTGGAGGTCATATTTCAAATCAAACCTCGGATACTAGAGGAGAATAATTTCCTTAAGGCAACACTATGAGTTCAGTGGACTTGATCTTTTTCCTTTTCAAATTATTCTAGATTCTTGTACGTTACAGATTTTAAGGTTCTTAATTAATTAATTTCTGTTTATCTTTTGTACTGATTCTGAAAACTTTGATTACTTCGTGTTTCTGCAAAGTTTTATCAGAATCAATAATTTTATTTTTCAAACACAGATTGACAACAATCTTAATGAAATTATTTTTTTTTAAAAAATTTGTGTTTCTGGTGGAGACAAAAATCTTCGCGATTTTATACTCCTTTAAGTCTGCAATTATAATTTCTTGCTTACTAAGACTATCGATTTTTGTTTATCAAAAATGGCAAACAATGGTGTTACAGTGACTATTGATGCACCAACCCGAACCATTGTACCACAAGCAGAGAAATCGGGTAAATTCACAGGTGTGAATTTCAAAGGATGGCAGCCACGAGTATTTTTCTGACTTACCACTCTTGGTCTGCAGAAATTTACAAGTGAAGAAACTCATTGCCTGCTGATGATATGCCAGACAGGAAAAAATTCATGATTATTGAAGCATGGAAACAGGCAAACTTCCTATGTAAAGGCTACATTTTGAGTGCTTTAGATGATGACTTATATAATGTCTATAGTGCAATAACAACTTCAAAAGAGTTGTGGGATGCACTTGAGAAGAATATAAGACAAAAGATGCATGCTTGAAAAAGTTTGTGGTCGCAAAGTTTTTAGACTATAAAATGGTAGATAGTAAAATTGTTGGATCACAAGTGCAGGAACTTCAACTTATTCTCCATGATCTGATTGCTGAAGATATGGTAGTAAATGAAGCTTTTCAAGTGGCTGCAATGATCGAGAAATTACTTCCTTCGTGGAACGATTTCAAGAATTATCTAAAGCACAAGCGTAAAGAAATGAAGCTTGAAGATCTTGTAATTCGGCTCAAGATTGAGGAAGATAACAAAAACGCCGAAAAGAAGTCTTGTAAGAGCTCAACAATCATTAGAGTTAATATTGTTGAAGAAGCTACTATCAAAGACAAAAAGAGAAAGAAGTCAAATGGGCAGAAGTCAGAACAGGCCAAGAAGAAATTCAAAGGCAACTGTTACAACTGTGGCAAGGCTGGTCATAGGTCTTCTGATTGTCGTGCTCCAAGAAAGGACAAGGAAAAAGGCAAAGGCAAAAGTCAAGCAAACATCGTGGAAGAATGGAAGATGCAGATGACTTATGTGCAATGATCTGAGAGTGTAACTTAGTTGGAAATCCCAAGGAGTGATTTCTCGACTCAGGTGCCACTCGACATATTTGCTCTGCGAAAGAATCCTTTGCAACATACACTCCTGCTGAGTACGATGAAGATTTGTTCATGGGAAACACAGCAACAGCAAGAATTGCAGGAACTGGGAAAATAATATTGAAAATGACATTCGGCAAGGTGTTGACGTTGAATAGTGTTCTGCATGTCCCTACTATTAGGAAGAATTTAGTTTCTATTGCACTACTCGTTAAGAACGGGTTTAAGTGTGTCCTAGTTAGTGATAAAGCTGTAATAAGTAAGAATCAAATGTTCATAGAAAAGGGCTACCTCAATGAGGGTCTTTTAAAACTAAATGTAATGGTTGTTGACAATATTAATAAAAATTCTGCTTCTGTTTACTTATTGGAGTCAAATGATTTATGGCATGCCCGTTTGGGACATGTAAATTACAAAGCCTTGCGAAAATTGGTTAATCTAGAAGTATTGCCTAATTTTAAATAATATAAATCGAAATGCAAAATTTGTGTGGAAAGTAAGTTTGTTAAACATCCTTATAAGTTTGTTGAAAGAAATTCCAAAACTTTAGACTTAATTCACACAGATATATGCGATATGAAGTCGACACCATCTCGTAGTGAGAAAAAGTATTTTATAACTTTTATGAATGACTGCACTCGATTTTGTTATGTATATTTGCTTAATAGTAAGGATGAAGCAATTGATGCATTTAAGCAATACAAAAATGAAGTGGATAACCAATTGAATCTAAAAATAAAAATGATTCGGAGTGATAGGAGTGGAGAATATGAATCTCCTTTTGCAGAAATATGTTTGAAATATGGTATTATTCATCAAACTACTGCACCTTATATACCACAGTCAAATGGTTTGGCGGAACGAAAGAACAGAACATTAAAAGAAATGATGAATGCCTTAAGGATCAATTCTGGTTCACCGCGAAACCTTTGGGGGGAATCCATCCTTACGGCTAATAAGATACTCAATAGAGTACCCCATCGAAAAGCACAATCAATTTCATATGAGATGTGGAAATGAAGGAAACCCAACTTGAAATATTTCAAAGTGTGGGGGTGTTTAGCCAAGGTAGAGGTTCCTTTACAAAAGAGGGTTAAAATTGGACCCAAAACAGTAGACTGTGTATTTATTGGATATGTTGTGAACAGTAAGGCCTGCCGGTTTTTTGTTCACAAATTTGATAATCCTGAGATTCATGTTAATACAATAATTGAGTCAGATAACACAGAGTTTTTTAAAAATATTTATCCGTATAAAATTGAATGTGAGTCGACAAGTGAAAGACCTAAACGACCACGAGAAGAATCAACGGAAAATACACTATATAGTGAAGATCTTAGGCGTAGTAATCGCCAACGGAAACCTGCTTATTTCGGACCAGATTTTGTGGCACTACTGCTTGAAAATTAGCCTCAAACATTTAAAGCAGCTATGTCTTCATCTGAGTCAACTTATTGGAAAGAAGCAGTCAATAGTGAGATCGAATCAATTTTAAGAAATCACACTTGGGAATTGGCTGATCTTCCTCCAGGAAATAAACCTTTAGGATCAAAGTGGATCTTTAAAAGGAAAATTAAACCTGATGGGACTATTGACAAATATAAGGCTAGACTGGTAGTCAAAGGGTACAGACAAAAGAAAGGTCTGGACTACTTTGACACATACTCTCCAGTAACAAGGATAACATCAATTAGGATGTTAATAGCACTAGCAGCAGTGCATGATCTTAAAATCCACCAAATGGATGTAAAGACAGCTTTCTTAAATGGAGAGTTGGAGGAAGAAATTTACATGGAACAACCTGAAGGGTTAATAGTTCTTGGTAAAGAAAAGAAAGTGTGCAGACTTGTGAAGTCACTTTATGGACTCAAGCAAGCACCCAAACAATGGCATGCTAAATTTGACCAAACTATGTTGGAAAATGGATTCAAGATCAACGAATGTGATAAATGTGTTTACATTAAAAATGTTATGAATCATGAAGTCATTGTTTGTTTATATTTTGATGACATGTTGATAATGAGTAAAGACATTGATGATATAAATGCTACTAAGCGCATGTTGTCTAGCAAGTTCGATATGAACGACTTAGGAGTTGCTGATTTGATCTTAGGGGTCAGGATTATCAAAACTCCTCACGGACTAGCATTATCTCAATCTCATTATATTGAAAAAGTATTGGATAAGTTCAAGTACTTAAATTTCACTATTGTCAAAACTCCAATTGATTTAAGTTGTACATTTCAAAAGAATGTAGGTCAAAGTGACTCTCAATTGGAATATGCCAGAGTTTTGGAAAGTTTGATGTATATTATGAAGTGTAAGCAACCAGATATAGCATGTGATATTAGCAAACTGAGTCGATTTACTAGTAATCCGAATCAAACTCATTGGATGGCAATGAAACATGTGTCGGGATATCTGAAATATACAGAACACTATGCTTTGCATTATAATAAATATCCTGCTGTGATTGAAGGATATAGTGATGCAAATTGTATCACTGGGTCAAATGAAGTAAAATCCACAAGCGGTTATGTGTTCATACTTGGTGGAGGAGCAGTCTCTTGGAAATCGTCCAAACAGACATGTATTGGTCGCTCCACAATGGAATCTGAATTCATTGCTTTGGATAAAACTGGTGAAGAAGCTGAATGGCTCTGAAATTTCTTAGAGGATATTCCTTTCTGGCCCAAACATGTTGGACCTATTTGCATACATTGCGATAGTCAAGAAGCAACAGGTAGGGCAGAGAGCGTTATGTACAACGGAAGTCTCGTCATATACGACGGAGACATAACACCGTAAGACAACTGCTCTCTAGTGGAATTATCACAATTGACTATGTAAAGTCAAGGGATAATGTGTCAGATCCACTAACGAAAGGCCTAGTGAGAGAGGCAGTTGAAAGATCATCTAAGGGAATGGGTTTACGGCTTAGGACAAGTCAGCATGACGGTAACTCTATTTAGCAGACTGCATATCCCAAGAGCAAGATTCAAGGAGAAAAACAAAGTTGTGGCTGACGGTTCAACATTGTCAATTAACTCAATTCATTCTCATGATGAAGACAACGTTCAGGAACAAGTGTTGACACCCAATTTTGACCCTCCCTAATATAAATTAATCATATCGAGCTTCCTAAATTCCAAACGATTTAAAATAACTAGTTTTATAAAATTTCAAGAAAAAAACATAAAATTATTTATATATATATATATATATATATATATATATATATATATATATATATATATATATATAATTAGTATATTTTATGATTATCCAAGAATCATCTCAAAAAATATTTGTTATTTAAATATTTTACTAATTAGTTTATTAAAGTTATAGTTTATATTTGTGAATTAATTAGTTTAATTAAGTTAATTATTTTATCTTGTTAAGATTAAGAAGCTCGTTAATTAATAAATAATTTATCTTATTTTAATCTTAGCTGAATTTGCAAGTTAAAATTCTATTTGGCTAATTTAAGTTTCATTTAGCTACGTCTTAAGACCAAATTTGGGCCTTTACCTCCAGCCCATTCATTTTCTAGATTACCCAGCCCACATACAATACCTATTACAGCAAGCAACCCAAAACAATATATATTGCAATACCAAAAACAACCCAACGACCCATGTACACGGTCGTCTTCTTCACGCGCAAAGCGAGGCAAACCCATAATTTCGGCCGCGATCCAAGCGAGTCCCGGCAAGAGGACGCATTTTTCGTAGGCCAGGTGTCTCAATCTTGAGTGCTCACTCATCATTGCTTAAAGATCTAATGGCTACGATTTTGATTCCGTTGAAGGTTGGTACGGTGACAGCTTTCATCCTTATCCCTTAGGGGATTACGAATTTGAAATGGGGGATGGAATCTTGGATTTGCCCCAAGCTTCCTAAGAAATTTTCCCGCCTCCCCCTACTCAAAAATTCTAATTTCTGCTATAAATAGTGGCTTGGAAAGTTTGTTGAGGGGGAATTTTTTTTGGAGAGAGAAATCCATAAAACCTGACTTTGGTCCGTCTTAAAATAGAAATTTAAAAGAAACTATGGGTGTTTCAGTACGGAGGAAAAGATTTTTCATAAATTGATTTATAATTTTCTCATGTTCTGTTGGTCAAATTATTTGAAAACGTTTTTTTAAAGAAAACTAAACAAATAAGGAAAAACCATAGTGAAAATGAAAAAAAAAGGTTTCACAAATAGTATGTACGTAGGAAAAGATTTTTCATAAATTAATTTTTAATTTTCTCATGTTCAGTTGGTCATGTTATTTGAATTTTTTTTTAAAGAAAACAAGACAAATAAGAAAAAAACATAATGGAAATAAAAAATCAAGTTTCACAAATGGTATGTACATAGGAAAAGATTTTTCATAAATTGATTTTTAATTTTCTCTTCAGATGATCAAGTTATTTGAAAGTATTTTTTTTAAAGAAAACAAGTCAAATAAGAAAAACCCATAATAGAAATGAAAAAACAAGTTTCACAAATAGTATGTGTGAAATTAAAAAAAATCATAAATTAGTTTTTAATTTTCTCATGTTCAGTTGTTCAAGTTATTTGAAAATATTTTTTTAAAGAAAATAAACAAATAAAGAAAAACCAAAATGAAAATGAAAAAAACAAATTTCACAAATGATATGTACTAAGGATTTTTTTTTTCATAAATTAATTTTTAATTTTCTCATGTTCAAATGGTTTAAGAAAACAAGACAAATAGGGAAAAATCATAATGAAAATAAAAAAATAAGTTTCACAAATAATATTGCACGAGTATAGCTTTTGCATATAACATTTTTTTCATTACTTATCAAACGCAGGTTAGCCTAGGGTACAATGAGGATTATCTTGACAAAAAAAAACATCAGGACAAAAAAAAATCAGAGAGGTTCGCGTTTATGGCGTGAGTAGTGCAGAGTTTGATCAACATTTCTTTTAAGAAAACAAGACAAATAAAGAAAAATCATAATGAAAATGAAAAACAAGTTTCACAAATGGCATGTAATGAGGAAAAGATTCTTCATAATTGATTTTTAATTTTTTTATTTTCATTTGGTCAAGTTATTTAAAAATATTTTTTTTAAGAAAACAAGACAAATAAGGAAAAATCATAACGGAAATGAAAAAACAAGTTACACAAATGACATGTAATGAGGAAAAGATTCTTCATAAATTGATTTTTAATTTTCTCATGTTCAGTTGGTCAAGTTATTTGAAAACATTTTTTCAAGAAAAAAGAAAAAATAAGGAAAAATAATAATGGAAATGAAAAAACAAGTTTCACAAATGGTATGTACTGAAGAAAAGAGTTTTATAAATTGTTTTTATTTTTCTCATGTTCAGTTAGCCAAGTTATTTGAAAACATTTTCTTTTAAGAAAACAAGACAAATAAGAAAAATTATTATGAAAATGAAAAAACAAGTTTCACAAATGGTATGTATTGAGGAAAAGATTTTTTATAAATTGATTTTTAATTTTCTCGTATTCTGTTGATCAAGTTATTTGAAACATTTTTTTGTAAAAAATCAAAACAAACAAGGAAAACCCATAATAGAAATGAATAAAATAAGTTTCAAAAATAGTATGTATGAAGGAAAAGATTTTTCATAAATTAATTTTTAATTTTCTTATGTTCAGTTGGTCTAGTTATTTGAAAATATTTTTTTAAGAAAATAAACAAATAAAGAAAACCCATAATGGAATGAAAAAACAAATTTCACAAATGGTACATACGGAGGAAAATATTTTTCATAAATTGATTTTTAATTTTCTTATGTTCAGTTGGTCAAGTATTTGAAAACATTTTCTTTAAAAAAAACAAGACAAATAAGGAAAAATCATAATGCGAATGAAAAAACAAGTTTCACAAATGATATGTATCAAGGAAAATATTTTTCATAAATTAATTTTTAATTTTCTCATGTTCAGTAAATTTAAGAAAACAAGACAAATAAGGAAAAATCATAACGAAAATAAAAAAACAAGTTTCACAAATGATATATACAGAGGAATTTCTTTATAATAAATTGATTTTTAATTTTTTCATGTTTCGTTGATCAGATTCTTTAAATACATTTTTTAAAAGAAAACAAACAAAATAAATAATAAAAAATTATAATATAAATAAAAAAGCAAGTTTCACAAATAATATTCACATTCGTAGTATCCTTCTCACCCTATGATACACCTCAATCGCAAAGTCACAACCCTTTAACTTTTGAATATAACATTTTTTTCATTACTTTATCAAACGCAGCCTAGCCTAGGGCAGAGTGAGGATTTTTCTTGACCAAAAAAAAACATGAGGACAAAAGAGAATCAGAGAGGTTTGAGTTTATTGCGTGAGTAGTGCAGAGTTTGATCAACTTTATGAGAAATACTCGTGAAGGTGCAGTTTCAAGCTTGTCTATATAATATCTTCCATTTGAAGCTCAATTCTTCACTGGTAATTCTTCAAATCCTCTTCTGTATCTAACAATGTACGTATGCTTTTGGTTTTTGTTTACTTAAGATTATGTATCATCAAGTTTTGAATTCCATTGATTCTTGTTTTTCCGTAATCAATTCAAGATTTTAAAGCCTCTGTGTTGTGTATACTGCATTCACTATGAATATATATGTATATATGGTTGTGGTGGGTATGGATGCTGCTAGTGCAATGTACTTCGGTCTTCTCCTTTTTAGGATATAGTTTTAATGCCGATGTGTTGATGAGATTATGTGGAGTAATTAGGGGCTTTTAACTGAGCTAATGGACGTAATTTCTTTGTATAGGGTGAAACTGTTGTGTCATTTCATTTTTAGGGTTTAGAACCATGTGATATTAGTTCGTTCAAATCGATGATTCGGCTTTATTACTTTTATGACTGATGAACTAAGGCTTAGGGGCTTTGACTGATGAAATTTCTTGTTTTGTTATGTTTATTTTGGTGAAACCATTACGTACTTATATTTAATTTATAGCTAGATTTGAGATCTTTCTTCTGTGTACCCTGCGGTGTTGGAGGAATTGGGTGTCTGATGGCACAAATGTTGACAAATCGGGTGTTTGTTGGTGGGAAGGATTATCGATGACATGGAAAGAGGAAAGAACATTATGTAATGACATTGAGTAATGTGGTTAAATTTGAGCAGTATGTTTTTCTTCTAGTTTTCTGGTTAACCTGGGCATGGCGTATTTTTGTTGTGGGAGATGAGATGAGAGGTGGGAGCATAATGGCAGGGAAGATCAAAGGAAGCTAATTTTGAAGAGTTCCGCATGTGTTGCCAGTTAGATTGTTGTATTGCAATCAAAATTGTTGGAAAGCCTGGATTTATATTTATCCTAATTCTCTTTTCAGGATAGGAGCAAGGAGGAGAACACATCCAATCATGGTAAAAGATCCTGGAGCCTTCAAAAAATTGAGAAGAAGTGACCTTGGTGGGGTTATATTCGGTTGCACAAATAACACTATAAAAGAATGTCTCTCAAAACAACTATTTGGTTAGTTAGCATCTCTCCCCCCCCCCCCCCTCTCGAGGAAGTGATAAATCAAAATGACTGTCGAGTAATTTGATAATGAGTTTTAAGGGTCATATATGAGTTTTTATTTTCTTATTTTTGTTTTCCATTTTTATTAGCTATGCTTATGCTTTTAAATTTTTTGACAGGTTTGCCAAGTCTACATTTTTCATATGTGCAGAATGTAGATTCAGGCTTGCCATTATTTTTGTTCAACTACAGTGATAGAAAGCTATACGGTGTCTATGAAGCTGCAGGCCCTGGTCAAATGTATATCGATCAATATGCTTGGTCGTCAGATGGTTCTATCCGAACTCCTTATCCTGCACAGGTTCAAAATCTGTCTTTTCTTTTTGGGATTTTTGCTTTGGTTGATGCATCTGGTTTAGTCCAAAATACTCAAAGCTTGCTGCTTCTTTATGAAGGTTCAAATACGTGTACGTCTGCTCTGTCAACCGCTGCTAGAAAATCAGTTTAAACCAGTAATTAAGGATAACTATTATGGTCAGAAGCATTTCTTCTTTGAGTTAGATCATGTTCAAGCTGGTAAATTAATCTCCATACTCTCGTCTAGTCCAATTGCTTCAAGTAGTATCCCATCACAAAACTTTGCACAACAGAGAAGTATAATCCAAGGTTTACCTGCCAATGACAAAAGAGAGGAAAATGGACGTTTTCTGTCGCGAGATATTTATGCCTACTCATCTGGTTTGAATGGGAAATTGTGGACTAGAGACACTGCTCCTCTTCATTCAAATGGTAACCAGCAGCCGGAGGTACTGTTAGATAAACAGGCAAAATCGGATGAAAAGGATCTGATGTACATAAAGCTTAAAGAAATGTCTCTTCAGCGTAAATTCTCAGGTGGCATTACAGATGGGCCTTCAAATGAAGCCACCACTGCAGTCGTACCTGCGTCTATAAATCAAGCAATCATTGGGCAAGAAATTTTGCAGGAAGAGCTGCCACTTGGAGAAGAGCAGAATGTAGACTGCTCGGGTGACTCAACTGTTATAGCTCAGGTTGTTCATCTTTTTTTTAGTATCTGCTGATTTTTTTGTCCGACATCTTATTGCTTTATATGACTTGGGCTATTTTGTTGGTTGCAGCTTCGTCAAGAATTGGAAAAAATAAAGCTTAAGAGCAATAATTTTGAGTGGAGGCTGGTAAGTCTCAGTCTCTTTTCAATCTCAGCAGTATGGTGACATCTCTATGTGGCTCTATCCACTAGCTTTCCTATTTGCTCTCTATGGGTTATTGATGATCTATAAAACATGCATTGAATTTTGAAGACTTTTATGTTAACATAATTGTGACTATACTAAGAATATGAAACAATATGTATAATTAAGTGTGGTATCCAATGTTATATTCAACGAGATGAACAATATGTATAATTAAATGTGGTATCCAATGTTGTATTCAACGAGATGAACAAGAAGCAACTTTTGATTTTCTCCTATAGTCTGTTTCGACAATTTTAACTATGCGGTTTCATTACTTTTATTCTGCATCTTTTTACTGTATCTGCATAATTAAAGGATACATTGGGAGTATATTAAGAATATGAACCAATAGGGGATGCAATAGGGTTTTGTAGTGTGAACTGCTGTAGCCAAAATGAAAAAGATTTATAACTGAGTGTGGTATCTAATTTTATATCCCTTGAGATGAACAACAAGAAAATTTGTATTCCCAAAACCCCTATAGTCTGTTGATAGGATGTTCACTATGTCTGGTCTCAAATCGTTTTATGCATTTCTACTGGTATGGATTAGTAGATGGTAATAACTATCCAGAAGAAGAGAAGGATAGATTGGAAGTTATTTCTCCCCTTGGGTACATTCACAGCTGAATATATACAGATAAGAAGTAAATACCTGGTAACTCTTGGTGGTTTGGCATTTCAGGCTCATGCACAACAACAGATTAAACAGTTAACATATAAATGCATGATGCTGGAGTCCTCAAATACTGTTTGCACACGTGCTGATGAAATGATTATCGACCATACTAATGATGCACACCTGAACCATGAGATGATTTTCCTAACTGGAGGATATGATGGTGTGTCATGGTTATCTGCATTGGACTCGTATTTGCCTTCATTCGACGTGTTAAAGTCACTTAAACCAATGAATTCAGTCCGTGCATATGCCTCGGTTGCAAAGCTGAATGGAGAATTTTATGTATTTGGTGGTGGAACTGCATCCGTATGGTACGACACAGGTACAGTCTGCACTTCTCTGCCCCATCACCAACCCCCCCCCCCTCCTCCTCAAGTTGCTGACACTGATACGTTCTTTTCTTTTGAAGTTGAATCATATAACACAGCTGATGATGAATGGACTGTGTTACCTTGTATGAAAGAGAAAAAGGGTAGCTTAGCTGGTGCAGCTTTGAAGGACAAAATATTTGCAGTTGGTGGTGGGAATGGGATAGAATGTTTTTCACAGGTTGAAATGTATGATCCTCAAGTAGGACGATGGATCAATACACAATCCATGTTGCAGAAGGTTAACACTTTTGATCCTGTTGTATTTTGTATGTTCTATTATTGTTTCCTTTGGTGATAATATGGTTTAACCCAGAGAGACAAAAAGCATTAATAAAGCTACAGGTCTGGTGTTTGTTTGGCCCTGTAAAAATAATTTGCAGTGTCACAGACGATTTCAGTCCAAAATCCAAGTTCTGACAAGAATGCTCTTTTTGTATCAGACTTCAAAGTTATTCTCATCATCTTAAATTTTGTAGCAAATCAATAAGACTTCATCTTGTCTTTTTTCCCTTGTTTAATCCTCTTGGCAGTATATATTAGTATAAAGATATTAAGAAAATAGTGACAAGTATGATGGTATGGGCAAAGAATTGGTTAAAAATGTGTTTTTCTGTGTAGTTTTTTTTTTTTTTTTTAAAAAAATGGGGGTAGGGGAGATTGGGGAGGGTATATTACAATATGGGGAATCAAACCTGCACCAACAAGGTGAAGTTAACTGAACTACTAAATATTCCCCAGTTGTTAGTAGTGTTATCTACAGTAGCCCGTTTCGAAAGTATTATCTACACTAGCGAAATCAATTGTGGGAAATACTTGCACGCAAAGGTAGGAACTCCAGGACTTCCATCTGCCTGTGATTAGATTAGTTAGTGTCTGGCAGACATCTCATTTGTTTCAAGTATTAAGTTTTCTCCTCTGATGTGACTGTCTTCCTTTTCTGTATATTTGCAGAGATTTGCTCTTGCTGCAGCAGAACTTAATGGTGCATTATATGCTGTTGGTGGATATGACGGGAGCGATTACCTGGAGTAAGTTGTAGCACACTTGCATTCTTTTTCTTCTATGAAATGTGTTAATGATAGTTTCTATGTGAGCCTCATTTTCTTGAACCATGAGATTATAATTTTCCACGGTCTTCCCCAAGAAGTTGAGATGCCTGTACATTACCACATGCACCTTTTGTAAAATGCTAACTCTTAGGTGTCGTTTGGTTGGGAAGTTATGGAATAAGTTATCCCACCATCTATATGAGATAACTCATCCTATCACTATGGTATAAATGGTGGGATAATCCAAGGACTACCTAATACCTACTCCAACCAAACGACGCAGGATAAAATAATCTTGCATTTTATCCCAGGATTATTATACCTTATACCTCACGCCAAACAATCCTTTAGGTATTTCACTAGTATAGAGAAATGCTATTATGTCATTAAGTTAATATTATCTGCAATATGTAAGACTGTATTCTAGTTTTATGCTTTATTATCCTGTAGCATCTTTCTTACTAGCTTTTTCTTCAGGACTGCTGAAAGATTTGATCCCAGAGAACATTCCTGGTCAAAAATTGCAAGTATGAGCACAAAAAGAGGATGCCATTCGTTGGTTGCCTTGAGTGGGAAGTTGTATGTTCTTATCCATTTTTTTGTATCTAAGTGATGTTTACTGACCTTAATAGTAGAGGTTTTCCCCACCCTGTGGGGTGGGGGTGGGGGGGATTTCTTTATCGTGGTTTTCAGCATCTCCTAAGTGTGTTAGAAAGTACTCTTGACAATTTCTTTTAGCTTTGTAAGTATTTTCATTTTAAAAAAGAGTAATTTCTTTTTGCTTTAACATTGCTATACAGATATGCACTTGGTGGCTACAATGGATCTACAATGGTGCCTAGCGTTGAGATATATGACCCCCGTCTAGGAACATGGATAGTTGGTGAGCCAATGAACCAGTCGAGGGGATATTCAGCTGCTGCTGTTCTAAAGAAATCCATTTATGTCATTGGTGGGGTTCAATCCAACGAGGAGATAGTAGACGTGGTATGTAACCGTATCTCATTGTTCATCTCATGCTTAATTTCATATTGCTCCTGGTAGCTAACTCTCATGTGTTATGGCTGCAGGTTGAATGTTACAAGGAGGGTGAAGGTTGGCAAATGCTTAGCTTGAGCGCTATTGGGAAAAGGTGTTTCTCCTCCGCTATGGTTTTAGACGAAGACTGAACTCTGCTTTGATATAGAAGCTGATCTGGAGCTATTAGGAGTGGTTTCTTCATAGAATTTAACGCCATCCTTTGTCCAGCAGTAGTTATATCTATTATCTTGAATTTATGGATAATATTAGTATCTGTTCCTTGTGCATTTGTTCATATAAGCTTGAAGGAGTTTTCTCAACTTTTACAGTAGTAAAGTGGTTTCTCTTTGCTGGAAAACGGAAGTGAATTGATAGTATTACTATTTATCTTTCCTATGGCTCTTTTTCCAGTAAAACTTCTGCATAAATAGATAGTTGCTTTTATCTGAAGGAATCAGTTTCTGGGAATGGAGAACTTGTTGCAAAACTGGTGACATCGACTCCACCCACCCATCTAATTCTTTGTTCCCTTACGTCCGAAGATCCTTTAGTACAACCAGCACATACTGGGAAAAAAAGGAAGAAAATTTCATTTATAATTGATACATATATACATTATTAGTTGATGAAGGAAGGATCCACTGACGATTGAAGTTTAGGGCATCCATATATTTGGGATAGATTTATAGGTCTGTTAGGGTAACGATGGAAGTGTATAATCTTTTGGTGTTTGATTATGTATGAAACTAACGTATCGTCGAAATAGTTTCTATTTGAAAAAAGCAGTCAGTAATACTAAAAGGTTAAGAAAACTCGGAGACGCTAATTTGACAAGTTCCAACCTATCGGGATATTCATGGTAGGTATTGAAAATTTTAGTTTGATAATTTCCATAAATCATTTTCAAAAATACTATATTATTATTACACTAATAAATTAGTTTGTTATTTTTAGGTTTAAGTTTATGAAAATGTAGTATATATAATAAGTTGGTAATTATAATTTGTTTGTGTTTAACTTCAATAGATCGTTAAGAGGTATAAATTTCCTTGTTAAGAAATATAAGGACTTGCAACTGTTCTAATTTTTATAAGAAGATTGCATATGAGATGAATAATAAAATTTAAATTTTGTAAATAAATAAGTACTAGATCTATAGAAAGAAACAATTTTATGATAGTATTGATAATGAATTTACAAAGTTCTATTTCTGTATAACTTTTCATATTCTTTTGACTTATAAATACTTCATTCCCACAGAGATTTTGATATAGACATTAGATGATTCCAAAAACAAGCATTCTCTGGATCGAGAAAGTGGTTATGAACAAAATAAACTACTGTTTACTTTATACTTTTTCCAATATTTTCAGGTGGAATAGATTTAATGAACTTTTCTTTTCATTTTAGCTTAAATTAGTCATTGTGACTTTTTTAAAGTTTACTATCTACTAACCAAAGTTAAAACTTTACGCTTTTTCATTATTTTCATTTTTCCTTATACCAATTTATCTTTTTATAGCGTTTATAAGGGGAAGACTATACAATAATGGACATGGAAATTGTAAGAATAAACTAGCTTAACCTAAAAATTGGAACTTTTCTTGTCCTTGATAGTGAAACTTAATTAACTATCACTATGAATTTAGTCAAAGATAGGAAACTTCACGAACTAGGTTAAAATAGTGACCTTTCAATCAGTAAGCCTATTTTGATAAAATTAATATATATGACATAAACTTAATGATTTTTCCTTCTTTCTTTCTCTCTATATATGGATCAGATAAATCTAGATATGGATCCCAAGATTATTTAAGTTTAATTTATCTATCTATATATAATAGAAGAGGTGAAAAGCATCACGTGACAACATCGCAAAATACGAATTTCTTAAATAATTAAATTAATTATATTTAATATAATAATATAATAATTACTATTTTATATTTAAAATTATTTTAAATATAGTTATGTGTAACGTGTGTGTAAGAGAGAGTGTGCAGTTTCCTATTTTTTTTCTAAGAATATATTTATGTCTTCTCAAACCTCCTTATTTATATAATAATAATAATAATAATAATAATAATA
>CM040626.1:9641485-9697356 GCA_022817965.1 Solanum lycopersicoides
AAATATACTTATATTCTTAATCCTAATATAACTATTATGATTTGTATATATTAGTTATGGTTTTTTAAATAAAAGCTTGAGATTCTGAAATGGGTCAATATGTCTGGTAAGTTGGATGATAATAATATATATTGGTGAAATAATAAGTTAGTTGATGGAATCCATGTCTCGTTATAGAGATTGATTAATATGCCTATTTCAAAACTTATAAGTTTTCATGGTATCAACCTTGCAAGTGGATTTATGAATTCGACACATGAAATAAGTTAAGTAGTGTTCTAAAGAAATTAATCATTGAATTAAATTCGTTAGTAATTTAATTTATTAACTACTATCTGAAATCTTAACATGGGGAATTACACAAATGCTTGACGAGGAAATTCAAATATAGGAGTGCAATTACGAATCTCTAGTGAATGATTTTAATTTATCATGGTAAGAATAATTTCAAATTAATTATTTGGAATCATTTCCACAATATGAAGCCTCAGTAATAATTTTGTGGTCCCTATAGTGTCCATATTTAACTTGAACTCAAAATCATATTTCTATGGAAAAAGGAAGAATAATGTGGTTTTTCTAGTCTTCTAGAAAACTAGGTTTAAGCCCTTTTTGGATTAGGAAGAAATCTCTATAAATAGGATTCTCCTAACCTAGAAAAGAGAGGAATTAACTTTCTATTCGATACTTGCCCACCTAAGTATTGAGAGAGTTTGGATGTGAACTTGGATCACTACAGAAGACCACATATGTTGCCTATCTAGTGGAATCGCTTGAAGGTATCTGTCACGCTTCAAGAGGTATTAATCGAATTAAATTTCAGCAACTTTATGTGTTCTATCATAATTATGTGTTATACCATAAACAATTAGGTTATGTATTATTCATAGACGCAGAAAGATTTTGATATGCTTCGTTGAGCATATGATTTTCCAACAATACATCCCTTAAATTAAGCAGTTGAATAGTTTTATTAATAAATAATTATAGATTTTAAATCAAGTACGAAACTTTTTTTAATCGCACATTTAAATACATTCTAAAATGATTCTAAAAAATAAGATAATTTCAGTAAAAAAATGTGTTTGGATTATAACATGGATGATTTGAAAACTCGTTTGTCATTTCATTGATTTTGTTGAAACTGAAACGTCATATCTGATCGGGTGACATATTAGATTTGCGTTCATTGGGCCTCGATTGAATTTCAAAGGATCATTCGGGACCTGAAACTTTGAGTTCCAAAAGATGGAGTAAAATCACTAGTGCAGCCGCTCCTGCGAAGGTTGGCTCACACCGGTGATGGAGGCTTACTTAGCAAGGCACAGTTGCAGCGCAGTCTAGCCATTGGTAAACCACATCTTTACGGAGAATTCAATTTCACCGGTCCATGTCAGAGACACCTGCAATGTCGCACCTACAGATCCTTGTTCTCTCTCCTAGAGTAGAGATCACTTTTGAGTTGAACTCCGCTCCTCGAACAACCCCGGTCCGTCGGAGCAGTTGTGATCATTGATTGTTTTACGTGGACTTTTGTAACACCCCCAAAAATTTTAAGTTAAGGCCTAAATCATTCTTTAATTGCATGTAAAATTGTAGCTGGTAATTCTTCAATTACTTATATGTGTAAATGACAATCTTTAGTGTTGGAATGGTTTTGGATATGAATTAAGGTTGCAAGAACCCCCCCCCAACACAAAGTTGAGTTGAATGTTTCCTTACCAATTAAATTTAACATAAAATTCTACTTAGGTCAACTTCAAATGATCATATCTCCCAAATTAATGAATTAGGTGACCTAAGACATACCCAGTTGAAGGTCTTTGTGTCCTCTTTTTGATGCCACCAAATTTGCCTCATTTTGAGTTTGGAGTAAAAAGTTATGCATGTCATATTAGAGAAAACTGACAACAGACTTGACGACAATCATGATGTCTCGTCAACCTGTGATGGGCTGTCAACTATGTAGGAAATTTAGTGTTTCAGTCATTTTTGATGATGACCTGGTGACTGACTGTCAAGTCCTCCGTTAGGCGCTACTCGAGTTTTGTGTTTTCTGATTTATTTAGCTTATTTCAGACCTTTTCATATATTTTAAGCCTAAATTCCAACGTTTTTCACCTAGTTAAGGGTCTAATAAATGTTAAAATATTTTTTTACATTCTTTAACACTTAAAAGACTTAGAGCAAGGATTCAAGAGGAAAAGGCTAGGGTTTCGAGCGTTCTTCAAATTTCCATCATTTTCACCAAGAAAATTGTTCTTCCAGGTATGTAAGACTATCATAGTATTGGAATAGTTCCCTCATGCCCTACATATGTAAAAGTTAAGAGAAAGAGTAATCTAGTGTTTTTATTCTTGATTTCGAGTATTTTAGAGATGAGTAGTATCGTTAATTTTTGAATTTATGTTCCTAATTGTTAAGTTATTGTATATCATGTATTGAGTTTCTTGAATTGATTGTTCATGTCTACAATCTAGCATGAACCTTATTATTGAGTTATTATTGAGAAATTCCTTTAACCAGTCATTGTCTTAAATTAATTTATGAGAAAGTAAAGAAGAGTTTTGAGTAGAGTACGAAGAGTTGTTTTGAGAACGACTATAAGGAAACTAAGTATTTCCTAACGATATCATTTTCAATTAATTTATGAGAAAGTAAAGAAGAGTTTTGAGTAGAGTACGAAGAGTTGTTTTGAGAACGACTATAAGGAAACTAAGTATTTCCTAACGATATCATTTTCAAGGTGAGAAAAGAGAAAGTTTGATTTCTAAATGAGTTTATGAGTTCACATATATTTTTTAGCAGTTACCTCTTTTAAGAGAATGGTTTGAGCAACTATCTCAAACCAGAGAAAGAGTATGTCTTATACATTTGAGCATGGGTATATATTTTAGTACGAGTAGTATTGAGCACCGATATAAGGATGAGTTCAGACAACCCAGAATCCTCATAAACCATGTCTTGCCAACATAGGTACAAAATCATATTTTTTTACGATGAATCCTTATAGCTTAGTGGATCCACTCAATCGAGAAATCTATACTCTGGCACGGAGCATGGACAAGACTCTATATCATCACGTCGTTCATAGTGATGGTTGTCGGTTAAAGAATCTTCCAATAGAATTAAAATGTGTTTAAATATATCACTTATTATGTGTAGTTTAGAGATGAATAAGTACTTTGTAAAGTTTTGAATGATTAAATCCTTTATTTTTTTTACATTCAGCTTGAGTATATATTTATCGATTACCGTTTTTTCTTTCAATTGTTTCACTTCGAATATATTACATACTCGAATTCAATGGGTTGATGTCATTCAACCTACATCTTTATATGATGCAGATTTATGTGTTCAGGATCATCAACATGTATTTCGTTGAGATCACGTTGCACTTCAAATAACTTTGGTGAGCATCCTCGCATTCCCAAGGATTTCACATTTATATTCTAGTTATTGTTGAGTTGTCGTGAGTTTTGTTCCGATGTCTATCCTAGTATTAAAAGCTTCATAGATATTTAGAGTTGAAGAGTCTCTCAACATTTCCCTTTTGTGTCAAGATGTATTGGAAACTATCACATTTATACCATTGAGTACTTTGAAACATTTGACTTGATTTTATTAGATATATGAGTTAAACTCATCTGCACTTAAAGCTTTCTATTTTTGAGTTAAGTATTCCGCTAAGTAGTCAGTCAGGCCGAGAATTTGCTTGAGAACCAGAAATGATTCTCGAGTGTTGGCCACGTCCAGGCTATAGGCTCGGAGCGTGACAACTTCTTCCTCATTTCTCCAAATCAGTGAGACTTGTTTCCTCCATTATTAGAGCTTCGTTTTATCCATAGCTACAAGGTTGGTTGAAATGAGTTTTGAAGCCTCAAGACACGAAACACATGTGTACCTAAACCAAACTCAATGTTCCAAACCTAACAAAATAATCAAAATTGCATTCTAATGTTGTTTACCTGATGTTTTGACCGAAGTCAAATATCTAAACTTCAAAAGCTGCAAAACTTGCATAAAACCCAAGCAAACGACCTGATGACCAAATTTTTAGTCCAAACAAGCCATAAATTACTTAGGATCGCTATAGGATAGTTCTAAATACCAAATTTTTTGGAAAACACAAGAATTACCTGGAGGGTACTCATTACATTATGTGTCTTAGTATAGTTGTTTACAAAATGTTGTTTCCTAGTGAATACTAACGTAATGAATGTATCGGTTTAATTAGGATTATAAATACCTCAATTATGAAGAAGATTATAGAACAATATTAAGCGTAAAAATACAACTCTTTATATTTTCTCTGTCTAACTAATGCACGCAAATAGGTGATTTATATAGTTTTACACTATTTATTTTAATATCATATTAGAATTCTACATTCTTATCATAAAAGAATTTTCTTCTTTATCTCTTTCTCCTTTCTGGAAGGCTGTTTATGAGCGGAAGGGAAGTAGAGGTAGAGGGTCCGAAGGAGAGAGGAGATCTCTGCTCTTATCGTTAATTGGAAAGAACACCAACGACGAAAGCACTCTGATGAGACGACACTGACACTGAGAGACGAAATCTAGGGGAGTGAATGGGATTAGATACCCCATAGTCCTAGCCGTAAACGATGGATACATGTCAAACTAATAGTATATTGGAAATATTTAAAGTTAGAATTCTACGTCCTAATTCTAAACTATGGGTGTGTTTGGTATGGAGGAAAATATTTTCCATAGAAAATGTTTTCCTAGAAAATGTTTTTCTGGAAAACAAGTAGATTTTGGACTTATTTTCTCATGTTTGGTTGGTGCGTAGAAAATATTTTCCAAAAATGATTTTTAGTGTTTGATTTATGAATGAAAAATATTTGAGAGACATCTTTTATTTTTACTAGAGTAAAAAATAATTTATGAAATTGAAAATATTTTTTAAAATCAAAATTATTATTTTTTTGGGCGGTGTGGGAGTGGGTGGGTGGTAGTGGGTGGGCGCGGAGGGAGGGAGGGGTAGAAGTGAAAAAATAATAATTTGAAGTTGATAGTATTTTTAAAAAACAAACTTAATTTTTTTGGGGGTTGGGGGGGGGGGAGGGTAGGAGTTTAAAAATAAAATTTGAAGTTGAAAATATTTTTAAAAAACAAAATTAATTTTTTGGGGAGGGGGAGGGCTGGCCGGTGGTGGTGGTGGTGCTGGTGGTGGTGTGTGTGTGGAGGATCAGGGATCAGGTGAAAAAATAAAATTTTGAAATTGAAAATATCTTTTTAAAATTGATGCCCCCCCCCCCAAAAAAAATGTAATTTGAAATTGGAGAAGAGTTTTGGAAAATGTTTTCCTTAATTTTTGAAGGGAAGTCTTCCGGAAAAAAATTTCTTCATACCAAACACACTCTATATTGCACTTTATCAATTATATGTTTCGGCAAATCAAACACATAACTATTTTTTTTAAAAAAATAAATTAGCTTCAACAGAAAAACATTTATCAATTACTTTAAATCAGTTAAGATAATCGAGCTTTAAATTTTTCCACATTAAGATTTACATATATAAACACACTAAATTAAAAGCACGAAGGTCCTTAAAGATGTTAATTTAATCTTTTGCCCATCATTAAAATACTCTACAATAAATAAAATTGTAATTTACTATTTTTCTAATATTTGTTTGAGTGTGCTTATATTTGTTTGAGTGTGCTTCATCCAATGAGTCTGTTCTCTTGATATACCCTGAGGATACGATTGAATTCAAATTATGAGCATGTTGTTGGGATCCAAACAACATGGTGTTGTGTGGAATCTAACAAAACAACTTTGAATGACGATAGCAAATATTAATTGTAAGAACTCATATTATATTAAATTGATTTGGACGATAGATCTATATGGGATTGATACATAAAAAATAATATATTGGGAGCATAATATTCTCTAAACAAGACTTTGTTTGACGACTGCATTATTGATACTATTGATTTTTATTTTGGGAAAAGGCATATATTTTCTCTCGAATTTGTACCAAAAAGTTAGTTATACACTTAAATTATCATGATGATCTATTACACACTTACGCTATTTAAAAGAGAATTTATTTATTCCCTATATCTGACGTGGCAAAATAAAATAATATAAAAATAAATCATGCGCGTCAGATATTATTAAAGTAAAAAAATAATTAAATAATCAGATTTCTCCTTATACCCCACCTCCACATCTCTTCTTCTTCATACTCACTGTTCTCATCTTCTTCACACCTAAATTTAGCTTAAATGGATCAATAACAAAAAGCAATGTAGTAACAAGTTGCTTCAAAAAAATAACTTTTTACCACAAACCTTCGAACAAGAAATCAAAACAGTACTAGGTGACTTATGATTTGTGGGTTTTAATTTGTGTTTGTTTACATAATCAACGGGATAGAATTTTTTTTTGAGGGGTGGGGGTGGGAGGGTTTAGTCAAATCGATATGATGAGATTCTTCTAGTCAACAAGATAGGCGATCGATTGAAAAAGGGAAGAAAATTATTTTCCTATGATTTCTGTCTTTAAGAAACCTCCATGAAGGAAATAGAAAAAGAAAAAAAATATGTCCCGATCTGAAAATTTTTTGCAATTGGAAGCTCGATCTCACAAGAAACGGAAGCAGTCTTCTTGTGATTCATTTTGGAACAGAGGAAATTCTTTCACTATACAAATTAACTTTGAATTTCGAAAAAATTTCTTGGCGGCCATTGTAGAAAGCTTCTTTTTTGCAATTTTGCTATGAAGAAGATATAATTATTAGAAAATTTCACTAATTAATTAGAAATTACTTAGTGTAATATAGCTAGCAAAAGAAAACTTAATTAATAAAGAAAAAACAAAAAAAATAAAAACTATATTTTCTGACATGGCGCTGACGTACCGCTGATACACTGTGAGTGTAATACACTAGATACTGTGAGAGTGGTTTTACAGGTCTAGGGTGGTATTAAATTCACTTTTAAGTTGTAAAGATATTAATAGATCGTCATAATACTTTAATCGTGTAACTAATTTTTCGATATAAATTTAGGAGAAAATTTATGTTTTTTCCCTTTTATTTTTCTTCCATAAATTACTTACCATATTAGAATAAAAAGTCACATAAGTTACAAATAAAGTAAGCCCAACCTAAAGATTCCTGAATTTTAGGAGTTTCCAACTTAATAAGTTTTCTACTTGCTCTCATATTAAATGTTTTTCTTTCTTGTTTTAATCTACATTTTTTTTATACATAGAGAAAACTACATAAATTAGGCCAAGTAATGAAACTATTTATTCAAATATCCTGTTTGACACATTTAAATACAATTATCCTTGATACCATCAGAGTATCGATATATTTTGGTGGTATCAATCAGTAAATTATAGTATTTTCAATGAAGTAATATTTTTGTTCTCTGATATCACCAAAATATATTTATACTCTAATGGTATCAAAATCATAAATTTAGTTAGTTTTCACTAAATTACTACCTTTTCCTCCAAACTAATATATATATTATATATTATATTATATTTTGGTATCAAAATCATAGTGTTTGAATGCACGTGCATTGCACGAGTGTATAAGATATGTAGTATATGATGTTATAAGATAGAACTAAGATTACTAAATTAAATATTTTTAGTAAATAATTATAATTGAACAAGCATAGGATCAATGATTTTAAATTATTAATACATATTGTCATAGAGTTACTTGTATTTTGAGATCAAAATTATCAGATATCATTAAAATATTTCAAAGTACTTTCAAAGTTTAAATATGGCAGAAAGTGACATTTCGTTCGTAATATTATTTTTTATTTCACTCAATTTTGTAAACAAACCAACAAAATAACCAAAAAATATTCATTCAAAAAATGTTACAAATAGCCTTTCCTCGTTATGAACATAAATGATGCATGTACACTATTTAAGTAGAAATTTTGTCTTAAATATTCATACTTGAAATTTAGTATGTGCATGACACTAATAAGGATTACCATAAGTATTTCAATATTTTATCTTTATATATAACATATCTTTTACAAAATATTATTACTTAATTAATATTTGAGTGAGGCTATCATAGAGAGGTAATCTTACCAAAAAAATATACTCGGTTGTTATCATGAATGATGGTTAATTATATATGTTTCAGTAGAATAATTTGATTGTAATATATGAATAAAATCACCTATGGTGAAAAATAATTCATTTCATTAAGTTTCTACCTTATCTTTGTGGAATTGTAGTGTTCTCCTTTTTTCTACCGCATACATATCATATAGTTATTGTCTAATGAAAATATCTAGTATCTTATAGAAGTTGTATCATGATATAAAATATTTAAATTTTTTAATAATAAAAATTAATAGATGAATAAAATTTCAAGTATTATTTATAGAATCATTAATTTGATTTAAGATCATTTTATGATCAATCACTATTTTCTTGTCTATTTTTACATAACTAATAAGGAGTGTATCTTGTCACGTTAAGAAAAAATTATATGGAACAATACATTATACATAGCCAATGAAGAAAGAAGACAAAAATATATGTTCATGTTATATTTACTCTAGTGTTCTATTTAATTTAAATCTCTTGACACCAATACTTTACTTTCTCCGTTAATTTTTACATACATATCTATTAAAAATAATTATTATTATTTCATGGCTTTGTTATCATATTATAAGTAAAAGTAAAAATCTATTTTTGAAATAGTTAATTTAACATCAAAACTAATAATTCAATGGACTACGTTGATACCCATTGTTTTAGCAAAATTAGGAAGAAACTTATTCGTTTTAGGAAAAAGAATAAAAAATAAAAAGAACAAAGAAGATATATCTTACCCAAATCATCTGCCTTTTTTCATATCTGTTTATTATTATTGTCTCTACCACATCTTTTCGTCACTGTTAACTCATAAATATGTAAGAAAAAATACGAGTGTGAGTTGATGAATGATTTGCTACAGTTTTTTCAACAACTCTTTCTTATGAGGTACCTCGAATTTCGTTCAATTTCTGACTTAATCATTTTTTGTAAATAACACTTGAGATATTTTAAGAGGAAGAGGAGTAGAGAACTTAAAAGAAATTGTAGTAAATGTGTGAGAAAGTTCCTCTATTTATAGTTACAAAATAGTAGTATGAATAGGTGTTAATTGTGCCTTATCCAAAAAGTGATAATCTTTCAAAAAATAATCACTGCTAAGTCACAACTCATCGAAAAAGATACACTCTTTAGAAAAGGCACAACCCTTCGAACAAATCACAATCGTTCAAAAATGTCACAACTAAATGAAAAAGTCACAATCCATCAAAAAAAGTCACAATTCATTGAAAAATTCATAGTCCATTAATTTGAAAAGGTATCTACTTTCAATATAAAAAATTAATTAAATAAATAAATTAATTAAATTGAGTATTTTTAATTGGGGATATTATAGTAATTCAACATTTAAGTTTGGAAGTTTATGCTTTTCAGGTAAAATAATATTTTATATATATATATATATATATATATATATATCTAGTAGAGCTAGTAGTGTTTTGATTTTTTTTTCTTTTCTTGATACTACCAGAGTTGTGGTATCAAGTATCAATTTAGTTAGATTTCACTGAATTACTATCTCTTCCTCCTTTATACCACCAGAATATATGTATACTCTGATAGTATCAAGAATCAATGGAGTAGTGTTTTCAGTGAAGATTTGTTTATTCTTCTTCGATACCACTAGAGTATATATATACTTTGATGGTATCAAATATAAATTTAGCTAATTTTCATTGATCACTACCTTTTTCTCCTAGCTATCATCTGAGTACAAATAAACTCTTATGGCATCAAAGGCGGAACTAGTAGTGTTTTGCTAGGAATCAATTTAGTTAGATTTCACTGAATTACTACCTCTTCCTCCTTTATACCACCAGAATATATGTATACTCTGATAGTATCAAGAATCAATGGAGTAGTATTTTCAGTGAAGATTTGTTTATTCTTCTTCGATACCACTAGAGTATATATATACTTTGATGGTATCAAATATAAATTTAGCTAATTTTCATTGAATCACTACCTTTTTCTCCTAGCTATCATCTGAGTACAAATAAACTCTTATGGCATCAAAGGCGGAACTAGTAGTGTTTTGCTAGGAATGAAACAGTCACTTTAGATTGAGCGAGAAGGAAAGGATGATATAAGTCGAAACCCGAAATTAACTTAGTCTTAGATGTAGTTTTGGGGTTGAAACTGGAATCAGGACCAGAAAGGTCCATAAATTTGAGGTGAAATTCTCCATAGATGATTCTTGAAAACCTTAGAAGATGATGATGAAGAGGAAAACTTGTAAATAGTTTCACTTTTTGGGTACATATATGAATTTCCCTTATACTTATTATTTCGTGGTGTTTTAACCTATGCCAATACTGAGTATAAACCTTCAACCAAAAAACAAACCTTGTTCTCCCCCCTCCCCCCCTATTATCATGTTAAAATTATTTTTACAAAAAATAAATAATTAAATAATATTTTTTTAAAAATAGTAATGACAAATTTAATTTGTCTCTCGTAAATTCTTTTAGGACCTTCATGATTTTAAAGTAATATAGATAAACAAAGATAAAATGAGAAGAAAAAGAAAGTAACGACTCAATTACACAAAATCAATCGTAATATATCATGAGACTTTTATTGTTATATAACGATAGATTTAATGGCACGATACAATAAAAGTTAAGTAACAATTACGTTGTATTTAAACTAACAATAAAATACAATACAATAGGTAAAAACTAACAATCATCCAAACAAGTTGTTAAATTTAGAGTATATCTAGCAACAAAACCACATATTGTTGTCCAATCCCCAAGTCTCCATGGTTGTTCTTTTCACATATCAGTCGTTTATTCTAATGTAATGTTATTAGACACATTAATACCCTACATTGCACATTTTGTGTAGCATCAAGGAGATGGAAAGTTCATATATCACAATAGGAGGTCGTCAACCGACACATTCCTCCTATATAATTGAGTGTATTATAGTTTGAGACATATTTTTTTTCGAGATGATCATGTTACAAACAACAAGCTAAGTGGTTCATTAATGCACAAATTTAATTGAAAAGGAAATATTTAAGTTTTATCGATCTTTTTCCTTAATCGATTGTTTTAAATTTTTTTGTTTAAATCCAAGTGGACACTTAAATCATTCTCTGGAGGCTCGAATCTTATCATTTTTGCCTTCTGAACTTCTTTCTATTGAAAGATGATGAATCGTATTATCATGTATTCCTTAAACATATATAGTGAATCGTGTAGGTGACGTGTTTAATTAAAATCATACATTGAAATTCTTTTCCCTTTATCACTAGCCAATCGGGATGCTATCGCTCCTTCTTTGTCACTCCATCCATAATATGATATTGTAATTAATAATTTTTAAAAAAAAATTATTATAATATTTACTTAAAATTATGTTCAATAACCTATCTATCATTTTTGGTGTTCTCCCGATACTAATGAGCATCACTAAGACCTTCATTCTTGATAGCCCTTTTGTGAAGCTACTTTCTTTACTCTTTTTTAATCAATTACATGTTGGGTATGTTGCAAGAATTGATGAGAAATATAGAGGGAAAGAGAGGAATTTGAAAAGTTGAGAACTTGAATAGTTGGTAACTTGAAAAGTCCTCTTATGCTTTAATGAAAAGGCATTTGTCCCTCATCGGTGGTGGAAAGAAAAATAGGAGAGTTTAAATATAGAAACACTCCTATTAATTGTTAAAAGGGTTGGAAAGAGGGACCCCCCTCGCGACATCGTCGTCGCTTGCTCGGCTACGACTTCGGCAAATGATCAAGAGATTATTTTTTTGGACAAAGTTTATTTTAATTATTTAATTATATATTTAATTAATTAAATGCCAAAAAAATATTTTCAATTAATTAGTTGACGTTTTCAGTTTATTTAGTTGAAATTAACAAAAACGTTTCAATTTTTTAGTTGATTAACCCGACCCGACTCGAATTCGCGCATGACCCGTTTTATTTGAACTTTCCCTTTTTTATTTAAATTTCCCGCCATGACTGTTCTGAAAGGTTGCAACTTTCAGGAACAGTCATTGCCATTTGAAAGGTTGTAAATTTTCATCAATGGTCGTGTAGATTCTGAAAGGGTTGCAACCTTTCTGAATCTGTTCTTCTTGCCTATGAATACCATTCATTCTTCAGATTATTGAATTACGAATTTTTGATTTTCTTCTTTTTCTTCTACACAAACATTTTTCTTCGTGTACTTTCTTGTTGTTGATTGGTTCGCTGACACCAGAGTTCTTGGTATCTATACTCTGGTGATTGAGATCATTTTACCCTTGGAGGTCATATTTCAAATCAAACCTCGGATACTAGAGGAGAATAATTTCCTTAAGGCAACACTATGAGTTCAGTGGACTTGATCTTTTTCCTTTTCAAATTATTCTAGATTCTGGTACGTTACAGATTTTAAGGTTCTTAATTAATTAATTTCTGTTTATCTTTTGTACTGATTCTGAAAACTTTGATTACTTCGTGTTTCTGCAAAGTTTTATCAGAATCAATAATTTTATTTTTCAAACACAGATTGACAACAATCTTAATGAAATTATTTTTTTAAAAAAAAATTGTGTTTCTGGTGGAGACAAAAATCTTCGTGATTTTATACTCCTTTAAGTCTGCAATTATAATTTCTTGCTTACTAAGACTATCGATTTTTGTTTATCAAAAATGGCAAACAATGGTGTTACAGTGACTATTGTTGCACCAACCCAAACTATTGTACCACAAGCAGAGAAATCGGGTAAATTCACAGGTCTGAATTTCAAAGGATGGCAGCCACGAGTATTTTTCTGACTTACCACTCTTGGTCTGCAGAAATTTACAAGTGAAGAAACTCATTGCCTGCTGATGATATGCCAGACAGGAAAAAATTCATGATTATTAAAGCATGGAAACAGGCAAACTTCCTATGTAAATGCTACATTTTGAGTGCTTTAGATGATGACTTATATAATGTCTATAGTGCAATAACAACTTCAAAAGAGTTGTGGGATGCACTTGAGAAGAATATAAGACAGAAGATGCATGCTTGAAAAAGTTTGTGGTCGCAAATTTTTTAGACTATAAAATGGTAGATAGTAAAACTGTTGGATCACAAGTGCAGGAACTTCAACTTATTCTCCATGATCTGATTGCTGAAGATATGGTAGTAAATGAAGCTTTTCAAGTGGCTGCAATGATCGAGAAATTACTTCCTTCGTGGAACGATTTCAAGAATTATCTAAAGCACAAGCGTAAAGAAATGAAGCTTGAAGATCTTGTAATTCGGCTCAAGATTGAGGAAGATAACAAAAACGCCGAAAAGAAGTCTTGTAAGAGCTCAACAATCATTAGAGTTAATATTGTTGAAGAAGCTACTATCAAAGACAAAAAGAGAAAGAAGTCCAATGGGCAGAAGTCAGAACAGGCCAAGAAGAAATTCAAAGGCAACTGTTACAACTGTGGCAAGGCTGGTCATAGGTCTTCTGATTGTCGTGCTCCAAGAAAGGACAAGGAAAAAGGCAAAGGCAAAAGTCAAGCAAACATCGTGGAAGAATGGAAGATGCAGATGACTTATGTGCAATGATCTGAGAGTGTAACTTAGTTGGAAATCCCAAGGAGTGATTTCTCGACTCAGGTGCCACTCGACATATTTTCTCTGCGAAAGAATCCTTTGCAACGTACACTCCTGCTGAGTACGATGAAGATTTGTTCATGGGAAACACAGCAACAGCAAGAATTGCAGGAACTGGGAAAATAATATTGAAAATGACATTCGGCAAGGTGTTGACGTTGAATAGTGTTCTGCATGTCCCTACTATTAGGAAGAATTTAGTTTCTATTGCACTACTCGTTAAGAACGGGTTTAAGTGTGTCCTAGTTAGTGATAAAGCTGTAATAAGTAAGAATCAAATGTTCATAGAAAAGGGCTACCTGAATGAGTGTCTTTTCAAACTGAATGTAATGGTTGTTGACAATATTAATAAAAATTTTGCTTCTGTTTACTTATTGGAGTCAAATGATTTATGGCATGCCCGTTTGGGACATGTAAATTACAAAGCCTTGCGAAAATTGGTTAATCTAGAAGTATTGCCTAATTTTAAATAATATAAATCGAAATGCAAAATTTGTGTGGAAAGTAAGTTTGTTAAACATCATTATAAGTTTGTTGAAAGAAATTCCAAAACTTTAGACTTAATTCACACAGATATATGCGATATGAAGTCGACACCATCTCGTAGTGAGAAAAAGTATTTTATAACTTTTATGAATGACTGCACTCGATTTTGTTATGTATATTTGCTTAATAGTAAGGATGAAGCAATTGATGCATTTAAGCAATACAAAAATGAAGTGGAGAACCAATTGAATCTAAAAATAAAAATGATTCGGAGTGATAGGAGTGGAGAATATGAATCTCCTTTTGCAGTAATATGTTTGAAATATGGTATTATTCATCAAACTACTGCACCTTATACACCACAGTCAAATGGTTTGGCGGAACGAAAGAACAGAACATTAAAAGAAATGATGAATGCCTTAAGGATCAATTCTGGTTCACCGCGAAACCTTTGGGGGGAATCCATCCTTACGGCTAATAAGATACTCAATAGAGTACCCCATCGAAAAGCACAATCAATTTCATATGAGATGTGGAAATGAAGGAAACCCAACTTGAAATATTTCAAAGTGTGGGGGTGTTTAGCCAAGGTAGAGGTTCCTTTACAAAAGAGGGTTAAAATTGGACCCAAAACAGCAGACTGTGTATTTATTGGATATGTTGTGAACAGTAAGGCCTGCCGGTTTTTTGTTCACAAATTTGATAATCCTGAGATTCATGTTAATACAATAATTGAGTCAGATAACACAGAGTTTTTTAAAAATATTTATCCGTATAAAATGAATGTGAGTCGACAAGTGAAAGACCTAAACGACCACGAGAAGAATCAACGGAAAATACACTATATAGTGAAGATCTTAGGCGTAGTAATCGCCAACGGAAACCTGCTTATTTCGGACCAGATTTTGTGGCACTACTTGCTTGAAAATTAGCCTCAAACATTTAAAGCAGCTATGTCTTCATCTGAGTCAAATTATTGGAAAGAAGCAGTCAATAGTGAGATCGAATCAATTTTAAGTAATCACGCTTGGGAATTGGCTGATCTTCCTCCAGGAAATAAACCTTTAGGATCAAAGTGGATCTTTAAAAGGAAAATTAAACCTGATGGGACTATTGACAAATATAAGGCTAGACTGGTAGTCAAAGGGTACAGACAAAAGAAAGGTCTGGACTACTTTGACACATACTCTCCAATAACAAGGATAACATCAATTAGGATGTTAATAGCACTAGCAGCAGTGCATGATCTTAAAATCCACAAAATGAATGTAAAGACAGCCTTCTTAAATGGAGAGTTGGAGGAAGAAATTTACATGGAACAACCTGAAGGGTTATAGTTCTGGTAAAGAAAAGAAAGTGTGCAGACTTGTGAAGTCACTTTATGGACTCAAGCAAGCACCCAAACAATGGCATGCTAAATTTGACCAAACTATGTTGGCAAATGGATTCAAGATCAACGAATGTGATAAATGTGTTTACATTAAAAATGTTATGAATCATGAAGTCATTGTTTGTTTATATTTTGATGACATGTTGATAATGAGTAAAGACATTGATGATATAAATGCTACTAAGCGCATGTTGTCTAGCAAGTTCGATATGAACGACTTAGGAGTTGCTGATTTGATCTTAGGGGTCAGGATTATCAAAACTCCTCACGGACTAGCATTATCTCAATCTCATTATATGAAAAAGTATTGGATAAGTTCAAGTACTTAAATTTCACTATTGTCAAAACTCCAATTGATTTAAGTTGTACATTTCAAAAGAATGTAGGTCAAAGTGACTCTCAATTGGAATATGCCAGAGTTTTGGAAAGTTTGATGTATATTATGAAGTGTAAGCAACCAGATATAGCATGTGATATTAGCAAACTGAGTCGATTTACTAGTAATCCGAATCAAACTCATTGGATGGCAATGAAACATGTGTCGGGATATCTGAAATATACAGAACACTATGCTTTGCATTATAATAAATATCCTGCTGTGATTGAAGGATATAGTGATGCAAATTGTAGCACTGGGTCAAATGAAGTAAAATCCACAAGCGGTTATGTGTTCATACTTGGTGGAGGAGCAGTCTCTTGGAAATCGTCCAAACAGACATGTATTGGTCGCTCCACAATGGAATCTGAATTCATTGCTTTGGATAAAACTGGTGAAGAAGCTGAATGGCTCTGAAATTTCTTAGAGGATATTCCTTTCTGGCCCAAACATGTTGGACCTATTTGCATACATTGCGATAGTCAAGAAGCAACAGGTAGGGCAGAGAGCGTTATGTACAACGGGAAGTCTCGTCATATACGACGGAGACATAACACCGTAAGACAACTGCTCTCTAGTGGAATTATCACAATTGACTATGTAAAGTCAAGGGATAATGTGTCAGATCCACTAACGAAAGGCCTAGTGAGAGAGGCAGTTGAAAGATCATCTAAGGGAATGGGTTTACGGCTTAGGACAAGTCAGCATGACGGTAACTCTATTTAGCAGACTGCATATCCCAAGAGCAAGATTCAAGGAGAAAAACAAAGTTGTGGCTGACGGTTCAACATTGTCAATTAACTCAATTCATTCTCATGATGAAGACAACGTTCAGGAACAAGTGTTGACACCCAATTTTGACCCTCCCTAATATAAATTAATCATATCGAGCTTCCTAAATTCCAAACGATTTAAAATAACTAGTTTTATAAAATTTCAAGAAAAAAACATAAAATTTATTATATATATATATATATATATATATATATATATATATATATATATATATATATATATATATATATAATTAGTATATTTTATGATTATCCAAAATCATCTCAAAAAATATTTGTTATTTAAATATTTTACTAATTAGTTTATTAAAGTTATAGTTTATATTTGTGAATTAATTAGTTTAATTAAGTTAATTATTTTATCTTGTTAAGATTAAGAAGCTCGTTAATTAATAAATAATTTATCTTATTTTAATCTTAGCTGAATTTGCAAGTTAAAATTCTATTTGGCTAATTTAATTTCATTTAGCTACGTCTTAAGACCAAATTTGGGCCTTTACCTCCAGCCCATTCATTTTCTAGATTACCCAGCCCACATACAATACCTATTACAGCAAGCAACCCAAAACAATATATATTGCAATACCAAAAACAACCCAACGACCCATGTACACGGTCGTCTTCTTCACGCGCAAAGCGAGGCAAACCCATAATTTCGGCCGCGATCCAAGCGAGTCCGGCAAGAGGACGCATTTTTCGTAGGCCAGGTGTCTCAATCTTGAGTGCTCACTCATCATTGCTTAAAGATCTAATGGCTACGATTTTGATTCCGTTGAAGGTTGGTACGGTGACAGCTTTCATCCTTATCCCTTAGGGGATTACGAATTTGAAATGGGGGATGGAATCTTGGATTTGCCCCAAGCTTCCTAAGAAATTTTCCCGCCTCCCCCTACTCAAAAATCTAATTTCTGCTATAAATAGTGGCTTGAAAAGTTTGTTGAGGGGAATTTTTTTTGGAGAGAGCATTTTTTATTGAAAAGATTACAGAAAAGAAATAGAGAAAGGGAGTTAAGGAGAAAATTTGAGAGGACGCGTTCGTTGGGAAATTTTTGGTTTGGAAGTTCTGTTTTGGACCCCTTCTGTGAGCCAAAACACACAATATTTCGCCATGACTGTTCTGAAAGGTTGCAACTTTCAGGAACAGTCAATTGCCATTTGAAAGGTTGTAAATTTTCATCAATGGTCGTGTAGATTCTGAAAGGTTGCAACCTTTCTGAATCTGTTCTCTTGCCTAGAATACCATTCATTCTTCAGATTATTGAATTACGAATTTTTGATTTTCTTCTTTTTTCTTCTACACCAAACATTTTCTTCGGTACTTCTTGTTGTTGAGTGGTTCGCTGACACCAGAGTCTTGGTACTATACTCTGTGATTGAAGATCATTTACCCTTGGAGGCATATTCAAATCAAACCTCGGATACAGAGGAGAATAATTTCCTTAAGGCAACCACTAGAGTTCAGTGCTTGATCTTTTTCCTTTCAAATTATTCTATTCTGGTACGTTAAGATTTAAGGTTCTTATATAATAATTTCTGTTTATCTTTTGTACTGATTCTGAAAACTTTGATTACTTCGTGTTTCTGCAAAGTTTTATCAGAATCAATAATTTTATCTTTCAAACACAGATTGACAACAATCTATAAGAAATTATTTTTTTAAAAAAAATTGTGTTTCTGGTGGAGACAAAAATCTTCGTGATTTTATACTCCTTTAAGTCTGCATTATAATTTCTTGCTTACTAAGACTATCGATTTTTGTTTATCAAAAATGGCAAACAATGGTGTTACAGTGACTATTGTTGCACCAACCCAAACTATTGTACACAAGCAGAGAAATCGGGTAAATTCACAGGTCTGAATTTCAAAGGATGGCAGCCACGAGTATTTTTCTCTGACTTACCACTCTTGTCTGCAGAAATTACAAGTAATAGAAACTCATTGCCTGCGATGATATGCCAGACAGAAAAATTCATGATTATTAAAGCATGGAAAACAGGCAAACTTCCTATGTAAATGCTACATTTTGAGTGCTTTAGAATATGACTTATATAATGTCTATAGTGCAATACAACTTCAAAAGAGTTGTGGGAATGCACTTGAGACAATATAAGACAGAAGATGCATGCTTGAAAAGTTGTGGTCGCAAATTTTTAGACTATAAAATGGTAGATAGTAAACTGTTGGATCACAAGTGCAGGAACTTCAACTTATCTCCATGAGTCTGATTGCTGAAGAAGGTAGTAAATGAGCTTTCAAGTGGCTGCCATGATCGAGAAATTACTTCCTTCTGGAACGATTTTCAAGAATTATCTAAAGCACAAGCGTAAAGAAGATGAAGCTTGAAGATCTTGTAATTCGGCTCAAGATGAGAAGATAACAAAAAACGCCGAAAAGAAGTCTTGTAAGAGCTCAACATCATTAGAGTTAATATTGTTGAAGAAGCTACTCATCAAAGACAAAAAGAGAAAGAAGTCCATGGGCAGAAGTCAGAACAGGCAAGAAGAAATTCAAAGGCAACTGTTACAACGTGGCAGGCTGTCATAGTCTTCTGATTGTCGTGCTCCAAGAAAAGGACAAGAGAAAGCGCAAAGGCAAAAGTCAAGCAAACATCGTGGAAGAATGGAGATGCAGATGACTTATGTCAATGATCTGAGAGTGTAACTTAGTTGGAAATCCACAGGAGTGATTCTCGACTCAGGTGCCATCGACATATTTTCTCTGCGAAAGAATCCTGCAACGTACACTCCTGCTGAGTACGATGAAGATTGTTCATGGGAAACACGCAACAGCAAGAATTGCAGGACTGGGAAAATAATATTGAAAATGACATCGGCAAGGTGTGACGTTGAATAGTGTTCTGCATGTCCCTACTATTAGGAAGAATTTAGTCTATTGCACTACTCGTTAAGAACGGGTTTAAGTGTGTTCCTAGTTAGGATAAAGCTTAATACAGTAAGATCAAATGTTCATAGAAAAGGCTACCTGAATGAGTTCTTTCAAACTGAACTGTAATGGTGTTGACAAATTAATAAAAATTTTGTTCTGTTTACTTATTGGAGTCAAATGATTTATGGCATCCCGTTTGGGACATGTAAATTACAAAGCCTTGCGAAAATTGGTTAATCAGAAGTATTGCCTAATTTAAATAATATAAATCGAAATGCAAAATTTGTGTGGAAAGTAAGTTTGTTAAACATCATATTAAGTTTGTTGAAAGAAATTCCAAAACTTTAGACTTATTCACACAGATATATGCGATATGAAATCGACACCATCTCGTAGTGAGAAAAAGTATTTTTAACTTTATGAATGAATGCATCGTTTTGTTATGTATATTGCTTAATATAAGGATGAAGCAATTGATAGCATTAAGCAACAAAAATGAAGTGGAGAACCAATTGAATCTAAAAATAAAATGATTCGGAGTGATAGGAGTGAGAATATGAATTCCTTTTGCAGAAATTGTTTGAAAATTATGTATTATTCATCAAACTACTGCACCTAATACACCACAGTCAAATGTTGGCGGAACGAAAGAACAGAACATTAAAAGAATGACTGAATAGCCTTAAGGATCAATTCTGGTTCACCGCGAAACCTTGGGGGGAAGCCATCCTTACGGCTAATAAGATACTCAATAAGATACCCATCGAAAGCACAATCAATTTCATATGAGATGTGAACATGAAGGAAAACCACTTGAAATATTTCAAAGTGTGGGTGTGTTTAGCCAAGGTAGAGGCTTCCTTACAAAAGAGGTTAAATTGGACCAAACAGAGACTGTGTATTATTGGATATGTTGTGAACAGTAAGGCCAGCCGTTTTTGTTTCCAAATTTGATAATCCTGAGTCATGTTAATACAATAATTGAGTCAGATAACACAGAGTTTTTTAAAAAAATTTATCCGTATAAAACTGAATGTGAGTCGAAAAGTGAAAGACCTAACGACCACGAGAAGATATCAATGGAAATACACTATATAGTGAAGAATCTTAGGCGTAGTAATCGCCAACGGAAACCTGCTTCTTTCGGACCAGATTTGTGGCACTATTGTTGAAATTAGCCTCAAACATTTAAAGCAGCTATGTCTTCACTGAGTCAACTTATTGGAAAGAAGCAGTCAATAGTGAGATCGAATCAATTTTAAGTACATCACACTTGGAATTGGCTGATCTTCCTCCAGGAAATAAACCTATTAGGATCAAAATGGATCTTTAAAAAGAAAATTAAACTGATGGGACTATTGACAAATATAAGGCTAGACTGGTAGTCAAAGGGTAACGACAAAGAAGTTTTCTTGATACTACCAGAGTTGTGGTATCAAGTATCAATTTAGTTAGATTTCACTGAATTACTATCTCTTCCTCCTTTATACCACCAGAATATATGTATACTCTGATAGTATCAAGAATCAATGGAGTAGTGTTTTCAGTGAAGATTTGTTTATTCTTCTTCGATACCACTAGAGTATATATATACTTTGATGGTATCAAATATAAATTTAGCTAATTTTCATTGATCACTACCTTTTTCTCCTAGCTATCATCTGAGTACAAATAAACTCTTATGGCATCAAAAGGCGGAACTAGTAGTGTTTTGCTAGGAATCAATTTAGTTAGATTTCACTGAATTACTACCTCTTCCTCCTTTATACCACCAGAATATATGTATACTCTGATAGTATCAAGAATCAATGGAGTAGTATTTTCAGTGAAGATTTGTTTATTCTTCTTCGATACCACTAGAGTATATATATACTTTGATGGTATCAAATATAAATTTAGCTAATTTTCATTGAATCACTACCTTTTCTCCTAGCTATCATCTGAGTACAAATAAACTCTTATGGCATCAAAGGCGGAACTAGTAGTGTTTTGCTAGGAATGAAACAGTCACTTTAGATTGAGCGAGAAGGAAAGGATGATATAAGTCGAAACCCGAAATTAACTTAGTCTTAGATGAGTTTTGGGGTTGAAACTGGAATCAGGACCAGAAAGGTCCATAAATTTGAGGTGAAATTCTCCATAGATGATTCTTGAAAACCTTAGAAGATGATGATGAAGAGGAAAACTTGTAAATAGTTTCACTTTTTGGGTACATATATGAATTTCCCTTATACTTATTATTTCGTGGTGTTTTAACCTATGCCAATACTGAGTATAAACCTTCAACCAAAAAAACAAACCTTGTTCTCCCCCCTCCCCCCCTATTATCATGTTAAAATTATTTTTACAAAAAATAAATAATTAAATAATATTTTTTTAAAAATAGTAATGACAAATTTAATTTGTCTCTCGTAAATTCTTTTAGGACCTTCATGATTTTAAAGTAATATAGATAAACAAAGATAAAATGAGAAGAAAAAAAAGTAACGACTCAATACACAAAATCAATCGTAATATATCATGAGACTTTTATTTTATATAACGATAGATTTAATGGCACGATACAATAAAAGTTAGTAACAATACGTTGTATTTAAACTAACAATAAAATACAATACAATAGGTAAAACTAACAATCATCCAAACAAGTTGTTAAATTTAGAGTATATCTAGCAACAAAACCACATATTGTTGTCCAATCCCCAAGTCTCCATGGTTGTTCTTTTCACATATCAGTCGTTTATTCTAATGTAATGTTATTAGACACATTAGTACCCTACATTGCACATTTTGTGTAGCATCAAGGAGATGGAAAGTTCATATATCACAATAGGAGGTCGTCAACCGACACATTCCTCCTATATAATTGAGTGTATTATAGTTTGAGACATATTTTTTTTCGAGATGATCATGTTACAAACAACAAGCTAAGTGGTTCATTAATGCACAAATTTAATTGAAAAGGAAATATTTAATTTTATCGATCTTTTTCCTTAATCGATTGTTTTAATTTTTTTGTTTAAATCCAAGTGGACACTTAAATCATTCTCTGGAGGCTCGAATCTTATCATTTTTGCCTTCTGAACTTCTTTCTATTGAAAGATGATGAATCGTATTATCATGTATTCCTTAAAATATATAGTGAATCGTGTAGGTGACGTGTTTAATTAAAATCATACATTGAAATTCTTTTCCCTTTATCACTAGCCAATCGGGATGCTATCGCTCCTTCTTTGTCACTCATCCATAATATGATATTGTAATTAATATTTTTTAAAAAAAATTATTATAATATTTACTTAAAATTATGTTCAATAACCTATCTATCATTTTTGGTGTTCTCCCGATACTAATGAGCATCACTAAGACCTTCATTCTTGATAGCCCTTTTGTGAAGTTACTTTTTTAATCTTTTTTAATCAATTACATGTTGGGTATGTTGCAAGAATTGATGAGAAATATAGAGGGAAAGAGAGGAATTTGAAAAGTTGAGAACTTGAATAGTTGGTAACTTGAAAAGTCCTCTTATGCTTTAATGAAAAGGCATTTGTCCCTCATCGGTGGTGGAAAGAAAAATAGGAGAGTTTAAATATAGAAACACTCCTATTAATTGTTAAAAGGGTTGGAAAGAGGGACCCCCCTCGCGCCATCGTCGTCACTTGCTCGGCTACGACTTCGACAAATGATCGAGAGATTATTTTTTTGGACAAAGTTTATTTTAATTATTTAATTATATATTTAATTAATTAAATGCCAAAAAAATATTTTCAATTAATTAGTTGACGTTTTCAGTTTATTTAGTTGAAATTAACAAAAACGTTTCAATTTTTTAGTTGATTAACCCGACCCGACTCGATTCGCGCATGACCCGTTTTATTTGAACTTTCCCTTTTTTATTTAAATTTCCCGCCATGACTGTTCTGAAAGGTTGCAACTTTCAGGAACAGTCATTGCCATTTGAAAGGTTGTAAATTTTCATCAATGGTCGTGTAGATTCTGAAAGGGTTGCAACCTTTCTGAATCTGTTCTTCTTGCCTATGAATACCATTCATTCTTCAGATTATTGAATTACGAATTTTCTGATTTTCTTCTTTTTCTTCTACACAAACATTTTTCTTCGTGTACTTTCTTGTTGTTGATTGGTTCGCTGACACCAGAGTTCTTGGTATCTATACTCTGGTGATTGAGATCATTTTACCCTTGGAGGTCATATTTCAAATCAAACCTCGGATACTAGAGGAGAATAATTTCCTTAAGGCAACACTATGAGTTCAGTGGACTTGATCTTTTTCCTTTTCAAATTATTCTAGATTCTGTACGTTACAGATTTTAAGGTTCTTAATTAATTAATTTCTGTTTATCTTTTGTACTGATTCTGAAAACTTTGATTACTTCGTGTTTCTGCAAAGTTTTATCAGAATCAATAATTTTATTTTTCAAACACAGATTGACAACAATCTTAATGAAATTATTTTTTTAAAAAATTGTGTTTCTGGTGGAGACAAAAATCTTCGTGATTTTATACTCCTTTAAGTCTGCAATTATAATTTCTTGCTTACTAAGACTATCGATTTTTGTTTATCAAAAATGGCAAACAATGGTGTTACAGTGACTATTGATGCACCAACCCGAACTATTGTACCACAAGCAGAGAAATCGGGTAAATTCACAGGTGTGAATTTCAAAGGATGGCAGCCACGAGTATTTTTCTGACTTACCACTCTTGGTCTGCAGAAATTTACAAGTGAAGAAACTCATTGCCTGCTGATGATATGCCAGACAGGAAAAAATTCATGATTATTGAAGCATGGAAACAGGCAAACTTCCTATGTAAAGGCTACATTTTGAGTGCTTTAGATGATGACTTATATAATGTCTATAGTGCAATAACAACTTCAAAAGAGTTGTGGGATGCACTTGAGAAGAATATAAGACAGAAGATGCATGCTTGAAAAAGTTTGTGGTCGCAAATTTTTTAGACTATAAAATGGTAGATAGTAAAACTGTTGGATCACAAGTGCAGGAACTTCAACTTATTCTCCATGATCTGATTGCTGAAGATATGGTAGTAAATGAAGCTTTTCAAGTGGCTGCAATGATCGAGAAATTACTTCCTTCGTGGAACGATTTCAAGAATTATCTAAAGCACAAGCGTAAAGAAATGAAGCTTGAAGATCTTGTAATTCGGCTCAAGATTGAGGAAGATAACAAAAACGCCGAAAAGAAGTCTTGTAAGAGCTCAACAATCATTAGAGTTAATATTGTTGAAGAAGCTACTATCAAAGACAAAAAGAGAAAGAAGTCCAATGGGCAGAAGTCAGAACAGGCCAAGAAGAAATTCAAAGGCAACTGTTACAACTGTGGCAAGGCTGGTCATAGGTCTTCTGATTGTCGTGCTCCAAGAAAGGACAAGGAAAAAGGCAAAGGCAAAAGTCAAGCAAACATCGTGGAAGAATGGAAGATGCAGATGACTTATGTGCAATGATCTGAGAGTGTAACTTAGTTGGAAATCCCAAGGAGTGATTTCTCGACTCAGGTGCCACTCGACATATTTTCTCTGCGAAAGAATCCTTTGCAACGTACACTCCTGCTGAGTACGATGAAGATTTGTTCATGGGAAACACAGCAACAGCAAGAATTGCAGGAACTGGGAAAATAATATTGAAAATGACATTCGGCAAGGTGTTGACGTTGAATAGTGTTCTGCATGTCCCTACTATTAGGAAGAATTTAGTTTCTATTGCACTACTCGTTAAGAACGGGTTTAAGTGTGTCCTAGTTAGTGATAAAGCTGTAATAAGTAAGAATCAAATGTTCATAGAAAAGGGCTACCTCAATGAGGGTCTTTTCAAACTGAATGTAATGGTTGTTGACAATATTAATAAAAATTTGCTTCTGTTTACTTATTGGAGTCAAATGATTTATGGCATGCCCGTTTGGGACATGTAAATTACAAAGCCTTGCGAAAATTGGTTAATCTAGAAGTATTGCCTAATTTTAAATAATATAAATCGAAATGCAAAATTTGTGTGGAAAGTAAGTTTGTTAAACATCCTTATAAGTTTGTTGAAAGAAATTCCAAAACTTTAGACTTAATTCACACAGATATATGCGATATGAAGTCGACACCATCTCGTAGTGAGAAAAAGTATTTTATAACTTTTATGAATGACTGCACTCGATTTTGTTATGTATATTTGCTTAATAGTAAGGATGAAGCAATTGATGCATTTAAGCAATACAAAAATGAAGTGGAGAACCAATTGAATCTAAAAATAAAAATGATTCGGAGTGATAGGAGTGGAGAATATGAATCTCCTTTTGCAGAAATATGTTTGAAATATGGTATTATTCATCAAACTACTGCACCTTATACACCACAGTCAAATGGTTTGGCGGAACGAAAGAACAGAACATTAAAAGAAATGATGAATGCCTTAAGGATCAATTCTGGTTCACCGCGAAACCTTTGGGGGGAAGCCATCCTTACGGCTAATAAGATACTCAATAGAGTACCCCATCGAAAAGCACAATCAATTTCATATGAGATGTGAAAATGAAGGAAACCCAACTTGAAATATTTCAAAGTGTGGGGGTGTTTAGCCAAGGTAGAGGTTCCTTTACAAAAGAGGGTTAAAATTGGACCCAAAACAGTAGACTGTGTATTTATTGGATATGTTGTGAACAGTAAGGCCAGCCGTTTTTTTGTTCACAAATTTGATAATCCTGAGATTCATGTTAATACAATAATTGAGTCAGATAACACAGAGTTTTTTTAAAAATATTTATCCGTATAAAACTGAATGTGAGTCGAAAAGTGAAAGACCTAAACGACCACGAGAAGAATCAATGGAAAATACACTATATAGTGAAGATCTTAGGCGTAGTAATCGCCAACGGAAACCTGCTTCTTTCGGACCAGATTTTGTGGCACTATTGCTTGAAAATTAGCCTCAAACATTTAAAGCAGCTATGTCTTCATCTGAGTCAACTTATTGGAAAGAAGCAGTCAATAGTGAGATCGAATCAATTTTAAGTAATCACACTTGGGAATTGGCTGATCTTCCTCCAGGAAATAAACCTTTAGGATCAAAATGGATCTTTAAAAGGAAAATTAAACCTGATGGGACTATTGACAAATATAAGGCTAGACTGGTAGTCAAAGGGTACAGACAAAAGAAAGGTCTGGACTACTTTGACACATACTCTCCAGTAACAAGGATAACATCAATTAGGATGTTAATAGCACTAGCAGCAGTGCATGATCTTAAAATCCACCAAATGGATGTAAAGAAAGCTTTCTTAAATGGAGAGTTGGAGGAAGAAATTTACATGGAACAACCTGAAGGGTTTATAGTTCCTGGTAAAGAAAAGAAAGTGTGCAGACTTGTGAAGTCACTTTATGGACTCAAGCAAGCACCCAAACAATGGCATGCTAAATTTGACCAAACTATGTTGGCAAATGGATTCAAGATCAACGAATGTGATAAATGTGTTTACATTAAAAATGTTATGAATCATGAAGTCATTGTTTGTTTATATTTTGATGACATGTTGATAATGAGTAAAGACATTGATGATATAAATGTTACTAAGCGCATGTTGTCTAGCAAGTTCGATATGAACGACTTAGGAGTTGCTGATTTGATCTTAGGGGTCAGGATTATCAAAACTCCTCACGGACTAGAATTATCTCAATCTCATATTGAAAAAGTATTGGATAAGTTCAAGTACTTAAATTTCACTATTGTCAAAACTCCAATTGATTTAAGTTGTACATTTCAAAAGAATGTAGGTCAAAGTGACTCTCAATTGGAATATGCCAGAGTTTTGGAAAGTTTGATGTATATTATGAAGTGTAAGCAACCAGATATAGCATGTGATATTAGCAAACTGAGTCAATTTACTAGTAATCCGAATCACACTCATTGGATGGCAATGAAACATGTGTCGGGATATCTGAAATATACAGAACACTATGCTTTGCATTATAATAAATATCCTGCTGTGATTGAAGGATATAGTGATGCAAATTGGATCACCGGGTCAAATGAAGTAAAATCCACAAGCGGTTATGTGTTCATACTTGGTGGAGGAGCAGTCTCTTGGAAATCGTCCAAACAGACATGTATTGGTCGCTCCACAATGGAATCTGAATTCATTGCTTTGGATAAAACTGGTGAAGAAGCTGAATGGCTCCGAAATTTCTTAGAGGATATTCCTTTCTGGCCCAAACATGTTGGACCTATTTGCATACATTGCGATAGTCAAGAAGCAACAGGTAAGGCAGAGAGCGTTATGTACAACGGAAAGTCTCGTCATATACGACGGAGACATAACACCGTAAGACAACTGCTCTCTAGTGGAATTATCACAATTGACTATGTAAAGTCAAGGGATAATGTGTCAGATCCACTAACGAAAGGCCTAGTGAGAGAGGCAGTTGAAAGATCATCTAAGGGAATGGGTTTACGGCTTAGGACAAGTCAGCATGACGTTAACTCTATTTAGCAGACTGGATATCCCAAGAGCAAGATTCAAGGAGAAAAACAAAGTTGTGGCTGACGGTTCAACATTGTCAATTAACTCAATTCATTCTCATGATGAAGACAACGTTCAGGAACAAGTGTTGACACCCAATTTTGACCCTCCCTAATATAAATTAATCATATCGAGCTTCCTAAATTCCAAACGATTTAAAATAACTAGTTTTATAAAATTTCAAGAAAAAAACATAAATTATTTATATATATATATATATATATATATATATATATATATATATATATATATATATATATATATAATTAGTATATAATTAGTATATTTTATGATTATCCAAAATCATCTCAAAAAATATTTGTTATTTAAATATTTTACTAATTAGTTTATTAAAGTTATAGTTTATATTTGTGAATTAATTAGTTTAATTAAGTTAATTATTTTATCTTGTTAAGATTAAGAAGCTCGTTAATTAATAAATAATTTATCTTATTTTAATCTTAGCTGAATTTGCAAGTTAAAATTCTATTTGGCTAATTTAATATTTCATTTAGCTACGTCTTAAGACCAAATTTGGGCCTTTACCTCCAGCCCATTCATTTTCTAGATTACCCAGCCCACATACAATACCTATTACAGCAAGCAACCCAAAACAATATATATTGCAATACCAAAAACAACCCAACGACCCATGTACACGGTCGTCTTCTTCACGCGCAAAGCGAGGCAAACCCATAATTTCGGCCGCGATCCAAGCGAGTCTCGGCAAGAGGACGCATTTTTCGCAGGCCAGGTGTCTCAATCTCGAGTGCTCACTCATCCTTGCTTAAAGATCTAATGGCTACGATTTTGATTTCGTTGAAGGTTGGTACGGTGACAACTTTCATCCTTATCCCTTAGGGGATTACGAATTTGAAATGGGGGATGGAATCTTGGATTTGCCCCAAGCTTCCTAAGAAATTTTCCCGCCTCCCCCTACTCAAAAATCCTAATTTCTGCTATAAATAGTGGCTTGAAAAGTTTGTTGAGGGGGAATTTTTTTTGGAGAGAGCATTTTTTATTGAAAAGATTACAGAAAAGAAATAGAGAAAGGGAGTTAAGGAGAAAATTTGAGAGGACGCGTTCGTTGGGAAATTTTGGTTTGGAAGTTCTGTTTTGGACCCCTTCTGTGAGCCAAAACACACAATATTTTCGAGATTATTTGAATTTTTGTTGTTCGTGTTCGAACGTCGTGGTCGGAAGGTTCTTTCAAGCTCGCACCGTCTCTACTCGCTGCCGAAAACCCCCCTGAAAAACCCGAAAAAAGGTCAAAACATGCATACGAGGACAATTTCGAAATACAGGTTGGGAGCAACAGAGATATACCGCTGGAAAATATTTTTTAGCCTCGAAAAGTCAAAAACAGGTTCGGGAGCGCAACAATCATCAACATAGATAACGTATACACCGAATATACACTCAAAGTATATCATGGACTTTGGAAAGAAAACTGGCCAAAGGCCCTAAAATTGCAGCAGCAGAATTTGGGCCTAGGGCCCAAATTTGATATTTCCTCCCTTTTTATTTATTTATCATGATATTTAACTAATTATTTTATGTGATTTTGGTATGATTTAATTTTTCTCCCCTTAGCTATTTTTTCCATAAAAAGAGATAATTAATTTAAATGATAAATATATATATATATATATATATATATATATATATATATGTAAAGAATTATTTTAATGAGTCACTTGACATTTATTTTATTATTATTCTAATCAACCACCTTTAGTCACTCCTTTTAAAATAATTTTAAGTAAATAAAATGATAAAAAATAAACTTTAGTTGGAAATGTTGGTAAGTTCAAATCAAAGTCCTTTTAGTCAAATCGCCGGTCAACCGCGAGTTAGCGGGCATTCCTAGGGCCTAACACCTTCTCGGAATGTACATTGAACTTTGAACCCTTTTCAATTGATTTTTATCTGTTTTAAATCTTTTGAAAAATAATTGTAAGTTTTTCTTGATTTTTTACTAAAAATCAAGTGGCGACTTTGTCAATTTGGAATATTGATTTTTCTTAAATCATAAGATTAATTAATTTTTTGAAAACTTAGTCATTTTTTACTTTACATATATATATATATATATATATATATATATATATATATATATATATATATATATATATATATATATATATATATATATATATATATATTATATATATATATATATATATATATATATATATATATATATATATATATATATATATATATATTAAGTAAAACAGAAATGACGACTCTGCTGGGGATGAATTAAGTTCTAACCAAAATGATTTGACTATTTGGACTAATTGTATTTATTAAACTGCTTATATGTGATTAAATTGCTTAAATCATAAACTGGCATTGCATATCATGGCATAATTCTGATGTATGTATAGTATATTAAAGGACGGTTTGCGGCAATTTATTGGTTCGTCATGCGTCCAATGGTTGTCGCGAGTTCCAGCCCAATTGTCCGTTTGAGTTCCCGGTCTTTTCAAAAGCCACTCCTAGTAAACTAGCGTAGAGCCGAGCTAAAATCTCGAATTTAGGAGCATTTAAACTAAGATGATCCAACACCCAATGCGTGTTGGGCCCATTAGAAGTTCACCTTGTGTCTACTTGGCCCCAAATTGCCAAAAAAAAAGACAATTATGCTTACGTGTTGATTGAAGGATGTATATGCGTTTTGAAACAATTTATTGTCTACGGGGGTGGTGGTTGACTAATTTTTGTCTGCTATTTTGTAGGATGAATCCGACACACGAGCCTTTGAAAGCAAGAATGGTTACCGTCCCCGATCCCTTCCTCAAAGTATGGTGGAGGTTCATGAACAACGACGACAAAATGATCGTTCAGAAACACATAGGTTACCTTCCGTCGCTGCTAGAGATGAATGCTTGGCCTGGCCTAATTGAAACAATGGTGAAATTCTGGGATAGCGAGCATACGGTCTTTTGATTATGGGAAGTGGAGTTGACGCCAACAATAGAATAAATCCTTACGAGTTACGAAAGCGTCTCCATGTGCAACAAAAGGAAACGACATCCAGATACAAATATCCGAAATCCCACAATATGGGATTTCACCAAAATTAGAGAAAAACTATCATTGGTTAAAACCGAGTGGATGGACAAGCTCCCTGGACCAAATATACCTTTTAGAAAATTATATTATCGATTCGGACGTGCAAGGGTGTATGAGAAATATAAAGACGAGTTCATTTCAAAAGCAAAATGGAAAGAGATGCGTCCCCTCGCATTTGCAATATGTTTACTCGGAATGATGGTTTTCCCTCAAGGGCCAAAATACACTATTCATCCTAGTGTGTTTATGGTTACTCATGCCATCTTCCACGGAGTGGACTATAAAACATCAACAAAGTATTACACTTTAGCGCCTATGATTTTGGCCGACATCTATAGGGCTTTAGACAAATGTCAGAGCGGAGAACGCTTCTTTCAAGTTTGTAATCTAATACTACATTGGTGGATGATACGACATTTGATCAAGACTCATAATCCAAAAGAACCAGATCCCCTAAGGCGGTCAGACGAGCTACATGGTCATGATTGGTGGTTGTTTCACAATCGTTGCAATAAGACTGGAGGAGAAAGTTTTTGGTATCCGAGATTTCGAGGACTGAGAGAAGAAGACGTACAGTGGTCAATAGATAGTTTGGTGGTAACTAAGAATATGGTGGTTCGAACAGAAATTATCCCTTATTTGGTATTTGCTGGGTTAAGAGGAACTAGACCATATGCTCCCGGCCGAGTCCTAAGACAACTAGGAGAGAAACAAGAGTTGCCCCAGATCGCAAATATGAGAAAATTTGCAACTGACCACGAGAACGGACGATTTGCATTTCCTGAAGACATGCGTAGGATGTGAAAGTCTCGTAGAGTATTGGGTGAGCCTGTACCGAGCAGGTTTCGCCCAGAATGTTCTAGAGAGTACAAAGAATGGTTGAAAAAGAGTTTCGCTGGAACTATTGAGCCTGGCCCGAACATTCCTCAAATTATTGCAGAGGTTGGAGCCAAACATCAAGTCCGACTTCACCGACTTCAAGAGAAGTTTGATAAGAATGAATTAGAGCATCAACGTCGTCATTCAGAAGACGCCAAAGCTATAGCTCAATTGAAACAAGAGCTACGAAAAGCCAGACAATGCATGACAGAGTTAGATGATAGCATGGAAAAACAGATTCAGTCGATAGAGGGATTCAAACATCAAGAAGGAGTTCGATTGGCGAGAGATCATTTATGGGAAAACAGATATGCTATGTGGGAAGAGGTCAACATCGCCAAGAGGACCAGACTTGACAAAGGATCAGAGGAGGCTTGAATTTTATTTACCATCCCCTGCGTGGGACTGCTCTATTCGTACTTTATTTTGTGATTTATTTTCAAAACTATCTCTTTGTTTATGTTTATCAGACATTTTAGATGTTATTAATGAAGTATTTCGGCGATAATGAATTGGGTTGAAAGGGCATATACATCCTTCAAATCGGTAGGCCTACCCTTGGCATAAAAGGGTCACAAGCATGTTAGGACGCGATATTTGTCTGTATACTTATGTTTTTATCTGCTCTCTGTATAATATTATGCATTTTGTATTCTGAATCCAAACTGACAAATCTGCCTTTGAGTTATTTTCCTTCTCAGGTTTTTGAACTGATCTGTGTTGATTAAGCTGGCAGATCATTCTTACTTCACCAGATCGAAAGGTCCCGCAGATTCCTTCCCAAGGCAAAATTTTGATAAAGGAAAGACGATTATGGGAGGCAATAACAAAGAGGTGGGTCTCACTGATGTTGTGGTGACTCAACCTACCGTTGCAGACCAGAACGAGTTGATTCTACAGTTGATGCAACAGATTGCAGAGATGAGGGTAGAGATGCAGAGAAGGCAGGATTTGCCTCTACCAGGATATAATGTTAATGCTGCAGATGGAAGGCCTCCTATCTACTTCCCTTCCTCTAACATGGATCCAGCTCAAAGCATGCCGCTCGCTCAGAATTCCCCCACTATAGACCCAACTATCCAAAATTCGCAATATGCTTCAGCCTTTTACCAAACTCCACCTCCTCCTCAAAACAACCACCTCCAAATGCCCTCTCATCCTCAAAATACCCAACATCAATCCGCTCCACCACCGCAAAACCAAAATTAAAATCCAAATCAAAACGCTTTTAATACCCAAATATCCCACCACCACTTAAATCAAAATACTAATCCTTAGACTTATCCACAAAATTACCAAACCGCTCAAAACGCTCAGAGTCCTTCCATAGCTCCACCCTTACCCAAAAGAAACACTTTCCAAATCTCTGTCCCGGCTGAGCACGACGTGCACGATTCTGAGTTGGACCACTACGAGAAACAGAAAAGAGAGTGGAGGGTGAAAGAAGAAGCAAAGATAGATATAAAAGAGGAGATCAAGAAAGTCATGAAGGATCTGCAATGCGTCCCTGATGCCGCCGGCCTAAGTTATGAAGATTTATATATTCATCCAAATCTGGATCTTCCAGAAGGGTTCAAAATCCCAAAATTTGATACTTTCGGAGGAGTGGGGAACCCTATGGCTCATCTGAGAGCCTACTGTGACCAGCTCGTGGGAGTTGGAAGGGACGAAGCTTTGCTGATGCGGCTTTTCAGCCGAAGTTTGTGCGGGGAGCCTTTGGAGTGGTTCACCTCCCATGAAACCCGACAATGGCCCAGCTGGAATGCTCTGGCAAAGGACTTCATCGAGCGATTTGCTTATAATGTAGAAATTATTCCTGATCGTTACTCTTTGGAAAAGATGAAGCAGAAATCTACTGAGAGCTACAGAGAATTTGCCTATAGGTGGAGGAAAGAAGCGACGAGGGTGAGGCCACCCATGTCTGAAAAAGAAATCGTTGAAGTGTTCGTGCGGGTGCAAGAACTCGAATATTATGACAGAATTATGTTGCTCGTTGGAGCAAAGTTTGATGAAATATTCAAGATCGGTGAGACTATTGAAGACGGTTTGAAAACGGGGAAGATAGCCCATGTAGCCGCATTACCTGGATCTTCAAGGTTGTTAAAGAAGAAGAGAGAAGAAATTGCAGTTGTTTCATATGAGAGAAAGAAAACCCCCAAAAGCTCATCATATTCCCGAGGTCGTCCTCGACCTTCTCAGAATTCCTATCAAGCTTGATATACGCAAGCTAGTCATCCAAATGATTCTCCAGTTTATCAAAATGTTGCCCCCTCTTATCCAAGTATCCAAGATCCACTATACCAAAGTCCACCCCCAAATTACCAAAATCCATCTCCCGTCTATCCAAATCACCCTCCACTCTACGAAACTCCATCTCCCCATTATCTCGGTGTCGCTCCCAACTATGCTAACGTACAGTCGATCTACAGATCACCCCTTCCTGTTTATCAAGTCCAAGCTCCACCATATCAAAAACCCCACCCGAATTACCAAGCTCAATTGCCAAACTACCAAACAAATCCATATCCCAGAAATCAAGCTCCTCGTCCAAATAACCAAAGTTACCAATAGGTGCCTCCTCCTCAAGGCAATTATGGTCCGTCTCGACCTAAGTTTGAAAAGAAGCCTTCGAGAAACTTCACCGCGCTCGCAAAAAGCCGAACAAAGTTGTACGAGCGACTGGTTGCGGCCGAACACATCCACCCTGTGGGGCCCAAACCCGTGGATGTCAATTCAAGATTCTACAGGCCTGATCAGAGATGTGCTTATCATTCCAACAGTGTTGGGCATGATACTGAGGATTGTATCAACCTCAAGCATAAAATTCAGTATCTGATTGACCAAGATATAGTCTCTCTCCAACCAGCGGCACCAAATGTCAACACCAACCCGTTGCCGAATCATGGAGGCGGCAACGTGAATATGATAGAGACAGATCACGATTGGTGTGTGACAAAGGTGATAAACCCAATCGTCCCTGACGAGTTGGAAAGGTCTGTGGCTTCATTGACTATCAAAGAGAAAAAAGAGTTCGTTATATTGACACCTGCAAAGACTGTTGCCTTGGTGCCATTAAGACTCTTATCAAGCCGAAGTTCGTGATTGAAACTGTAGTTGCACAAGGTATGACCCGATCCGAAAGATGTTATACTCCTGAGGAGCTTGCTCTTGGAGGTCAAAAGAAGGATCAGGCTAAAAGGCAGATAAGCGAAGGAGAAGCGGAGGAATTTTGGAGGAGAATGCAGCCGAAGGATTATTCTATCGTAAAACATTTGGAGAAAACTCCTGTCCAGATTTTTGTTTGGGCCTTGGTGATGAGTTCTCAATCACATAGGCAAGCTTTGATGAAAGAATTTGATGATACATATGTGCCCACAGGCACAACCAGCGATAATGTGGCCACCATGATCCACCAGGTTATTCAAGGACATCGCATCAACTTCTGTGACGATGATTTGCCCTTTGAGGGGAAGTCTCATAACAAGGCACTGCATATCACTGTTGTTTATCATGAAAAGGTTATCAATCGAGTCTTCGTGGATGATGGATCTGGTCTTAATATTTGCCCATTGTCGACGTTGAGGCAGTTGAAGTTTGACTTGGGGAAACTTCAGAAAAATCAAGTCAACGTGAGAGCCTTCGATGGGGTCCAGAGAGATACTTTGGGAGCTGTGAATCTTGTTGTCCAACTGGGTCCGGCAGAATTCAGCGCACAGTTCCAAGTCTTGGACATTGACATCAGCTATAACCTTCTTTTGGGAAGGCCTTTTATTCATATGGCTGGAGCTGTGGCCTCTACCCTTCATCAGATGATGAAACTCGTGTGGAAGAATGAAGAGCTGGTTATTCATGGAGAGGGTAGTCATTCTGGAAGACAAGCGCCTATTATCGATGAAGTGTCTCGAGGCACTGATTTTTATACGGTGGAGCTGGTAAATGCCACCGGTGAAGACTTGGCCCCACAGCCTCTTATGCCTTCTGTGTATAAAATGATTGCCACTGTGATATTGCAAGGTGGTTTTGAACCAGGTTTTGGGTTGGGAAGGAATTCCCAAGGAATTATTGAGCCCATTCAAGTTCCTTCCAAGGGGGGAAAATATGGATTGGGGTATGTCCCCACGGATGACAATAAGAAGATGAAGAAGAAGAAAGATCAAGCATTGGCCAAACCAATCCCTCATCTGTATCAATCCTTTCCAGTTCGTGAGCATGCCGAGGAGGAGGACCTTGGGGAGGGAATCTGGGGCCTTTTCGAAGAAATTGACGTCGTCATTGAGGACGAGATAGAGCTAGCTGGTATCCGTGATACTGAGCCTGGGGAGATGCTGCAGAACTGGACCTCCACGCCCATCCTGATCTCCCGAACTCCTTGGCAGAAGGGCATCGTTTTATACATGTTTAAATTAGTGGTAGTCCGAAAGAGGCCCGAGACCCACCATTTTGCATATTTCTTAATTGCGTGCATTTTAAATTTTTCTCGTGATGTTTGAAAAAGGCATGGCCCTTTGACATAGCCATAGTTTGCATTATTTCTCTTTTGAATGAAAGCCTCTTTATTTTAAATCTGGTTTATTTACTTACCTGCTATATTTTATTTGTTTAACTTTGTCTATTTATGGTTTCAGTAATATAAGTTTTAAGCCTGCCAATGTCGTGTCATATCATGAGCTGAACGAGCAAAGTGAGGCAGGTGACGACGAGGTTGATGATTACGAAGAGGAAAGTGAGGTACCAGAATATGTTGCTGAAGAATTTCTGCAATTTGAAAATCAGCACAAGTCGAATTTAGAGGAGACTGAAATTGTAAATCTGGGAGACCAAGAATGTGTCAAAGAGGCCAAAATCAGCGTTCATTTGAATGAAACTCAAAAGAAGGAGCTAATACACTTACTTACTGAATACGTTGATGTGTTCGTCTGGGAAGTCGGCGACATGCCAGGGTTGAGTACCGATGTTGTATCTCATAAACTGCCGATTAATCCAGGGTTCGATCCGGTAAAGCAAAAAACTCGGAAATTCAAGCCTGAGTTAAGTTTAAAGATCAAAGAAGAGATCACCAAGCAGATCAAGTCTCAATTGGTGGAAGTGACACAATCCCCGATTTGGTTGGCAAATGTTGTTTCGGTCGCCAAAAAAGATGGAAAGATCAGAATTTGTGTCGATTATAGGGATCTCAACAAAGCTAGCCCAAAGGATAATTTTCCATTGCCGAACATTCATATTCTGATCGATAACTGTGCTAAGCATGAAATGCAGTCATTTGTGGATTGTTACGCAGGTTATCATCAGATTCTGATGAACGAGGAAGATGCAGAAAAGACATCCTTTATTACACCTTGGGGTGTATATCATTACAATGTGATGCCATTTGGCCTCAAGAATGCTGGTGCTACTTATATGAGGGCTATGACGACTATATTTCATGATATGATTCATAAGGAGATCGAGGTGTACGTAGATGATGTCATAATCAAGTCCTGCGAGAGTTTGAACCACTTGACACATCTAAGGAAATTCTTTGATCGTTTGCGTTGTTACAACTTGAAGTTAAATCCCGCCAAATGCGCTATTGGAGTGCCAGCAGGAAATTTGTTGGGATTTATAGTGAGCAGAAGGGGTATTGAGCTCGATCCTTCAAAGATTAAAGCAATTCAAGAGTTACCTCCACCGAAGACGAGAAAAGAGGTGATGAGTTTCTTAGGGAGGTTGAATTACATCAGTCGATTTATAGCTCAATCAACCGTGGTGTGTGAGCCTATCTTCAAGCTGTTGAAAAAAGATGCTCCGACAAAGTGGACTGAAGAGTGTCAGACTGCTTTTGATGCTATCAAGAACTATTTGTCCAATCCACCGGTATTAGTTCCTCCACGAGAATGGAGTCCTTTGTTGTTGTATTTGTCCGTATTAGATAGTGCATTCGGATGCATACTCGGTCAACACGACGAAACAGGAAAGAAGGAAAGAGCTATCTATTACATAAGCAAGAAGTTTACTCCATACAAGTCTCGTTACACTCTGTTGGAGAGAACATGTTGTGCTTTGACTTGGCTTGCTCAGAAGTTGAGGCATTATTTGTCTTCCTACACTACATATCTCATTTCCAGAATGGACCCGTTGAAGTATATTTTCCAGAAGGCGATGCCAACAGGAAAGTTAGCTAAATGGCAAATGTTGTTGAGTGAATTTGATATTGTGTGTGTGACTCAGAAAGCAATAAAGGCACAGGCCTTGGCTGATCATCTTGCAGAAAATCCTGTTGATGAAAAATATGAGCCGCTTGAGACTTATTTTCACAATGAAGAAGTGTCATTTGTGGGTGAAGATATTTCTGAAGCGTACCCTGGCTGGAGATTATTCTTTGATGGAGCGGCGAATCATCAAGGAAAAGGTGTCGGAGCAGTCCTAGTGTCGGAGTCTGGTCAGCACTATCCCATGGCAGCTAAGCTTCGATTTAATTGCACGAACAACACGGCTGAATATGAAGCTTATATTCTTGGTTTGAAAGTAGCCATCGACATGAGTGTCCACGAGTTGTTGGTTATTGGAGACTCAGATTTATTGATTCATCAGGTTCAAGGAGAGTGGACCGTGAAAAAACCTAAGATTATACCTTATGTGCAGTATGTACAGAAGTTGTGCAAAAGATTTCGTAAGATCGAGTTCAGACATACTCCCAGAATACAGAATGAGTTGGTTGATGCCCTGGACACCATAGCTTCAATGATCAAACATCCGGATACTGATTATATTGATCCCCTGGATATAGAGTTGAAAGAACATCCAATCCATTGTTCGCATGTTGAAGCAAAACCAGACGGTTTGCCATGGTATTTTGATATAAAGAAGTATTTAGAGTCCGGGAGTTATCCTGAAGATGCAACATCCAACCAAAAGAAGTCGATACGCCATATGGCTCTCAATTTCTTTCTAAGTGGGGAAATCCTTTATAGGAGGACTCCAGATTTGGGTCTTCTCAGATATGTTGATGTTGTTGAAGCTGCAAAACTTATTAAACAAATACATGCTGGAGTTTGTGGCACGCATATGAATGGGCTCACTTTGGCAAGGAAAATCCTTCGAGTTGGTTATTTCTGGATGACTATGGAGAATGATTGTTGCAAGTTTGTGCAGAAGTATCATAAATGTCAAGTACACGGTGATCTAATTCGAGTGCCGCCTCACGAACTTAATGTTATGAGTTCACCTTGGCCATTTGTATCTTGGGGCATGGATGTCATTAGTCCAATAGAGCCAGCCGCTTCTAACGGACACAGATTTATTTTGGTTGCCATCGATTACTTCACCAAGTGGGTGGAAGCAGCTTCGTACAAGTCGGTAACCAAGAAAGTTGTAGCTGATTTTGTTCGCAACAATCTAATATGCAGATTCGGAGTGCCAGAATCCATCATTACTGATAACGGTGCAAATCTCAATAGTCACTTGATGAGAGAGATATGTGAGCAGTTTAAGATTACTCACCAAAACTCGACCGCCTATCGTCCTCAAATGAATGGAGCTGTAGAGGCTGCCAATAAAAATATCAAGAATATTTTGAGGAAAATGATTGATAATCACCGAGGTTGGCATGAGATGTTGCCATATGCTTTACTGGTTTATCGAACGACTGTCAGAACGTCGACTGGAGCTACTCCATACTTGCTAGTATATTGAACAGAAGCAGTCATACCGGCTGAAGTGGAGATACCGTCTTTGAGAATTATTCAAGAAGCTGAGTTGATTAATGCTGAATGGGTTAGCAAGAGAATTGATCATTTAACTTTGATTGACGAGAAGAGAATGGTTGCCATTTGTCATGGTCAACTATATCGACGAAGAATGATTCGTGCTTTCCACAAGAGAGTAAGAGCTAGAATTTTTGAAATTGGTCAGTTGGTCCTTAAGCGCATTTTTCCTCATCAAGACGAGTACAAAGGAAAATTTGCACCAAATTGGCAAGGACCCTACATGGTTCGCAAAGTATTATCTGGAGGTGCTTTGGTCCTGTCAGAGATGGATGGCACCGCATGTCCAAAACCAATTAACTTAGATACTGTTAAGAGATACTACGTGTGAAGTTTCAGTTTGTATTTTTGTCATTTACTTGTAATTTTTCTATTTTAATTGTATTTGCTTCGTTTAAAATCTTATCCCTCTTAAATGAACTACTTCTGACCTGAATTCTCAAGAATGAGATACATAGGCGGCCTCGGTCACCCCATTTACCCCTTTTCATATTTCCTTGAATTTGAACTACGTTCGACCTGAATTCTCAAGAATGAGATACGTATGCGGCCTATGTCGGCCTCGATCGGTTTTTCTGTGTAATGTTTTTATATTTGTTACCCTTGAAGGAAAAACTACGTTTGACCTGATTCCTGCCTCAACTGGATACGTAGGCGCCACAAGGGTTCGGTCATATCTCCCGTAAAATTTCTATTCCTCTTTACAATAGAAATTGGGACAGAGTTTTTGAGAGGGACTCAAAAATTCTCAAGAAAAGATTTTTCCTCAAGCAAGTCAAGGCTGAAGATACTTCAAAACTTGTAACTGGGACAGAAATTTTGAGGAAGGCCTCAAAATTTCAACTTGGGTCCACCAAGTCTAGAATGACTTTGAATACTCCCCATCGAATAATCAGATATACCTCCAAGCCTCAGGCTCAAAGAATGTTCGCCAAGACTGACGTGAAAGACAGAGAAGACCGGTAAGCCTATCGATTCCATGATACTTGGCAGTGACCCTTTTCAAAATATTACTTCTCAAAAATTTATTTTCATAAAAATTTCCTTTTATGTTTTATTTGTTTTGGCATGAAATATTTTGTCTTGTCTATCAAGAGTCGGGAGATTTGGAAAACAACCAGAAATAGCAGGACAAGGAGCAGAAGACTGAAGAATCGACACAGATCAGTTTGTTTTTAAAACTAACAATTTTTCTGTGAATGCAGGTTTATAGATTTGCTTTGATATCAGCAGATTTCTCCGATCGATAAATATGGAGAAGTCAAGGGAGGAGGAAACTCTCCCAAAATCAATAGTTTTCCTGGATTGCAGGAATCATGTTATATCGCTGACGCCGAAGACTTGGGAATATGATTTGTTTATTTCAGTCAATTTCCAACAACATGAAGTCTATAAGGAACGTCCAGCTAGATTCGAAGGTGAATCAAGTGAGGAAGAGTTTAGGGTTGCCGTAAAGGACGTCATTTGCATCATAATATCAGATATGATATTATACATTACCCGAAAGGTTTATTTACTTTATTGTCGATCAAGACAATACATTACCCTGAGGGGTCATTCATATTGTTGCCGATCAAGACGATATACTATCCTGAAGTCATTTTACCATTATCGTCAATTAAGACGACATGATTATCTAGAAGGCACCCAGAAGATCGCTACGTTGCTCGATTTAAGCACTATCTTCATTTGGTACCAAGGATGACATCAAGATTTAATCACAAGAGGATATTTATGCAGATTTGATCACAAGAGGATATTTATGCCCTGCAGAAGATCATGCATCGCGAGTCAATACTCATGCATCGCGGAAGATTATGCATCGCGAGTCAATACTCATGCATCACGGGAGATCATGCATCGCAAGATATTCATGCCCCGCAGAAAATCATGCATCGCGAGTCAATATTCATGCATCGCGGAAGATCATGCATCGCGAGAAGATATTTATACCTCTCAGAAAATTATACATCGCGAGAAGATTTCATACCTCGCTGAAATTTATACATCGCAAGAAGATTTCATACCTTGCTGAATTTATACATTGCGAGAAGATTTCATCCCTCGCAGGAATTTATGCATCGCGAGAAGATTTCATGCCTCGCAGAAATTTACGCATCGCGGGAAGATATTCATGCCTCGCAAAAATTTACGCATCGCGGGAAGATATTCATACCCCGCAAGAAATCATGCACTATCAGAGTAGAAATAGTGCATAAGAGAAATATTCACCCACCGACATCAGCTGCATTTCTTTTATTTGTGTTAAAAGTAAACATCAAGAAGAGCATCAAAGACGACACCAAGAGAAAATATCAGCACTGCATCAATTTTCATTTATGTCGACATCACATAAAGAGTACATTGAAGATTACATCGCAAACACAAGACATAAGCTTTATTTTCTTTACGTTAAATTGATCGAGTTGATGTCAAATATCGAGGAGAGCAATTAAGTGTCGACACGCATCCGAACGGATGAATTCTCCAAAGACATACCACAGGTGCGGACGACATCAAAAAGGATGCAGCACAACGTGAAACTTTTTCTTAGCAACAAACTGAGACATAGTCCAAAGAGGAGTGTCAAACTCTTAGGACGCGAGCAGAGGAGCGACTTCCACCACAATCAAACCACACCCCTATCAGAAGGCATGTGGGTTTTTCTTTATTTTTTGTCAATTTTGGTTTTGCATTCGGAATTTTGATATCTGTCGGAAGCAAGTTTCTCATTTGAGTGACAATACACCAAGAGCTTTGGAAACTATGTCCGTGTAACTTCTTAATTATATGTGTGAAGTGCACCACATTCATGACTAAGAGGTTGCAAGCCTCTTTTTCTTACTCAATTTTATTTGTCACTATTCCAGAACCAGAGGTTATCTAGCATAATAGATTTTCTTTTCAACCGATTGAGTCGAACTACAAACAACCTGATTCCTAAGGTTTAAGGATATGTAGGCGGACTCAACGTTGAAAACTCGGTTGTTCTCCAACATTCTGTCATAAATCTTACTCTCGAGCATCTTCGTACCTCCATAATTCGGCATCGAGATAACTTTTGATTTCTTTCAAAGTCGTGCGTTAAATCAAGCGTACTGAACTACAAGTGGCCTGAATTCTCATATAGACTGAGATATGTAGGAAACTCGTTTCCAGGGTTCGGCCATAATTCCTAAGATCCATACCAAATCCCTTTTCCTAAAAAATGAAGATGTGGTCGGTCAAAATTGGCTTGGTCAATTTTATTTTTCTTGAATTTCTTGCATCAATCCAAGTAAAATGAGGGACAGTTGTTGACACCCAATTTTGACCCTCCCTAATATAAATTAATCATATCGAGCTTCCTAAATTCCAAACGATTTAAAATAATTAGTTTTATAAAATTTCAAGAAAAAAACATAAAATTATATATATATATATATATATATATATATATATATATATATATATAATATTTTTGCAAGTTACAATTTTAAATAGTTTTGTCACATTTTTGTAATTTTTAGATGATATATATGTTTTAAATAATTGTGTATATAATTAATTTATTTTATGATTATCCAAAAATCATCTCAAAAAATATTTGTTATTTAAATATTTTACTAATTAGTTTATTAAAGTTATAGTTTATATTTGTGAATTAATTAGTTTAATTAAGTTAATTATTTTATCTTGTTAAGATTAAGAAGCTCGTTAATTAATAAATAATTTATCTTATTTTAATCTTAGCTGAATTTGCAAGTTAAAATTCTATTTGGCTAATTTAATATTTCATTTAGCTACGTCTTAAGACCAAATTTGGGCCTTTACCTCCAGCCCATTCATTTTCTAGATTACCCAGCCCACATACAATATCCATTACAGCCAGCAACCCAAAATAATATATATTGCAATACCAAAAACAACCCAACGATCCCTGTACACGGTCGTCTTCTTCACGCGCAAAGCGAGGCAAACCCATTATTTCGGCCGCGATCCAAGCGAGTCCCGGCAAGAGGACGCGTCTTTCGCAGGCCAGGTGTCTCAATCTCGAGTGCTCACTCATCCTTGCTTAAAGATGTAATGGCTACGATTTTGATTCTGTTGAAGGTTGGTACGGTGACATATTTCATCCTTATCCCTTAGGGGATTTCGAATTTGAAATGGGGGATGGAATCTCGGATTTGCCCCAAGCTTCCTAAGAAATTTTCCCGCCTCCCCCTACTCGAAAATCCTAATTTCTACTATAAATAGTGGCTTGGAAATTTTGTTGAGGGGGGATTTTTTTTTGGAGAGAGCATTTTTTATTGAAAACAGAAAAGCAATAGAGAAAGGGAGTTAAGGAGAAAATCTGAGAGGACGAGTTCGTTGGAAAATTTTGGTTTGGAAGTTCTGTTTTGGACCCCTTCTGTGAGTCAAAACACACAATATTTTTTAGATTATTTGGATTTTTGTTGTTCGTGTTCGAACGTCGTGGTCGGAAGGTTCTTTCAAGCTCGCACGGTCTCCAGTCGCTGCCCGAAAAAAGCCCCTGAAAAACTTGAAAAAAGGTCAAAACATGCATACGAGGCCAATTTCAAAATACAGGTTGGGAGCAGCAGAGATATACTGCTGGAAAATACTTTTTAGCCTCGAAAAGTCAAAAACAGGTTCGGGAGCGCAGCAATCATCAATATACGTAGCGTATACACTGAATATACACTCAAAGTGTATCATGAACTTTGGAAAAAAAACTGGCCCAAAGGCCCTAAAATTGCAGCAGCAGAATTTGGGCCTAGGGCCCAAATTTGATATTTCCTCTCTTTTTATTTATTTATCATGATATTTGACTAATTATTTTATGTGATTTTGGTATGATTTAATTTTTCTCATATGATAGCCATTCTTCTTATTTTACATATATTTATTTATACCTATAGTTTTACTTAGTTTTTTTCTTTTATTTCTTCTTCTTGGTCTTTGTCAATCCTTAAGTTCATCCTTTTAGGTCATCCCCTTAGCTATTTTTTCATAAAAAGAGATAATTAATTTAAATGATAAATAAGTAATATATATATATATATATATATATATATGTTAAAAATTATTTTCACGAGTCACTTGACATTTATTTTATTATTATTCTAATCAACCACCTTTAGTCACTCCTTTTAAAATAATTTTAAGTAAATAAAATGATAAAAAATAAACTTTAGTTGGAAATGTTGGTAAATTCAAATCAAAGTCCTTTTAGACAAATCGCCGATCAACCGTGAGTTAGCGGGCATTCCGAGGGCCTAATACCTTCTCAGAATGTACATTGAACTTCAAACCCTTTTAAATTGATTTTTATCTGTTTTAAATCTTTTGAAAAATAATTGTAAGTTTTTCTTGAATTTTTACTAAAAATCAAGTGGCGACTCTGTCAATTTGGAAAGTTGATTTTTCTTAAATCATAAGATTAATTGATTTTTCGAAAACTTAGTCATTTTTTACTTTGCATATATATATATATATATATATATATATATATATATATATATATATATATATTAAGTAAAACAACATGATTAATACTTTAAGGCTTGTTAATAAGGTAATAAAAGCTTAAAGTTTTTAATGATTTGCTAAGTTTGGTAGATTTGACCAAATAGTGTATCTACGAGATAACACGGTTAGAAATCACCTATGTGAGTGTGAAGTGAAAGCCGCTTCGAAGAGAATTTTATGTCAAAAGCCTATTCTCTATACACTCATAAAACCAGGAGGTGTTCATGGCTGAAACGAACACAACCGTAAGAACCATAAATAGTAAAGGGTTAATTGTGTGACATATGGTTGTCTAGGTATACATCAAAGCTCGACGGTTCAAAGATATCACATCTACCGATTGACCGAGTATACCCGACATATGTTCACTACGAAAAGTCCAAGGGAAAATCTACTTATCCAGATGCAATTAATCCTTGCCTGTAAAGTACACAATTGTCCGTGCAGTCCTATGTTATAACCATTCCCCATCAATATGGGGGATTGTTGGGTATGTTGCAAGAATTGATGGGAAATATAGAGGAAAAAAGAGGAATTTGAAAAGTTGAGAACTTGAAGAGTTGGTAACTTGAAAAGTCCTCTTATGCTTTAATGAAAGGCATTTGTCCCTCATCGGTGGTGAAAAGAAAAATAGGAGAGTTTAAATATAGAAACACTCCTATTAATTGTTAAAAGGGTTGGAAAGAGGGACCCTCCTCGCGCCGTCGTCGTCGTCGCTCGCTCGGCTCGGCTACGGCTTCGGCTTTGGCAAATGATCGAGAGATTATTTTTTTGGACAAAGTTTGTTTTAATTATTTAATTATATATTTACTTAATTAAATGCCAAAAAAATATTTTCAATTAATTAGTTGACGTTTTCAGTTTATTTAGTTGAAATTAACAGAAACGTTCCAATTTTTTAGTTGATTAACCCGACCCGATTCGAATCAGCGCGCGACCCGTTCTATTTGAACTTTTTCGTTTTTATTTAAATTTTCCGTCATGACTGTTCTGAAAGGTTGCAACTTTCAGGAACCATTTGAAAGGTTGCAAATTTTCATCAATGATCGTGTGGATTCTGAAAGGGTTGCAACCTTTCTGAACCTGTTCTTCTTGCCTATAAATACCATTCATTCTTCAGATTATTGACTTACGAATTTTTTGATTTTCTTCTTCTTCTTCTGCACAAACTTTTCTTCGTGTACTTTCCTGCTGTTGATTGGTTCGCTGACACCAGAGTTCTTGGTATCTATACTCTGGTGATTGAGATCATTTTACCCTGGGAGGTCATATTTCAAATCAGACCTCGGATACTAGAGGGAAATAATTTTCTTAAGGGGACACTGTGAGTTTAGTGTACTTGATCTTTTTCCTTTTCAAATTATTCCAGATTCTGGTATGTTACAGATTTTAAGGTTCTTAATTAATTAATTTATGTTCATCTTTTGTACTGATTCTGAAAACTTTGGTTACTTCGTGTTTCTGCAAAGTTTTATCAGAATCAGTAATTCTATTTTTCAAACACAGATTGGCAATATTACAATCAATAAAGTAATTTGGTGAAAGAAATCCATAAAACCTGACTTTGGTCCGTCTTAAAATAGAAATTTAAAAGAAACTATGGGTGTTTCAGTACGGAGGAAAAGATTTTTCATAAATTGATTTATAATTTTCTCATGTTCTGTTGGTCAAATTATTTGAAAACGTTTTTTTAAAGAAAACTAAACAAATAAGGAAAAACCATAGTGAAAATGAAAAAAAAAGGTTTCACAAATAGTATGTACGTAGGAAAAGATTTTTCATAAATTAATTTTTAATTTTCTCATGTTCAGTTGGTCATGTTATTTGAATTTTTTTTTAAAGAAAACAAGACAAATAAGAAAAAAACATAATGGAAATGAAAAATCAAGTTTCACAAATGGTATGTACATAGGAAAAGATTTTTCATAAATTGATTTTTAATTTTCTCTTCAGATGATCAAATTATTTGAAAGTATTTTTTTTTAAAGAAAACAAGTCAAATAAGGAAAACCCATAATAGAAATGAAAAAACAAGTTTCACAAATAGTATGTGTGAAATTAAAAAAAATCATAAATTAGTTTTTAATTTTCTCATGTTCAGTTGTTCAAGTTATTTGAAAACATTTTTTTAAAGAAAATAAACAAATAAAGAAAAACCAAAATGGAAATGAAAAAACAAATTTCACAAATGATATGTACTAAGGATTTTTTTTTTCATAAATTAATTTTTAATTTTCTCATGTTCAAATGGTTTAAGAAAACAAGACAAATAGGGAAAAATCATAATGAAAATAAAAAAATAAGTTTCACAAATAATATTGCACGAGTATAGCTTTTGCATATAACATTTTTTTCATTACTTATCAAACGCAGGTTAGCCTAGGGTACAATGAGGATTATTCTTGACAAAAAAAAACATCAGGACAAAAAAAAATCAGAGAGGTTCGCGTTTATGGCGTGAATAGTGCAGAGTTTGATCAACATTTCTTTTAAGAAAACAAGACAAATAAAGAAAAATCATAATGAAAATGAAAAACAAGTTTCACAAATGGCATGTAATGAGGAAAAGATTCTTCATAATTGATTTTTAATTTTTTTATTTTCATTTGGTCAAGTTATTTAAAAATATTTTTTTTAAGAAAACAAGACAAATAAGGAAAAATCATAACGGAAATGAAAAAACAAGTTACACAAATGACATGTAATGAGGAAAAGATTCTTCATAAATTGATTTTTAATTTTCTCATGTTCAGTTGGTCAAGTTATTTGAAAACATTTTTTCAAGAAAAAAGAAAAAATAATAATGGAAATGAAAAAACAAGTTTCACAAATGGTATGTACTGAAGAAAAGAGTTTTATAAATTGTTTTTATTTTTCTCATGTTCAGTTAGCCAAGTTATTTGAAAACATTTTCTTTTAAGAAAACAAGACAAATAAGAAAAATTATTATGAAAATGAAAAAACAAGTTTCACAAATGGTATGTATTGAGGAAAAGATTTTTTATAAATTGATTTTTAATTTTCTCGTATTCTGTTGATCAAGTTATTTGAAACATTTTTTTGTAAAAAATCAAAACAAACAAGGAAAACCCATAATAGAAATGAATAAAATAAGTTTCAAAAATAGTATGTATGAAGGAAAAGATTTTTCATAAATTAATTTTTAATTTTCTCATGTTCAGTTGGTCTAGTTATTTGAAAATATTTTTTTAAGAAAATAAACAAATAAAGAAAACCCATAATGGAATGAAAAAACAAATTTCACAAATGGTACATACGGAGGAAAATATTTTTCATAAATTGATTTTTAATTTTCTTATGTTCAGTTGGTCAAGTATTTGAAAACATTTTCTTTAAAAAAACAAGACAAATAAGGAAAAATCATAATGCGAATGAAAAAACAAGTTTCACAAATGATATGTATCAAGGAAAATATTTTTCAAAAATTAATTTTTAATTTTCTCATGTTCAGTAAATTTATGAAAACAAGACAAATAAGGAAAAATCATAACGAAAATAAAAAAACAAGTTTCACAAATGATATATACAGAGAAATTTCTTTTTAATAAATTGATTTTTAATTTTTTCATGTTTCGTTGATCAGATTCTTTAAATACATTTTTTAAAAGAAAACAAACAAAAATAAAAAAAAATTATAATATAAATAAAAAAGCAAGTTTCACAAATAATATTTCACATTCGTAGTATCCTTCTCACCCTATGATACACCTCAATCGCAAAGTCACAACCCTTTAACTTTTGAATATAACATTTTTTTCATTACTTTATCAAACGCAGCCTAGCCTAGGGCAGAGTGAGGATTTTTCTTGACCAAAAAAAAACATGAGGACAAAAGAGAATCAGAGAGGTTTGAGTTTATTGCGTGAGTAGTGCAGAGTTTGATCAACTTTATGAGAAATACTCGTGAAGGTGCAGTTTCAAGCTTGTCTATATAATATCTTCCATTTGAAGCTCAATTCTTCACTGGTAATTCTTCAAATCCTCTTCTGTATCTAACAATGTACGTATGCTTTTGGTTTTTGTTTACTTAAGATTATGTATCATCAAGTTTTGAATTCCATTGATTCTTGTTTTTCCGTAATCAATTCAAGATTTTAAAGCCTCTGTGTTGTGTATACTGCATTCACTATGAATATATATGTATATATGGTTGTGGTGGGTATGGATGCTGCTAGTGCAATGTACTTCGGTCTTCTCCTTTTTAGGATATAGTTTTAATGCCGATGTGTTGATGAGATTATGTGGAGTAATTAGGGGCTTTTAACTGAGCTAATGGACGTAATTTCTTTGTATAGGGTGAAACTGTTGTGTCATTTCATTTTTAGGGTTTAGAACCATGTGATATTAGTTCGTTCAAATCGATGATTCGGCTTTATTACTTTTATGACTGATGAACTAAGGCTTAGGGGCTTTGACTGATGAAATTTCTTGTTTTGTTATGTTTATTTTGGTGAAACCATTACGTACTTATATTTAATTTATAGCTAGATTTGAGATCTTTCTTCTGTGTACCCTGCGGTGTTGGAGGAATTGGGTGTCTGATGGCACAAATGTTGACAAATCGGGTGTTTGTTGGTGGGAAGGATTATCGATGACATGGAAAGAGGAAAGAACATTATGTAATGACATTGAGTAATGTGGTTAAATTTGAGCAGTATGTTTTTCTTCTAGTTTTCTGGTTAACCTGGGCATGGCGTATTTTTGTTGTGGGAGATGAGATGAGAGGTGGGAGCATAATGGCAGGGAAGATCAAAGGAAGCTAATTTTGAAGAGTTCCGCATGTGTTGCTAGTTAGATTGTTGTATTGCAATCAAAATTGTTGGAAAGCCTGGATTTATATTTATCCTAATTCTCTTTTCAGGATAGGAGCAAGGAGGAGAACACATCCAATCATGGTAAAAGATCCTGGAGCCTTCAAAAAATTGAGAAGAAGTGACCTTGGTGGGGTTATATTCGGTTGCACAAATAACACTATAAAAGAATGTCTCTCAAAACAACTATTTGGTTAGTTAGCATCTCCCCCCCCCCCCCCCCGGAAGTGATAAATCAAAATGACTGTCGAGTAATTTGATAATGAGTTTTAAGGGTCATATATGAGTTTTTATTTTCTTATTTTTGTTTTCCATTTTTATTAGCTATGCTTATGCTTTTAAATTTTTTGACAGGTTTGCCAAGTCTACATTTTTCATATGTGCAGAATGTAAATTCAGGCTTGCCATTATTTTTGTTCAACTACAGTGATAGAAAGCTATACGGTGTCTATGAAGCTGCAGGCCCTGGTCAAATGTATATCGATCAATATGCTTGGTCGTCAGATGGTTCTATCCGAACTCCTTATCCTGCACAGGTTCAAAATCTGTCTTTTCTTTTTGGGATTTTTGCTTTGGTTGATGCATCTGGTTTAGTCCAAAATACTCAAAGCTTGCTGCTTCTTTATGAAGGTTCAAATACGTGTACGTCTGCGCTGTCAACCGCTGCTAGAAAATCAGTTTAAACCAGTAATTAAGGATAACTATTATGGTCAGAAGCATTTCTTCTTTGAGTTAGATCATGTTCAAGCTGGTAAATTAATCTCCATACTCTCGTCTAGTCCAATTGCTTCAAGTAGTATCCCATCACAAAACTTTGCACAACAGAGAAGTATAATCCAAGGTTTACCTGCCAATGACAAAAGAGAGGAAAATGGACGTTTTCTGTCGCGAGATATTTATGCCTACTCATCTGGTTTGAATGGGAAATTGTGGACTAGAGACACTGCTCCTCTTCATTCAAATGGTAACCAGCAGCCGGAGGTACTGTTAGATAAACAGGCAAAATCGGATGAAAAGGATCTGATGTACATAAAGCTTAAAGAAATGTCTCTTCAGCGTAAATTCTCAGGTGGCATTACAGATGGGCCTTCAAATGAAGCCACCACTGCAGTCGTACCTGCGTCTATAAATCAAGCAATCATTGGGCAAGAAATTTTGCAGGAAGAGCTGCCACTTGGAGAAGAGCAGAATGTAGACTGCTCGGGTGACTCAACTGTTATAGCTCAGGTTGTTCATCTTTTTTTTAGTATCTGCTGATTTTTTTGTCCGACATCTTATTGCTTTATATGACTTGGGCTATTTTGTTGGTTGCAGCTTCGTCAAGAATTGGAAAAAATAAAGCTTAAGAGCAATAATTTTGAGTGGAGGCTGGTAAGTCTCAATCTCTTTTCAATCTCAGCATTATGGTGACATCTCTATGTGGCTCTATCCACTAGCTTTCCTATTTGCTCTCTATGGGTTATTGATGATCTATAAAACATGCATTGAATTTTGAAGACTTTTATGTTAACATAATTGTGACTATACTAAGAATATGAAACAATATGTATAATTAAGTGTGGTATCCAATGTTATATTCAACGAGATGAACAATATGTATAATTAATGTGGTATCCAATGTTGTATTCAACGAGATGAACAAGAAGCAACTTTTGATTTTCTCCTATAGTCTGTTTCGACAATTTTAACTATGCGGTTTCATTACTTTTATTCTGCATCTTTTTACTGTATCTGCATAATTAAAGGATACATTGGGAGTATATTAAGAATATGAACCAATAGGGGATGCAATAGGGTTTTGTAGTGTGAACTGCTGTAGCCAAAATGAAAAAGATTTATAACTGAGTGTGGTATCTAATTTTATATCCCTTGAGATGAACAACAAGAAAATTTGTATTCCCAAAACCCCTATAGTCTGTTGATAGGATGTTCACTATGTCTGGTCTCAAATCGTTTTATGCATTTCTACTGGTATGGATTAGTAGATGGTAATAACTATCCAGAAGAAGAGAAGGATAGATTGGAAGTTATTTCTCCCCTTGGGTACATTCACAGCTGAATATATACAGATAAGAAGTAAATACCTGGTAACTCTTGGTGGTTTGGCATTTCAGGCTCATGCACAACAACAGATTAAACAGTTAACATATAAATGCATGATGCTGGAGTCCTCAAATACTGTTTGCACACGTGCTGATGAAATGATTATCGACCATACTAATGATGCACACCTGAACCATGAGATGATTTTCCTAACTGGAGGATATGATGGTGTGTCATGGTTATCTGCATTGGACTCGTATTTGCCTTCATTCGACGTGTTAAAGTCACTTAAACCAATGAATTCAGTCCGTGCATATGCCTCGGTTGCAAAGCTGAATGGAGAATTTTATGTATTTGGTGGTGGAACTGCATCCGTATGGTACGACACAGGTACAGTCTGCACTTCTCTGCCCCATCACCAACCCCCCCCCCCCTCCTGCTCAAGTTGCTGACACTGATACGTTCTTTTCTTTTGAAGTTGAATCATATAACACAGCTGATGATGAATGGACTGTGTTACCTTGTATGAAAGAGAAAAAGGGTAGCTTAGCTGGTGCAGCTTTGAAGGACAAAATATTTGCAGTTGGTGGTGGGAATGGGATAGAATGTTTTTCACAGGTTGAAATGTATGATCCTCAAGTAGGACGATGGATCAATACACAATCCATGTTGCAGAAGGTTAACACTTTTGATCCTGTTGTATTTTGTATGTTCTATTATTGTTTCCTTTGGTGATAATATGGTTTAACCCAGAGAGACAAAAAGCATTAATAAAGCTACAGGTCTGGTGTTTGTTTGGCCCTGTAAAAATAATTTGCAGTGTCACAGACGATTTCAGTCCAAAATCCAAGTTCTGACAAGAATGCTCTTTTTGTATCAGACTTCAAAGTTATTCTCATCATCTTAAATTTTGTAGCAAATCAATAAGACTTCATCTTGTCTTTTTTCCCTTGTTTAATCCTCTTGGCAGTATATATTAGTATAAAGATATTAAGAAAATAGTGACAAGTATGATGGTATGGGCAAAGAATTGGTTAAAAATGTGTTTTTCTGTGTAGTTTTTTTTTTTTTTTTTAAAAATGGGGGTAGGGGAGATTGGGGAGGGTATATTACAATATGGGGAATCAAACCTGCACCAACAAGGTGAAGTTAACTGAACTACTAAATATTCCCCAGTTGTTAGTAGTGTTATCTACAGTAGCCCGTTTCGAAAGTATTATCTACACTAGCGAAATCAATTGTGGGAAATACTTGCACGCAAAGGTAGGAACTCCAGGACTTCCATCTGCCTGTGATTAGATTAGTTAGTGTCTGGCAGACATCTCATTTGTTTCAAGTATTAAGTTTTCTCCTCTGATGTGACTGTCTTCCTTTTCTGTATATTTGCAGAGATTTGCTCTTGCTGCAGCAGAACTTAATGGTGCATTATATGCTGTTGGTGGATATGACGGGAGCGATTACCTGGAGTAAGTTGTAGCACACTTGCATTCTTTTTCTTCTATGAAATGTGTTAATGATAGTTTCTATGTGAGCCTCATTTTCTTGAACCATGAGATTATAATTTTCCACGGTCTTCCCCAAGAAGTTGAGATGCCTGTACATTACCACATGCACCTTTTGTAAAATGCTAACTCTTAGGGGTCGTTTGGTTGGGAAGTTATGGAATAAGTTATGATTCGATAAGTTATCCCACCATCTATATGAGATAACTCATCCTATCACTATGGTATAAATGGTGGGATAATCCAAGGACTACCTAATACCTACTCCAACCAAACGACGCAGGATAAAATAATCTTGCATTTTATCCCAGGATTATTATACCTTATACCTCACGCCAAACAATCCTTTAGGTATTTCACTAGTATAGAGAAATGCTATTATGTCATTAAGTTAATATTATCTGCAATATGTAAGACTGTATTCTAGTTTTATGCTTTATTATCCTGTAGCATCTTTCTTACTAGCTTTTTCTTCAGGACTGCTGAAAGATTTGATCCCAGAGAACATTCCTGGTCAAAAATTGCAAGTATGAGCACAAAAAGAGGATGCCATTCGTTGGTTGCCTTGAGTGGGAAGTTGTATGTTCTTATCCATTTTTTTGTATCTAAGTGATGTTTACTGACCTTAATAGTAGAGGTTTTCCCCACCCTGTGGGGTGGGGGTGGGGTGGATTTCTTTATCGTGGTTTTCAGCATCTCCTAAGTGTGTTAGAAAGTACTCTTGACAATTTCTTTTAGCTTTGTAAGTATTTTCATTTTAAAAAAGAGTAATTTCTTTTTGCTTTAACATTGCTATACAGATATGCACTTGGTGGCTACAATGGATCTACAATGGTGCCTAGCGTTGAGATATATGACCCCCGTCTAGGAACATGGATAGTTGGTGAGCCAATGAACCAGTCGAGGGGATATTCAGCTGCTGCTGTTCTAAAGAAATCCGTTTATGTCATTGGTGGGGTTCAATCCAACGAGGAGATAGTAGACGTGGTATGTAACCGTATCTCATTGTTCATCTCATGCTTAATTTCATATTGCTCATGGTAGCTAACTCTCTATGTGTTATGGCTGCAGGTTGAATGTTACAAGGAGGGTGAAGGTTGGCAAATGCTTAGCTTGAGCGCTATTGGGAAAAGGTGTTTCTCCTCCGCTATGGTTTTAGACGAAGACTGAACTCTGCTTTGATATAGAAGCTGATCTGGAGCTATTAGGAGTGGTTTCTTCATAGAATTTAACGCCATCCTTTGTCCAGCAGTAGTTATATCTATTATCTTGAATTTATGGATAATATTAGTATCTGTTCCTTGTGCATTTGTTCATATAAGCTTGAAGGAGTTTTCTCAACTTTTACAGTAGTAAAGTGGTTTCTCTTTGCTGGAAAACGGAAGTGAATTGATAGTATTACTATTTATCTTTCCTATGGCTCTTTTTCCAGTAAAACTTCTGCATAAATAGATAGTTGCTTTTATCTGAAGGAATCAGTTTCTGGGAATGGAGAACTTGTTGCAAAACTGGTGACATCGACTCCACCCACCCATCTAATTCTTTGTTCCCTTACGTCCGAAGATCCTTTAGTACAACCAGCACATACTGGGAAAAAAGTTGATGAAGGAAGGATCCACTGACGATTGAAGTTTAGGGCATCCATATATTTGGGATAGATTTATAGGTCTGTTAGGGTAACGATGGAAGTGTATAATCTTTTGGGTGTTTGATTATGTATGAAACTAACGTATCGTCGAAATAGTTTCTATTTGGAAAAAAGCAGTCAGTAATACTAAAAGGTTAAGAAAACTCGGAGACGCTAATTTGACAAGTTCCAACCTATCGGGATATTCATGGTAGGTATTGAAAATTTTAGTTTGATAATTTCCATAAATCATTTTCAAAAATACTATATTATTATTACACTAATAAATTAGTTTGTTATTTTAGGTTAAGTTTATGAAAATGTGTATATATAATAAGTTGGTAATTATATTTGTTTGTGTTTAACTTCATAGATCGTTAAGAGGTATAAATTTCCTTGTTAAGAAATATAAGGACTTGCAACTGTTCTAATTTTTATAAGAAGATTGCATATGAGATCGAATA
>CM040626.1:9698356-9719098 GCA_022817965.1 Solanum lycopersicoides
TAAATTCTCAGGTGGCATTACAGATGGGCCTTCAAATGAAGCCACCACTGCAGTCGTACCTGCGTCTATAAATCAAGCAATCATTGGGCAAGAAATTTTGCAGGAAGAGCTGCCACTTGGAGAAGAGCAGAATGTAGACTGCTCGGGTGACTCAACTGTTATAGCTCAGGTTGTTCATCTTTTTTTTAGTATCTGCTGATTTTTTTGTCCGACATCTTATTGCTTTATATGACTTGGGCTATTTTGTTGGTTGCAGCTTCGTCAAGAATTGGAAAAAATAAAGCTTAAGAGCAATAATTTTGAGTGGAGGCTGGTAAGTCTCAATCTCTTTTCAATCTCAGCAGTATGGTGACATCTCTATGTGGCTCTATCCACTAGCTTTCCTATTTGCTCTCTATGGGTTATTGATGATCTATAAAACATGCATTGAATTTTGAAGACTTTTATGTTAACATAATTGTGACTATACTAAGAATATGAAACAATATGTATAATTAAGTGTGGTATCCAATGTTATATTCAACGAGATGAACAATATGTATAATTAAATGTGGTATCCAATGTTGTATTCAACGAGATGAACAAGAAGCAACTTTTGATTTTCTCCTATAGTCTGTTTCGACAATTTTAACTATGCGGTTTCATTACTTTTATTCTGCATCTTTTTACTGTATCTGCATAATTAAAGGATACATTGGGAGTATATTAAGAATATGAACCAATAGGGGATGCAATAGGGTTTTGTAGTGTGAACTGCTGTAGCCAAAATGAAAAAGATTTATAACTGAGTGTGGTATCTAATTTTATATCCCTTGAGATGAACAACAAGAAAATTTGTATTCCCAAAACCCCTATAGTCTGTTGATAGGATGTTCACTATGTCTGGTCTCAAATCGTTTTATGCATTTCTACTGGTATGGATTAGTAGATGGTAATAACTATCCAGAAGAAGAGAAGGATAGATTGGAAGTTATTTCTCCCCTTGGGTACATTCACAGCTGAATATATACAGATAAGAAGTAAATACCTGGTAACTCTTGGTGGTTTGGCATTTCAGGCTCATGCACAACAACAGATTAAACAGTTAACATATAAATGCATGATGCTGGAGTCCTCAAATACTGTTTGCACACGTGCTGATGAAATGATTATCGACCATACTAATGATGCACACCTGAACCATGAGATGATTTTCCTAACTGGAGGATATGATGGTGTGTCATGGTTATCTGCATTGGACTCGTATTTGCCTTCATTCGACGTGTTAAAGTCACTTAAACCAATGAATTCAGTCCGTGCATATGCCTCGGTTGCAAAGCTGAATGGAGAATTTTATGTATTTGGTGGTGGAACTGCATCCGTATGGTACGACACAGGTACAGTCTGCACTTCTCTGCCCCATCACCAACCCCCCCCCTCCTCCTCAAGTTGCTGACACTGATACGTTCTTTTCTTTTGAAGTTGAATCATATAACACAGCTGATGATGAATGGACTGTGTTACCTTGTATGAAAGAGAAAAAGGGTAGCTTAGCTGGTGCAGCTTTGAAGGACAAAATATTTGCAGTTGGTGGTGGGAATGGGATAGAATGTTTTTCACAGGTTGAAATGTATGATCCTCAAGTAGGACGATGGATCAATACACAATCCATGTTGCAGAAGGTTAACACTTTTGATCCTGTTGTATTTTGTATGTTCTATTATTGTTTCCTTTGGTGATAATATGGTTTAACCCAGAGAGACAAAAAGCATTAATAAAGCTACAGGTCTGGTGTTTGTTTGGCCCTGTAAAAATAATTTGCAGTGTCACAGACGATTTCAGTCCAAAATCCAAGTTCTGACAAGAATGCTCTTTTTGTATCAGACTTCAAAGTTATTCTCATCATCTTAAATTTTGTAGCAAATCAATAAGACTTCATCTTGTCTTTTTTCCCTTGTTTAATCCTCTTGGCAGTATATATTAGTATAAAGATATTAAGAAAATAGTGACAAGTATGATGGTATGGGCAAAGAATTGGTTAAAAATGTGTTTTTCTGTGTAGTTTTTTTTTTTTTTTTTAAAAAATGGGGTAGGGGAGATTGGGAGGGTATATTACAATATGGGGAATCAAACCTGCACCAACAAGGTGAAGTTAACTGAACTACTAAATATTCCCCAGTTGTTAGTAGTGTTATCTACAGTAGCCCGTTTCGAAAGTATTATCTACACTAGCGAAATCAATTGTGGGAAATACTTGCACGCAAAGGTAGGAACTCCAGGACTTCCATCTGCCTGTGATTAGATTAGTTAGTGTCTGGCAGACATCTCATTTGTTTCAAGTATTAAGTTTTCTCCTCTGATGTGACTGTCTTCCTTTTCTGTATATTTGCAGAGATTTGCTCTTGCTGCAGCAGAACTTAATGGTGCATTATATGCTGTTGGTGGATATGACGGGAGCGATTACCTGGAGTAAGTTGTAGCACACTTGCATTCTTTTTCTTCTATGAAATGTGTTAATGATAGTTTCTATGTGAGCCTCATTTTCTTGAACCATGAGATTATAATTTTCCACGGTCTTCCCCAAGAAGTTGAGATGCCTGTACATTACCACATGCACCTTTTGTAAAATGCTAACTCTTAGGTGTCGTTTGGTTGGGAAGTTATGGAATAAGTTATCCCACCATCTATATGAGATAACTCATCCTATCACTATGGTATAAATGGTGGGATAATCCAAGGACTACCTAATACCTACTCCAACCAAACGACGCAGGATAAAATAATCTTGCATTTTATCCCAGGATTATTATACCTTATACCTCACGCCAAACAATCCTTTAGGTATTTCACTAGTATAGAGAAATGCTATTATGTCATTAAGTTAATATTATCTGCAATATGTAAGACTGTATTCTAGTTTTATGCTTTATTATCCTGTAGCATCTTTCTTACTAGCTTTTTCTTCAGGACTGCTGAAAGATTTGATCCCAGAGAACATTCCTGGTCAAAAATTGCAAGTATGAGCACAAAAAGAGGATGCCATTCGTTGGTTGCCTTGAGTGGGAAGTTGTATGTTCTTATCCATTTTTTTGTATCTAAGTGATGTTTACTGACCTTAATAGTAGAGGTTTTCCCCACCCTGTGGGGTGGGGGTGGGGGGGATTTCTTTATCGTGGTTTTCAGCATCTCCTAAGTGTGTTAGAAAGTACTCTTGACAATTTCTTTTAGCTTTGTAAGTATTTTCATTTTAAAAAAGAGTAATTTCTTTTTGCTTTAACATTGCTATACAGATATGCACTTGGTGGCTACAATGGATCTACAATGGTGCCTAGCGTTGAGATATATGACCCCCGTCTAGGAACATGGATAGTTGGTGAGCCAATGAACCAGTCGAGGGGATATTCAGCTGCTGCTGTTCTAAAGAAATCCATTTATGTCATTGGTGGGGTTCAATCCAACGAGGAGATAGTAGACGTGGTATGTAACCGTATCTCATTGTTCATCTCATGCTTAATTTCATATTGCTCCTGGTAGCTAACTCTCATGTGTTATGGCTGCAGGTTGAATGTTACAAGGAGGGTGAAGGTTGGCAAATGCTTAGCTTGAGCGCTATTGGGAAAAGGTGTTTCTCCTCCGCTATGGTTTTAGACGAAGACTGAACTCTGCTTTGATATAGAAGCTGATCTGGAGCTATTAGGAGTGGTTTCTTCATAGAATTTAACGCCATCCTTTGTCCAGCAGTAGTTATATCTATTATCTTGAATTTATGGATAATATTAGTATCTGTTCCTTGTGCATTTGTTCATACAAGCTTGAAGGAGTTTTCTCAACTTTTACAGTAGTAAAGTGGTTTCTCTTTGCTGGAAAACGGAAGTGAATTGATAGTATTACTATTTATCTTTCCTATGGCTCTTTTTCCAGTAAAACTTCTGCATAAATAGATAGTTGCTTTTATCTGAAGGAATCAGTTTCTGGGAATGGAGAACTTGTTGCACAAACTGGTGACATCGACTCCACCCACCCATCTAATTCTTTGTTCCCTTACGTCCGAAGATCCTTTAGTACAACCAGCACATACTGGGAAAAAAAGGAAGAAAATTTCATTTATAATTGATACATATATACATTATTAGTTGATGAAGGAAGGATCCACTGACGATTGAAGTTTAGGGCATCCATATATTTGGGATAGATTTATAGGTCTGTTAGGGTAACGATGGAAGTGTATAATCTTTTGGTGTTTGATTATGTATGAAACTAACGTATCGTCGAAATAGTTTCTATTTGAAAAAAGCAGTCAGTAATACTAAAAGGTTAAGAAAACTCGGAGACGCTAATTTGACAAGTTCCAACCTATCGGGATATTCATGGTAGGTATTGAAAATTTTAGTTTGATAATTTCCATAAATCATTTTCAAAAATACTATATTATTATTACACTAATAAATTAGTTTGTTATTTTTAGGTTTAAGTTTATGAAAATGTAGTATATATAATAAGTTGGTAATTATAATTTGTTTGTGTTTAACTTCAATAGATCGTTAAGAGGTATAAATTTCCTTGTTAAGAAATATAAGGACTTGCAACTGTTCTAATTTTTGATAAGAAGATTGCATATGAGATGAATAATAAAATTTAAATTTTGTAAATAAATAAGTACTAGATCTATAGAAAGAAACAATTTTATGATAGTATTGATAATGAATTTACAAAGTTCATATTTCTGTATAACTTTTCATATTCTTTTGACTTATAAATACTTCATTCCCACAGAGATTTTGATATAGACATTAGATGATTCCAAAAACAAGCATTCTCTGGATCGAGAAAGTGGTTATGAACAAAATAAACTACTGTTTACTTTATACTTTTTCCAATATTTTCAGGTGGAATAGATTTAATGAACTTTTCTTTTCATTTTAGCTTAAATTAGTCATTGTGACTTTTTTAAAGTTTACTATCTACTAACCAAAGTTAAAACTTTACGCTTTTTCATTATTTTCATTTTTCCTTATACCAATTTATCTTTTTATAGCGTTTATAAGGGGAAGACTATACAATAATGGACATGAAAATTGTAAGAATAAACTAGCTTAACCTAAAAATTGGAACTTTTCTTGTCCTTGATAGTGAAACTTAATTAACTATCACTATGAATTTAGTCAAAGATAGGAAACTTCACGAACTAGGTTAAAATAGTGACCTTTCAATCAGTAAGCCTATTTTGATAAAATTAATATATATGACATAAACTTAATGATTTTTCCTTCTTTCTTTCTCTCTATATATGGATCAGATAAATCTAGATATGGATCCCAAGATTATTTAAGTTTAATTTATCTATCTATATATAATAGAAGAGGTGAAAAGCATCACGTGACAACATCGCAAAATACGAATTTCTTAAATAATTAAATTAATTATATTTAATATAATAATATAATAATTACTATTTTATATTTAAAATTATTTTAAATATAGTTATGTGTAACGTGTGTGTAAGAGAGAGTGTGCAGTTTCCTATTTTTTTAAGAATATATTTATGTCTTCTCAAACCTCCTTATTTATAATAATAATAAATAATAATAATAAATAATAATATATATATATAATAATAATATATCTATATAAATCTATCTATATAATAGGAGAGGTGAAAGCGTCACATGTCAGCACCACAAAAACGAATTTTTAAAATAATTAAAGTTTATATCAAAAAATTTCTAACCAAAACGATAAAATCGCTACTAACATAGCATTTTATTAACGACGTTAAAGCAAAGTCGCTGCTCGAGCGATATTGCACAATCTTTATTTTTATTTGAAATCGCTGCCAAGACAACGATTTTTGTTATTGTTTTTTTTAAGTTTTTTTTTTTAACAAATCGCTGCCTTGGCAGCGATTTTAGTGAAATTTTAATTTTTTATTTGTGTATTTTAAATCGCTGCATACAGTGATATTAGTGAAATTTGTTTTCTTTTTTAATTATGAATTGAAAATCGCTGCATATTTGCAGCGATTTTAGTTATTATATTATTTTTGCAATTTTATTATTTATTATTATTATTTAAGTAAATCCTGCAAAAGCAACGATTTTAGTTTTTTTAATTATTTTTTTTAAATTGTGTTGTATAATCGCTCAAATGCAGCAGCAAATTTAGTTTTTTTTTTCTTCAAATTTTTAATGGATTTTTAAAAAATTGAAACTTCTTTTTTTTTATTTTATTTTATAAATATTTACAATTCATAATTAAAAAAAAAAACAAGTTTCACTAAAATTGCTGCAAATACAGCGATTTAAAATACGCAATTAAATAAAATTAAAATTTTATAAAATAAAATTAAAAACTAATTTTATAAAATAAAATAAAAAAAAAAAAGAAGTTTCAATTTTTTAAAAAAAACTTAAAATTTGTAAAAAAAAAACAAACTAAAAATCGATGCATTTCAGCGATTTACTTACAAAATAATAATAAATAACTAAAATCACAAAAAAAAAAAATAACTAAAATCGCTGCAAATGCAGCATTTTCAATTCATAATTTTATAAAAAAAAAATTCACTAAAATCGCTGCAAATGCAGCGACATTCATAAATACACTAAAATAAAAAATTAAAATACACAAATAAAAATTCAAATTTCACTAAAATCGCTGCCTTGGTAGCGATTTGTTAAAAGAAAAAACTTTAAAAAAAACAATAACAAAAATCGCTGTCAAGGTAGCAATTTCAAAATAAAAATAAAAATTGTGCAATATACTGCTCGAGCAACGATTTTGCTTTAACGCCGTTAAAATAAATCGCTACGTCAGTAGTATTTTACATTTTTATTAGAATTTTTTATATACCCTTTTGAAATTTTTGTCAACTTTGTTTTTCCTTTAGGCTTCGAACTCAAATTTTGCATATGATTTTGCATATGTTATTAACTTTATACACAACGAAAAAAAGCATCATGTAAGTGTTTCTTATAGTTTCACATTATCAAAAAACTTATTGAAGTTATTCAAACTAAAGACTATTTTGAAGTTCACAAATTATTATTATAAAAAATAATCTTTTTGATACTAATACTTTTTAATTTTTTTTATATATAAAAAGATAAGGAACAAAAAATATTAACTACTGGTAAATACGTGACTGAAGTAATGCTACATATTCAATGAATAAAGATATTTTTATTCAAAATATAAGGATATCTTAAATAAAATAAAAAGAATAAGAAGATACATGAAGAAAAGGAGCCCAAAAATATTAACTAATCATAAATATGTGACTACAATTACTACTTCATCATATTTTAACAGAGTTTTGATTGAATTGCGTTTAAATTGAATTAATAAAAAAATATTTAAGTATTAAATACGTGTGATTCCTTTTTTATACACAAAAGCACATTTAAAGTTATTAATACGGTAAAAAAATAAATATGATAACTTCTTTCCCCCCACAAGTAGGGTAAATTCTGAAAAAAAAATATGGTAATTTTTTTATCTTTAAAATGCTCAATCATAGATACACCATCAAAAAAATAACTGAATTATCTAAAATAATTACTGTAAGAAAAAACAAAATCAGTTTAAGATATATTTTATATGCATATTTATCAATTAATCTAGAAAATTAATTCAAAACTAATTTTCTTAACAAATAAATATATAGCAAAAAATTAAACATATCATCAATAACATAATAAAAATGGTTACACTATATCATTTAAAATTTAAAATTTAAATAACCACTATCGTGCAGTTATCGATTTACAATTATATATATATATAATTATTACCTTACAACTATATAATAGTAGTCCTCTTATCATTTATTCCTGTGCTTATTTATCTTCTAACTTAAAATACCATCAAAACTAGATATCAAGTTTCTTAATTGTATTTGTCCATCTCTCTTTGTTTCGTATGGTAAGCTAGTAAATCGTGATTGGTTATTGGCTTAGCGTTAGATGTTTCAATCACTTAAAGAAACAATAAAGAGAGTATCAATTATGTGAAAGACCAGAGTATCAATTGTAACCGAAAAATATCTATCGAGTGAGAAATTAGAGTATCGATCGATTTAAATGTGTAAGTGAATGAAAATTTATATTTATTGCTATCATAAAAGAGTAACTATTGCAAAAAAGCTAATTATCTGAATTGAGATTGAGAAATGAGTACTTAAAAATACATATATTTTTGTCATCTATTTGATAACAATTAGTTTAACATAGACTTTGATTGAAGAGATATTAATCTATACAAACAGTGTAATGTTTCTTTTAGACTCATATACATTGTTGATTTGAAAGTAGTTCTTTTTTTTAAGTGATAAATTGCATGATTGAATTGAATCTTTCGACAAATTGCATAGGAATCCAACATAGACAAAACGTACATGCAAATTCTCTTTTACTTTGTACTTATTTCTATTGTGTGTGAACATTAAAGTGTAATGATTGCCTTAACTAATAATTTTTCCTTGTTACATGTATCTTTCTTATAATTATTTTGTGTAGTTTAAATGAACGACATGTAGATACATGTACATTTATAAAGAAAAATTATATTTGCTTTTAAATCGTATAACATGATTCACAAATAAGGAAATGAGGACTATAGGGATTAACATTTTATTAGCTTTATAATATAAGTTGCAATACTTTTTTAAATTTAGCCTTTTTAACTAATATAACTTCTAATTTTTAAATTAGAATTCAATTTTAAATCGTCTGTAAATATGTTGAAAATTAAATTAAACTACGTTACAGAAGCGGTAAATAAGGAGAACATATAGGCCTATGATGAAGTGGTGGGGTCAACCAATATTTACATACATGAATTGTGGAAAAAATGTTAATATTATCTAATTAGCTTAAAATTAACAAAAAAAAGTATTTTCATAATAACTGATAAATTTTCTAAAATGTATAAATACATAAATTATTAATTTTGCTAAGTAAACTTATAGATAATGTTAAAGTTTTTATGTTGTGCCTATATATTTTAATATAAAATATGAATTTTAAAATCTCAAAAAGTTTTTAAAAAATTTATACAGAAGAATCTATATTCTCTATTGCAAAAATTTCCCTCATCAAATGGGATAAAGATCCGGTCAAGTATAATTATGTCAAGTAATGTTCAATGACCTTATAGATTCATGCCATGTGTACTATATCATAATTTATGATTGAGATCCATTTAAATTACATACTCATTAATTATAATAAATAAAAAAAACTCAACTTTTTTATTTTTTAAAACTATCAAATAAATCAATTATGTGTATCCGCGCTAATATTTTCAACAAAAAAATTTAAGACTGACGAAAATATATAAATTTTCTGACTTTTTACCGGACAAACTTGTTCATGAGTAATTTCACACATGTTTTCTCCAAATTCTGAAGTAATCTCCAAGAATAGATCAAACTTAAAAACATAATTGAGTTCTAATTAAATAATAATTCAACTAAAGAACATGATAATACATTTTTTTTTAAAAAAAAATACTTAATTGGAGGTTTTCAAATAATTATAAAAATATATTTATAAAAAATCCATTACAAGTACGAGGTTTGGCAAATAAAAAAATCGGAAAGTCCCATATTTCCGTCAGTCTTATTTTTTTTCTTGAAAATATTAGCTAGGGTACACTTAATTATTTTATTTGATAGTATTAAAAATTAAAAATAATTGACGCTTTTGTTGTTTTTATTATTAAGATGAATATATAATTTAAATCAATCTCAACCATAAATTATTATACTTGACGGATCTTTATCCCAACTGAATATTATGTGACCTAATTATACTTTGACGGATCTTTATCCCATCAAATGGGACATAAGGCATATGCATTGCTCGAAAGGGACTCTTGCAAATAAGAAAGTAAATAACTATTTAAAAATTATAAAAACAATTTTTTTTGAAACAGTTACATAATATAAAATTTAAAATTAGAAACAAAATATGTGGTTTTAAAACTAATAATAACCGCTTAAGGATAATATTTATTATAATCTTAAAGCTTAACATCTCAATTTAGACTAATTAATAATTAGTTATCCTAATTAATTTTAGTGATCACACATTAACTATTCTTTTAAGCCTTCAGTTTATTTATTTTTATTTTTATTTGATGGCCCTTTAGACATTAAGTAGTATTGTTATGAAGAGTATGATGTTTAAATATATGTTATTTACGTTTTTCATAAAGTTTGATAAGATTATTAATTGTCTTATAGATTGGATATCTTTGATAATTCTATTGTTTTTTATTGAGAAAATGATCAAATGCCCCCCAACCTATATTCGAAATTTCAACTACACACTTCAACTTCACGGGTGTCTCATTACCCACCTAAACTATTTAAAACTGATATAATTTACTCTCTAAACGCTTATGCGACACAATGAGTGTATCTCACTCTCTTAAAGAGAGTGAGGACCAAAACAAATAATAATTTTTCTTTTCATAAATATGTGTATTTTTAATTTTTTTTTCTTCTTATTTATTTCCTTTCTTCGTCACAACAACATAAATCAAATCTCTCCATCACTCACCTTCTCTAAGTTTGGATTCACCATGGAATTTCATTATTCTTCTTGATTCTAGAATTTTATTTATTCAATTTGTGCACGAAATTAGAAAATTTTGAAAATCAGCTCTTTATTAATATTATTAAAATTGATAATCATCATGCCTAACCACATGACCAAATGGGTTAGCAAATTCTTATCTTGATTTTTTGGTGCCCTAGTTCAATAATTTAAATTCAAGTTCAGAAAGAATTTTGAATTGTCAACGAAACCCATATGTGATTTTGAAAATAGAAATGAAAAGATCCATTGTTATGTATCCATTACCTCAATTTGAAGAATTCAACAAATTCATCCATGAAAATAACTTGAGTATCAATCAAATAGTAGATGAAACAGTTAGAAATAAAATTCTTACTAAATTTTACCTTTCAAATTGATAAACTTTTGATGTTTGCAAGAAGATGAAAATGGTGGGAAAAAAAATTATTCAATTGCAAAAAATGAAAGATTATCAAAGATTTATAACTTTATCTTTTAACAATAAAACTTGAAATTTCATAACTGTACATTTCATAAATGTAAGTTTAAAACTAGCATAAATAAAAAACTTGAAATTTTCTCTTCAATGGCAAAAAAAGGAAAAAGAAAAGAAGAAAGAAAAAGAAAAGAAGAAAATGGCTGGAAAGAGAAAGAAAAAAATATAAAAGGAAAATAAAACAAAGAAAGATATCATAAATTTTTTATTAAAAATTAATATATATGACGTGGCAGGCGAGTGTGTTCACTCTCTAACAAAAATCTGGGTGTGATCTTTTAGGGGGCTATATATTTCATTTTTAAAATGTATAGAGGGGTATTAGGACCCCCGCAAAGTATGAGTGTGTAGTTGGAAATCCGGTAATAGATTAAGGGGGCATTTGACTATTTTCTCTTTTTTATTGGATAGATTTATAACTAAATCACAAAATAGAGTAACTACGTTCTTATTGCATCATAGAAAAATAAATTTCCTTATTAAAATTAACTATTTTTAGTTTGTAATACATTAATTTTTAAAAGAATTAATTTAAAAATCAAATTTATTTATTTTTTAAAAAGTGGATAGCTACCCTTATATAATTTGCATACAAATAATATAATAACCTCATTAATGTTTAGTATAATAAAATACTATACAAAAATATTACGTTTATGGCCTAAATTTTGTGTTGATAAAAATAATATTTATATCTTTTTTTATATAAATAACAGAAATATTAAAGGGAAGAAAATAATAAGCTATAGTTAATTATTTTCATTTTTTTAAAAAAAAATATAGTGTTATATTATTTACTTATAGGGGACTTGGAGGGTGGAAACGAAGTGATGAAATCATATTATATGTTATTTATTTGAAACGTAATTTTTTTAAAAATATTAATATACTTAAGATAAATAAATTGTCTTTAACTTTTAGAATATAGAAATCTATAAAATGTCCATAGATTTTTAAAGAAAATGGTTAAAGAAAAACCTAAAATTTTTCAAGTCTAATCTTATACTAATTTAAGAATGTAAAAATATTTTGAACCTTTTTTATTCGAAGAAAAACATATGCAAAATAAATCAACATGTCATTTAATCTTATGATTTTTAACATTACATGTGAAAAGTTTGAATTAATAAATTCTTAACATGAAAAAATAATAATTTATTAATACAACATAAAAATAAAACAAGACAAACGTGTAAAAATATTTAAACTATTCGATATTATGTGAAATTAAAATAATTAAAAATTAATATATCCATGCAATGCGCGAATACATATACTAGTGATATAAAATAAATAAGTAAAAATAGCAAAACAACTAAAGTAACTTGCAAATTTTGATTTCAAAAAGCTTAAAAAATTTAAAGCGAAAATTAAGATTCAAAATATTTTAAATTTTAAAAATTTAATAATTTTTATGGTGCTAGCATGTGATATATATATATATATACTAAATCTTTGTTTTTAGGGCTTTTAATAGAAACATGACTGGTTTTTTTTAAATGACTGACTTTCAAATAAATATAGTAATAATATTCGTAAATGAAATCAAATTAAAAATCATCACTATGATTATAAAACTCTCACATTTTGTATATACAGAAACCGTGAAAATTAAAATAACATAAAAATGTTTTTTAATTTAAAGTTTAAATTTATAAAAAATGTAAAGGTTTAAAAAGTTAACTAATTATCACCTAACTTAAATAATAATTAACTAGATAGTCCTAAAAATAAGGCATGTATTGATCCTAGGCTAGATTTTTCTTACCAGATTAACTTTTGTGCACTGAGGGATCGTTTGGTACAAAGATCAATAATGTAGGAATTAATAATATATGGATTAGTAATGCAGAAATTGGTAATACAGAGATTAGTAATGCAGAGATTGGTAATGCAGAGATTAATAATGCAGAGATTATTTTTATCAAGTGTTTGGTTCATTTTGTATGTGGTTTAAACGTTTACAAAAAAAATTCTTTTCAATTATACCCTAGAGTTATTATGAAATTTTCTATTCCATTAATTGAGTCAAGGTAGATAATTAACGGAGAATATTATTTTTTATAACATTTTTAACTAGCTAGGAGAATAAAAATTTTATTGTCATGTTCACTATTTTCTCACTTAAATTATTTGACAGTAAATAATTTTCATCTTAATAAATTGGAGTTAATATCTCAAAAGGTCACACAACTATAATGATTTATAGAGAAAATTTATTGAACTTTGTTGTGTATCAATAAATTTTAAAAAAACTCTTTATCATAAAATAAAATAAAATAAATATAGCAAAATAAATTAAACTATTTTTATACTCTAGATGTATATATATATATATATATATATATATATATATATATATATATATATACACTCTTGTTTTAGATTACTTGTGTAATGTTTAATGAACTTTCGTTAAGAGGCAATATTTTACTTATGAATTGTTCTTAAATTCATACATCAACATTAGCATATTAGTCGGATTATAATATTTTATATTAATAATAAATAAATTAAATAACTCATATTTTAAAAACAAAAAATTATATCTAAATAATAAAATTTGTAGGCTAATTTATTTAAATAAATTTATTAGTATAAATATAAAATATAAAACATAGAAAAAATAAATAAAATATCAAAAGGATTTGAAGGGTATTTTGGTCTTTACCTAGAATAATCCCATGGTATTAGAGCTAATACCACCAAATGGAAGGTAGTAGTTATACACCGTCTAATACCATGTAGGGTGCATAACTAATTCCTAGATTAATAATACATAGACCCAAAATTCTTATCAAACATAGTATTAAATAATACCACACATAATACTTGAACTATTTCTCTTAATACTCCCTACCAAACGAGCCCTGAGTGTGTAAGTTTAACGGTACTAGTTTACCATAAAAGAAAGAGATCACATTAGAGTAAATTATTTATTTTTATTTGATAAGAATATATAGTAAAGAAAATATGCAGTTAATTCCTGAGTACTTCTATTAAAATAAATAAAATTTCTCCTTTTCTTTGCCCACTATGTTTAAACAAACACATTGTTTAGGTTAGCATTAGTGTTGATTTGAGTAGTACCTTCGGATAAATGTAGAGATCCTTTTTGTTTGATCCTTCATAATTCCCTTCGTTTACTAAGTAGTGTTGATCTTAATATGTTATTATTATTGAGAATGTTGGAATATTATATTGTTGGGTCTGAAGCATGGATAGATTTCAGGTTAGTATTCTATAACAGTAGAAGCAAGGTGATATCAGTATATTAGGTTGTTTGGATGTTAGTTTGGATGCCAGTGATGACATGAATTGCAGTGAAACTCTTTGACGTGTTTTGTTGTACGATCGTACCACCATTTTGTTTAAAGCATGGTTTTGCCCCTTTTACTCTTAAAACTGATTTTTATGGGAGTCTTACTGTACACCTTTACTACTTTGATCAATGGACTTTTAAGATAAAGAGGATGTATCACCTTTTTACTTGATTGGTCTACCTGAATTGGTTACATATATCTCTGGTACCAAGATGGATTGATTGTGAAAGTCCTGGCATGTGTATATGGGCTTCTCGATTTCTAATACTTTAAATACTTTAAAACATTAGAAATAACACCAAAATTGAAAGTAAAGGACACATGCTCAATTGATGAATAGTTCAATCAATATTTATTATCATCGCAAAATACATCACACCAAAAGTTAATATCAAATGAAGTTTGAAATGATCCCCTTAGTTTTAAGAAAGAAAGAAAGTTCCTTCAGCATTGTATCCTATTAGTTATTGTACAGAGTCAACAAATTGTATAACATTTTCTTATGCAGTGCTTTTACTCTATCAAATCTTCGACCTACATGATATTTCAACAACAAATATGTAGTGTGGATATGAGCAACCCAACTTATGGTTACAAATACCTCACGCCCATCAAATAGTAATTGTAAGATGAAAGTAGTCTCTTGTTGAAGTTGTATCAACTTAAGAGAATTAATTCAACATATATAAATCATAAGTGCGTTTATAAGTATTATTTATTTGATTTACTTATATGAGTCTTTTAATTTGGTAGAAAATATTAATTGAATCATATATAATTCGTATTATAAAATATAATTCGACGATATGTTGGTATGTTGCAAATGAAAAAAGCGACGATTATTTCGTGGGAAAAATATTGTGCACAACTTACAAAAATAGAAGGCACGAAACAAGGTTGTCTGAAGAGAAAAAGGCTCAAGTAAAGTGTATGTATTAATGAATAAATTAATATCGAACACTTCCTCTTCTTTAAGCTTTCAACCGGTAGTAATTACAATGAAGTCTTTTCGTATGATGATATCATTAGTATTAATTAATATATATATAATATGATCAGATTATTGTTTAATCTTTAATATTTAATTAATTAGATATTTTTTAACATTTTGATTTAGTGAAGGGGTGAAAAGGTATAACCTTCCTATTTTGATTTAACCCAAATACTGACTGATACATGTCTTGGGTTTTGATTATGTACATTTGATTCTATCATTTCCTCTATTTTGATATTTTGATATTTATGCCTTACTTTTCATAGGTTTCTCTTCCACGTGATAACTCTTAATTACTTATGGTTACAATTATGGGTTCAACTTACCTGGGATGTTACTAGGTGTCTCATGACCAAAGATTTTGAATTGTGACAATATAGTATATATGGTTACAATTATGGGTTCAACGTGATAACGCTGATCTCGTGTTTCTGTGAAAAGGAAAGGCAATCAAGTGTCCAATTTCTTGTTCACGTAAGATGTGGCAGTGAGAAATTTTTCCAACTCTTAATTTGAATTACGTTGTTAGCAGAAGTACTCCTTGATTCTTGGAATCATGTTGAACTTCCACTATTATAAAATAATAATAATATTAATAAAACAAAACAAAAATGGAAAAAGTTTGTCCTTACCTGGATGTAAGCAATTGACGTGCCTGGTAGAAAAGTATAAACTTTCTTGTGGCATACAAGTTTTATTGCTATTGCCAATCTTTTGTCGTGTAAGCTATAACTTTTTGTGGTCCATTGAATTATTACTTTGTCTAATTGCCTAGTATGATGCACCAGTTGGAGCTAATTGGAATTATCTGGATTTTATTCTACAAAAATCTAATTATATGAGCACTATAGTGATCTATTTTTCTCAAGGTATTAATACTTGAGTTGTGAGTTTTGGGTCAACTTCGAACGATCGTAACTTTCAGTATATGATGAGTTAATTGGCCCATAAGATATCAAATGAGAGATCTTGGAATTCTCTTCCCAACGCCACTGAGTTCACTAAATTTTGAGTTCATATGAGGGATATATGCCCATTTGAAGACGGCCTATCTAGTCAAGAAAAGTTGTCCGAATTAGTGAGGGGTAGTTTGGTCTTTTCGATACCCCATCAGCTTAAAGCAAATTTAGTAATACTTTTGGGGTCAAATCTGATTTAAGTTAGTTTTCATAATCCCAAAGACGCTTAGGTTTTTAGAAGAAAGTTCAAGAAGAGAAAATAGGAGAAAAGAGGAAAACGTTCAAGGTGTTCATCGAGATTTCTTGCAGATCAAGGGTTGTTTCGTCAAGGGTTTGATCCCTAAGAGGTATGTGAGTTCTCATAATGTTGTGTTCGTTCAACCACACGTCAATCATTTTATTTTTATGCAAATTTTGTTCTTGAGGTTGAAGGATTCGAGTTCTTGATGAGTTTTCTTGAAATTTCATTCTGAATCTTGATTTTTGGGGTTTTGATGAATTCTTGAGATGAATGTTACGTTAGTGATTTGAGGGCAGTTTTGAGTAGATGATCGTGTACTTAACTTGGGTAAGAAAGCGAGAAGGAAAATTCGTTAGGGAAATTTGAGCAGTGGTTGTCACGCCGCCCCACCGGTGCGCCAGAACATGTGTTCTGTAGTTCAGGGGCTGGCGCTCTGCACCACTCATTGCGCCAGGGTCGCTTGCCCCCACCCCTTATCTGTCGTTTGGCCCATCTAAGTTCTTTCAAATGATACTTTTGTTTCATGACCCGAGCCTACATCCTGGACATAGCCAACACTCAAGAACCATTGATGGTCCTTAGACGTACCCTCATCATGACTGAATACAAGCGGAAGACTAACTTAAACATACAAATCTTAAAAACTGAATAAAAATTCATGAAACTCAAATGAAAACTCTGAATAAAATTAAATTATTCAACTCGCCATAAATAGACAACTTAAGTCTTTAAAACATTTGATAAAATAAAGGGACAAACTTCTGAAACTCTATTGTCTGTCTATGAAGCTTCTAAATTAAATGACAAAGATGGAATTCGGGACAAGACCCACGTCATCCTAAAAAAACCGAAAAGTAAATGAAATCCTTTGAAATCAAGGAGGCTAACCATAGCTAACTCGAACTCCATGTTGTATCAACGCAACTCCAGTTGATAATCCCGAATACCTGAATCTGCATCATGAAAGGATGCATGCCAAATGACTCAGTACGTGCAATGTACGAGCATGTAAGGGAAATTCTAAAGCATAACAGAAGCTTGAAACTTGATAAAAGGGAAACATACTTACCTCTTCTCAAAGTTACTCAACTCAAGGAATACTAAGGATACTCAAAACTACTCAAACTTACTCAACTCAGAAGTACTCAAGGATAAGATACTCAACTCGAAAGATTCAACTCATGATACTCAAGGATAAAGCAAAAGTAAAAAATGCAATATATATGGAAAACTGTAAAACTGTATAAATCAACTCAATGTATTCAAAATTACAATAATACTCAATGTGTATATAAAAGTACAATATAACTCTATGGGAGTTTCTCTAACCGACAATCACCACTATGAGCCTCAATGATGATACACCGTCTTGCCCACGTTTGTCAGAAGTGTCCTATACTTTGTCGTAATATAGAATGCTTTACCTAAGTGGATCCACTAGTATATACTAAAAAAGCACTAAGGAATCATCTAAAAAGTATGATCCTTTCTACCCATGATGGCTACTGATTTATGAAGACTTGAGTTATTATGAACTCTCGTTTCCATATCGGTGCTCAATACTACTCCCAAAATATACTATACTCGTGTTATTTTTAAAAAAAAAGCTCTTTCTTTGATATAAGATAACTACTCAAAACTTAACTTAAAAGCTCTCTTGGAAATCAGTGTTTCCTTCCTTACTCAAATATGAAAACATTTTAACTCTTGGGAATACTTAGCTCCCGTATACTCTTTGTAGAAATGAAATTTACTCTTACTCTTAAGTCTTAAAACAAAGTTAAAACGATTGTAAAAAACTTCTTAAAATATGGTTCATGTTGAATTATGGTCGTGAACGACTCAACGCAAGGTTTTCAATAACTTTAGATAGAAATCAATATTTGGAACTCAAGAACTTCAATGATACTACTCATTTCAAGAATGCTCAACTCAGAGGGTTCATTATGAGCATGAACTACTCAACTCAAGGACTCAAAGATACTTCTCATCTCAAGACTGTTCGACTTATAGGGTTCATGCAGAATTACGGGGATGAACAATTCAACTCAAGGACTTCATGGGTATCATGTAATAGTACCATGATTAGAATTATAATCTTAAATAGGATTAGAAACTCAATACTCAAGACATACAACTTGAAGATACTAATCCTCTCAATGATACTCAACTTATGAAGTCCATATAGAATTTATGGGCATGAACGATTCGACTCGAAGGTCTACATAACTATACGGAACTCATGTATACAACTCTTATCATTCTCTTACTTACTTCTTCAAAACTTCATTCAAATCAATAGTTGATCTCAAAATATTCACAGTTAAACTCAAGGGCTTTCTTGAACTCTACTCTTAACTCTCTGTTGAATATGATTTATGAATTCAAGATTTATGGTTCATAATATGAAGGATATCGTGATGAAAGAGTAGTCTCATGAATACATTCTCATCATTCTCATACTCACTTGGTCGAGTCTTAAAACAAGTTACTAGAAGTTGTAGAAGACTCCACAACAGAACTGAAATGGACTTTCTTAGAATGTTTGAAAGAATTCTCAAGAACTTAACTCTTTAACTCTACCTTGAATTTGAATTATGAATTCAAGGTTATAATAATGTTATGAATGACTTTAAGGTGTTTAGATATATCATAGAGTAGCTAGAATAAAAAAGGAGTGAAGGTACACTTTGAAAAAACTCAAACATAGCAACCGATTGCAAACTAGACGGGGCAGGCGATCCTGTCGCTCTGAGTGACGTGGGGCACCTAAACTTTAGATAATACTTTGGGGATATCTGGCTGGCGCGACGCGCCAGGCCCCAACCCAGAAGATTCGACGAATTTCCTTGCTTGTTTTCTCACCCTGACTCGCTTAAAATCGAACAGTTTCTTCCCCAATCACTTGGATTCGAGTACTTAACACAAGTATACTATAATCTACTCAATATAACCCTAAAAACACTTACTTTCATCTCAAAAAATCATCAAACCCCTAACACAACAAGATTTAGGATGAACTTCAAGAACACTTCTCGAGAACTCATCAAGAACTCTAATCTTCCAACTTTAAGAATGAAATTTCGCTGAAAATAACATGATTGACGTGTGGGTGAATAAAACCAACACTATGAAAGCTTACATACCTCTTAGGGATTAAACCAATGGAGAAAATCTGCAACAAAACACAATACTCTCGACGTACGTTTTGATCCTCTCCTTTTTTTCTCCTTTTTTCTCCTTTTTTCTCTTCTTTTCTCTTCTTGAACTCTCAACTAAAACCCTAGGCATATATTAGGATTGTAAAATTGAACCTAATAGGATTTATACCCCTAAAACATTACTAAAAACGAATTAAATCTAATTGGATAAGGAAAAGACCAAAATACCCCTTACTAATTTCAGGTAACTTTTCTTAACTGGACAACCTGACTTCAAAAGGCATATATCACTCATCTGGACTTTAAACTTAGCAAACTTGGCGGCGTTGTAAAGATAATTTGAAGTCCTTTCATTGGGTACCTTGTAGCCCACCTAACGCATCTTGTACTGAAAGTTTTGGTTGTTTCAAGTTGCCCAAAACTTAAAGGAACTTAGGAATGACTTGAATGAAATCTTTTTAGTTCTTCTTGTAACTCAATGTGCTAAATCTAGTGAACTTAACACTTAAGAAATTTTAATTTCCTCGGTAAAATTCTACTCATGACGATGGATGGTTCAAGTCTCAATTCGAATTTCTTTTGGGTGTTACATTTTACTCCCTACTGATTCTAGCTACTCTAAACTACACCTAAACATCGAGAAATCATTTTTAATGTGAATCATAACCCTTGAATTCATAATTAAAATTCAAGGTAGAGTTAAGAGTTAAGTCTTGAGAGTTCTTTTGAGTCATTTTGAGAAGTCTTTTACAATCTTTTAAATTTTGTCGTTAAGACTTGAGCACTCAAATTTGAGGATGAGGATAGTAGAGTTCATTTTTTTAAATGATATATGGGAACTAAGTATTCCCAAGAGCAAATATTTTTACATCTATGAAGAGGGGAAACAACGATTTTCAAAAGAGTTCATGAGGAGTTTTGAGTACTATCTCTTTTAAGAGAAACCTTTTGAGTAATAATCTCAAAGTTTAGGATGAGAAAAATGTCTTTTAAAAAACATATGAGCTAA